>JAJSOF020000019.1:139826300-140096300 GCA_025594305.2 Periplaneta americana | reverse complement strand
CCAAGACCCGGCTGTCTCGTAAAACATGCTAAGTTTTTTATCACCAGCTGTGCACCAAAGGGACTTCCATTATGATCAATGGATTGAGATCCGGTAACAGATAATGCACGGCGATAAATTCTCCATGCTGACGTCTTTATTTGACAATAGGTCTCTCATTTAAATTAGAATGGCTACCGTTCACAAATGTCCGCAGATATGTCGCATCAAAATCATTTACATATTTTAACAGTTTTATTTCTCAGTTAATCTTAACTTTACGTCTTCTTAAAGTGGAATGTTTGGCAGCACTGTTTGTCCTTTGTTAGATCTGCACCCACCACACATTCAACCTGATTTATCGCTTCTGACCAGCAATACACTTCTCCGTTTATTAGAAGCAGAATCAGAGCTTATATAGCCATTCCTCTTAAAAGGAATCATAATTATTTTCATTACCATCGAAGATTGAGAAATTTGAGTCTTACGATCTCACAGTTGAATTTTCAATCCAGCACTTCTTTGGACGACCTAGAGATCTCTTCCCGTTTGGACGATAGTGGAGCATGACTTTTAGGATTTTATCTCTATGCATGCGATGCAGATGATTTACCCAGTTGTTCTGATAATGTTTTACGTAATTAATTACAGGTTCTAGTTGTAATTCTTCCATTACATCTTCATTGCGTTTGTGATCCCATTTCGTATATCCCGCTGTATATCTCATAAATTTAATTTCATTAGCCGTTATTCTGCTTTCGTCTTTCTTCTTCAATGTCCATGCCTCACTGCCGTAACAAAGTACAGGTCTCGCCAAGGTCTTGTAAAGGCGAATTCGAGTATGCCTTTGTACTAGGGAAGGTTTCATAATGGTGTTAATTATTCCCATTGTTTTGGTGTATTTAGAAATTTTCTGTGAAATGTCTACTTCATCGAAAAAAAGATGCGGGCAGACCAAAGTTACGATGGTGACTCGGGAGCCAAAGACCTAATGTTGGAAATACATAAGAAGGGAAAAAGAAGGAAATGTAGGTACTAAATAAAAATAGAAAAGATCCAAAAAGAGAGAAGTTCATGAAAATCAGAAACTGGTGAGGAATAATACATTTTTAAGCATTAAATCACGTCACTGTGCAATCAGAGATATTGCCTACGTAGATTTCTGTAATTCATGCACTCGAGCGTAATGCATTCCCAATTAGTCCATTATCATAAATACAGTAGCGACCTCTGTCTGGTATCAAAATCAAGGCATTCAACACAATTGATCACTCTGAACATATTCGTCTCGGAGCGCATTCCTTGCGTACTCTTTGCTTAGCGTTATTAAGTGGGTTTGCCCTCTATTTTGAAATATATATTAGTCCTACTTTTCACGTGCGATATTATTCTTCTCTAGTGTTAATATTATATTATATAATTCCATTGCCGCTGTAATTATACTTTAGTTCCTATTTTATTTTACTTATTTATTTATTTATATTATTATTATTATTATTATTATTATTATTATTACTATTATTTTATTTTAATATTATATCTGAACTGCGACCGAGCACGAGCGCTGCTCATTCGGTCTCAAATTTTGTTAATACTACTGTATCTTCTTTTTATATTGCTTGTATTATTTTATTTCTATTTCTCTTTTTTTGGTTTGTAATTATATTTCTTTATTCTGTATATTTGAAATAAATAAATAAATAAATAAATAAACAAACAAATAAATAAATAAATAAATAAATCTGTAAGAAATGTGGGCAGACCAAAGTTACGATGGTGATTCGGGGGCCAAAGACCTAATCTTGAAAATACATAAGAAGGAAAAAAGAAGGAAATGTACGTACTAAATAAAAACAGAAACGATCCAAAAAGAGAGAAGTTCTTGTAAATCTGAAACTGGTGAGGAATAATAAATTTTTCTGTGCAGAGATATTGCCTACGTACTGTACATTTCTGTAATTCATGCACTCGAGCGTAATGCATTCCCAATTACGGCAAGCTATAGTCCATTGCCATAAATACAGTAGCGACCTCTGTCTGGTATCAAAATCAAGGCATTCAACACAAATGATCACTCTGAACATTGCACATATCAGTCTCGGCGCACATTCCTTGCGTACTCATTGCTTAGCGTTATTAAGTGGGTTTGCCCTCTATTATTCAGGGAGTGGTGACATTTTCCATCATCTTTGTCCATCTCTAAAGAAAAACAATTATACCACAATGTAAGTGGGCTTCGTGTGACAATGCAACACCACTCGTTGTCAAGACCTTGTTCTCAGCGCGGTGCTTCATATGGGACAAATCCACAAATCACTGCCATCAAAGAAACCCCGCTCAAGATGAAGGGTTTTATAATTACAAGGCGTTTCTGTCTAAAAACATACAATGTCAAAGCGAGATGAAAATAAACACCGCAGGGGTGGAGAAACTTCGTCGAAATACTTTACGAATGTTAGAACAGACGGGACGCTTAGGCAATAGTAACATGCATTACAAGAGCGGTATGTTGAAGTTTTCATGTTCGAGGAAAAGTTTGAAAAAGCGAAACGTAATTGAGCTTTTTTAATTTCCGAGAATTGAAAGAAAACATACCGCTCGTGTATCGTACATTATTTTGCGCGAAGATCGTTTATTACATACCTGAAAGACGAATTTCTAATTAGTTGCAATGAAATCTCCATCTTGGTTTCTGTTCAATGGCGGCAAATTTGCAAAACAAAAATATCTATCGTCAACATTGTTGCTTTAAAATGTTTTCTGTGTGTACTATACTCCAGCAGGCCGTGATATACGTCTGTTTTTTTTTCCCAGTCTATAAATGCGAACTGAGAACAAACGGTAAGGTTATGTAATGATTTATTTTTAATTTTAATATTTTAACAATATTATTTATATAACATATTGCAGTAATAACATCGGCAAGTTTGTTTATTTTTCACGGCTTCCTTAATGTTACTTGCATCACGAATGCAGTAACTTTAGTGGAGTTGTAGAGTTTACTTAATTTTTGCAAATATTTAAAAACAATAATTAACAGTGCAATTTAGGTGAAATTGCAGTGGTAAGTTTCAAATTTATAATTATTACTATATTGAACGTCTATAAAAATAATATTTTAAAAGTCTAAAGCAGTAAAATCAATTATGTCACTTAAGCGGTAAGAAGAGGGAAATTGTTATGTGTGTTTGGTTGGGAATACTGAATGTGGAATTTTAGACTTTCCGCGGTTTGGTTTTGTGCGGAAACCAAGCAAATACGCACGATCTCGCACAAACAAATTAACGTTTCAGATATTCTACCTCGGCCGAGTCTTGTGGTTGCCATGGTGACCATTAGACACGAGCATCGCAGTTTCAAACCCAATAGATTAAGGGCAATAAATCTCTAGCATGCGATGCAGATAATTTATCCAGTTGTTCTGATATTGTTTTATGTGATTAATTACAGGTTCTAGTTGTAATTCTTCCATTACATCTTCATTGCGTTTGTGATCCCATTTCGTATATCCCGCTGTATATCTCATAAATTTCATTTCATTGGCCGTTATTCTGCTTTCGTCTTTCTTCCTCAATGTCCATGCCTCACTGTCGTAACAAAGTACAGGTCTCGCCAAGGTCTAGTAAAGGCGAATACGAGTATCCCTTTGTACTAGGGAAGGTTTCATAATGTTGTTAATTATTCCCATTGTTTTGGTGTATTTAGAAATTTTCTGTGAAATGTCTACTTCATCGAAAAAAGATAATGTGTATCCGAGATATGTAAAATGATTTATCCTTTCTAATATTTTTTAATCTAAATATATTTTGCTAGGCAGAGGGTATACAATAAAAATAAAAATAATAATAATAATAATAATAATAATAATAATAATAATAATAATTACTTACTGGCTTTTAAGAAACCCGGAGGTTCATTGCCGCCCTCACTCACATAAGGCCGCCATTGGTCCCTATCCTGAGCAAGATTAATCCAGTCTCTATCATCATATCCCACCTCCCTCAAATCCATTTTAATATTATCTTCCCATTCGCGTCTCGGCCTCCCTAAAGGTCTTTTTCCCTCCGACCTCCCAACTAATACTCCATATGCTTTTCTGGATTCGCCCATACGTGCTACATGCCCTGCCCATCTCAAACGTCTGGATTTAATGTTCCTAATTATGTCAGGTGAAGAATACAATGCGTGCAGTTCTGTGTTGTGTAACTTTCTCCATTCTCCTGTAACTTCATCCCTCTTAGCCCCAAATATTTTCCTAAGCACCTTATTCTCAAACACCCTTAATCTCTGTACCTATCTCAAAGTGAGAGTCCAAGTTTCACAAGCATAAATAACAACCGGTAATATAACTGTTTTATAAATCGTAACTTTCAGATTTTTTGACAGCAGACTAGATGATAAAAGCTTCTCAACCGAATAATAACACGCATTTCCCATATTTATTCTGCGTTTAATTTCCTCCCGAGTGGCATTTATATTTGTTACTGTTGCTCCAAGATATTTGAATTTTTCCACCCCTTCGATGGATAAATCTCCAATTTTTATATTTCCATTTCGTACAATATTCTGGTCACGAGACATGATCATATACTTTGTCTTTTCGGGATTTACTTCCAAACCGACCGCTTTACTTGCTTCAAGTAAAATTCCCGTGTTTTCCCTAATCGTTTGTGTATTTTCTCCTAACATATTCACGTCATCCGCATAGACAAGCAGCTGATGTAACCCGTTCAATTCCAAACCCTCTCTGTTATCCTGGACTTTCCTAATGGCATATTCTAAAGCGAAGTTAGAAAGTAAAGGTGATAGTGCATCTCCCTGCTTTAGCCCGCAGTGAATTGGAAAAGCATCAGATAGAATAATAATAATATATAATAATAATAACAATAATAATAACAATAATAATAAGAATAATAATAATAATATAGATTTCCAAAAGACATTATGAAAATATCTCATTGAAATTAATGAAAAATCGAACGAAATTTTCTTTTTTCATGAAAAACTTACTCTAAAATATAGTCTCTGCTACTTCAGTAGTGTCCTGACTGAACAGCCACATGTCCAATGGAGGCAATGCCCTAACTTGCTAATGGTTCTGTTTTCTATAACTGTAAACGAGAAGAAAATAAAATACGTCATTACAGATAATCTGGGCTCCATTAATTTCACATAGACTTTAGTTTATTGACAATAAAGAGTGGCAGGATTTACATTCGTTGCGGTTGATCGTTCAAGCGAGGCACGGTGGAGTACTATTGCGTCATAATCGGCGTGCCTCTGGTTGTGGTCGGTGGCAGCGAGGGTGGAGGCAGCTGATCGGACTTTCATTGTTCTTATCACAGCCATTGTGCAGGATCAAGGCTAGGCACACCAATTAAAACGAGGAGCTCGCAGTTGCTAGTTGGGTAAGGACGGGGCTTCGCATTAATAAACTAGGACAGCAGCTAATGCCACGCTTACGACGACAAAAACGTCTCAGCATTTTTAAAACTGTTCTCACATTTCGAAATATGTAAAACAAATCCACGAATCCTCTCCAATTTAATAAAAAATTTAAAAAAATTGTATTGGATTTATAGTTTGGATTTAAAAATAAACATTATTTAATCTGTATTCACTCTCAATTTTAATTTTATTTTTGTCTGAATTGGAATCCCCTCCTGAGCACGAGTCTTACTCATTCAGGAGTGGGCTAGTTTATATTTCTTTGTATTTATTAACTTGTATTCATTTCAAACTTACTAGCAATAGATAGATAGATGGATGGATGGATGGACGGACGGACGGACGGACGGACAGACAGACAGACAGACAGACAGACAGACAGACAGACAGACAGACAGACAGACAGACAGATAGATAGATAGATAGATAGATAGATAGATAGATAGATAGATAGATAGATAGATAGATAGATAGATAGATAGATAGATAGATAAAAATAAGTAATTAAGTAAGTAAATAAGTAAATAAATAAATAAAATAAAAAAATTCCTGACGGGTAAAAGCCTCTTGCATTTTAAACGTTGCATCGGATTGTAGTGAGAGGAACAATTGAGGGTCGTTGTATAAAGACAAATGAATGAAGATTAATTTAGAACCAAGTTCAAAAAAATGAACAGACTACGATTTGGTTGCGGTGTATAATACTGAAGTGGGTTTACTTTAATTTAGTTAAAATCTATATATATATATATATAATTTGAACTCGTAATGGAAATTACGGGAAAACGGCTGAACAGATTTTTAAATGACCCCTCATTTTGAAGCATGGAAGTCAAAGTTTTTCAGAAAAATAGTAGTTTTCAGTGAAATGTCAATTTTTAAACATAATTTTCCTATTTTCCAAAATCCATCTGTCGTCAGTTTTGGGAACTAGCTAATTGCATTTCAAAATAAAACAAAACACACTACAGTAACAATATTACACGAAGGTCATGATTTGCAAGAATACTGACATATTTAGAGCTCAAATGAAATTGGTTATTAAAAACTTAACTTACTAAAAATAATTTACAGATTCAATTCTGTGGTGTGTAATTTTCTGGGTACAGCTGTGTATTAGTGGTTTGATGACATTATTACCATTAGAAATGAAATATTAATGTAGTTAATGCCATTATGTGATTATTTTTCTTTAATTATACATATTAATGCTATATTGATGATATGAAAGTGAAACGTTTTTGGGTTATATAAGTAGATGTAGAGAATAACTTAAATTAGATTTTGATTTTTATACTTTATTGAGTGGCGGCTATATAGTATATATAGTACATGTTACTGAAAGCTATAAAACTTACGTAAGATAATAATATTATTAAAAATCAAATATTTTTATAATTATTAATCAAGTGGGGTTGGGTCTTTTCATATATTTAATGGCAGTGTGGTGTAGATATTTATATGCGTGGTTCTCTTCAGTATTGGCTCGAGAGAGAGTATCTTTCATTATTATGGAAGCAAATAACTTTCAGAATGTCTGGTATTCTTCATTGAAAATAAATCTGAAAAACGTTTATTTGAACGTCTAATGAACTTAGTTTGCAGCATTTGCTGTACAAGCCACTAGTAGCTTATAATCTGAGTTCTGAAATGTGGATCTTGCAACACAGCAAAACAAATGAATTACGAAATTCGTTTGCTCGTTGGATAATACTTGGACTCCCACTCTGAGAGAGGAACATAGGTTAAGGGTGTTTGAGAATAAGGTGCTTAGGAAAATATTTGGGGCTAAGCGGGATGAAGTTACAGGAGAATGGAGAAAGTTACACAATACAGAACTGCACGCATTGTATTCTTCACCTGACATAGTTAGGAACATTAAATCCAGACGTTTGAGATGGGCAGGGCATGTAGCACGTATGGGCGAATTCAGAAATGCATATAGAGTGTTAGTTGGAAGACCGGAGGGAAAAAGACCTTTAGGGAGGCCGAGACGTAGATGGGAGGATAATATTAAAATGGATTTCAGGGAGGTGGGATATGATGATAGAGACTGGATTAATCTTGCACAGGATAGGGACCGATGGCGGGCTTATGTGAGGGCGGCAATGAACCTTCGGGTTCCTTAAAAGCCATTTGTAAGTAAATAAGTAAGTAATCTCACTAGAGGTTTTGATTTATGTACAGAAAATCAAAACTCGAGTGGGATTTAATTGACTATTACACGATTAGAAGAAAGTATATAAAGATTAGAAGAAATAAACAACACTGACAGAAAATTTTCTGTAATATTGGTAGGCCTGCATAAATGTGACGTATACTTCCAAATATATCTTATAATAACTTGGCTGAAGATGTAAGTTGAATCTGCTGTCTCTGTTGATAGCAAATGAGGCATAGATAGAAGGAGCAGGAGCTCGCTTGGCGTGAGAATTAGTGAGGATCAATACCCATTATACGACAAAATTCATACGATAGCATTCTATAGTTAAATCACACAATTCACAGACTGGAGTATAAGTAAGAGATCGAACCGAGGACTGGCAAGAAAGCTAAGGCCAGCAAATGGGCCTGTCTATTGTGTTCCTTCGCAATGATGACATTAAAGAATAGATTCCTATTCAATAAATCCTCGACAGAATTTCGTAGAAGAGACAGAAAGAATTGCCATGCTGCAGAGTTTCGCTGAGGCATTCCTCGGGCGTCGCTGAACGATTCCAAGCAAGTAACAATTACTATGAGTGAAGCCATTAATTTTGTATAATAAGCCCAACTCCAGTGAGCAAATATTGACGCCTTGGATCGACCTTGACCAAGATCGAAAGCATGACTCTTGCAAATTGTTATTGCTAGCCATCATCCGTTGAGAAACGCGCGCGTAATCCAAGGCTCGGAGTAACCTTTCCAGCGTCATGCGCTGCAATCACAACGGCTGATCCTGATGATGGCAATCTCCTGATTAAAGCCCCTAAATGAATGGAAGTGGAGCGCTGGCTCGTACACTACTCCGTGTTTGTTTTATACCAGAAGGCGCAAATTAATTGTTTACACATCAGAGGTCAAAATAAGAGAAAATTACAAGAAAGCACGTGAACTAGGTACAGTGCGATCCATATGAACCTTTACATTTCAATTAGTTATAATTTCTCTCTGAAAGTTAGTATGAACTATAAATTGAATTGATCTCTGTGGTTTTTAGAGAATTTATATTGGTATCCAAATAACTAAAATGCTCTCTCAATTAATATCACTCAATAAAAGAATTGTATTCCAATGGATACCATCCCATTGTGGAATCCTGGGAAACGAGAATGCGGATGCTTTAGCAAAGAAGGGCAGCACTGCTACTTACAGACCTGTTACTAAATCTACGTATTACTCTGTGAAGAGATTTATTAAATCTACATACTTAGACTTCAACAAACAAAATTTGATAATACAATCTCAAGGGAAAAATGGAACTCTCTGCACCAAAATCCACAGTTAATTCCCGATTTACCACGAAAATCGTCTGTAGCTGCATTTAGATTGGCAACAGGCCATGATTGTTTGGCCAAACACCTGCATAGAATTGGAATATATCAGTCCCCTAACTGCCCATTGTGCAACTCAAACCAAGAAATGGATTCGGAACACCTCAAAATCTGTGCTTCAGTGGCTGACCATGATAATATCTTTGAAAAATATTGGAGTGCAAGAGGTCAAATGACTTTATTGTCAAACGCCTGGCATTAGAAAACAACAACATACTGGTATCCCTGACATATTGTTGATATTGATATTGACTACAATGACGCTAATTCAGCGGTTTTCCCGCTATATCTGGCGTTTTTCTGTGTTAGTTTAACGAGTAAAGTTTATGAAATTTTTTATTGCTATTATAGGGATTTTGCGGATATTTTTAGCACTCATAGCGACAAAATTATTTCATTTTACATCGGAATATGTGTTAAATTCTATCGTAGCTGGTTTACATGTTTCGACCTATCAAGGGTCATCTTCAGAATTGGTCGTTGTTGGTCTTGGCGCCTAAACACACCCTTACAGAAAATAAAACAAGAGGCACCAAGACCAACAACGACCAGTTCTGAAGATGACCCATAACAGGTCGAAACATGTGAACCAGGTGCGATAGAATTTAACACAAGAAAGTCATATAATACATATTCCGAAGTGATACAGTGTTAAAATTGTGTAATCAAGATGTATTCAGTTTACATTGACAATACAGCAATTTAGCGGTTTCTGCACCGTTTCATAGCGGGTTTTTGAGAATCGAGTTGGCAACACTGATTGGCTATTCTTGCAGAACATTATAGTTCGTGTTAATATCGCAGACATTCAGTACTCACTTTCTCTTTGGTTTTATTCCATTCTTTATTAATCTTACAATTTATTTACCTCACTTAATCACTACAGGTAGATAACCATTGCAGTTGATAAAGTCTCGTAAAATAAGGAAATTAAAAATGATTATATAAAATGTCGTGATTTTGTATAAAAAAAAGGAGCAATTTAGAGATTTTCGCGAAAATAACACGTTTTCAATCTTCCTGAACATAAAAATGTAGCTTATCTGTTCGTCTGAAATTTCTCCTAAATCGTTTGACGAAATTTATTCATATTGAAAATTAACGACTCACATGAAATACGCCAACAATATTCAGGAAGAAATAAAAAAAAAACCTGCGATGGCACTGAGCTTCAAGGGTTGTCAAAGATTTTCTCTCACGTTTTTCGAGTTACGCTGAATAAACTGACAAGTGACAAGGAACGCGGAAATTTGGCCTATGAAGAAAGTATGATATTTTTGGACAAAATGGATTTTTTTGTAAATGGTTCCAAATACGCTACTCTACATATTTGCAAAGTTTCAGTGGGGTAAGATGATTGTGAATCCTCCTAATGACGTCACAATCGAAGGTCCGCGCTATTGAAGTGTTAACTTCATAGTAAATTTTCTTCTCTATAATATTTTGTGTATTTCTCATCATCTAAGTCACTAAGGCTTGTAGCTAACAATTTTGTAGCTAAGAAGATTAATATTTTTTCACTATATTCACTATATCATGCTTAACAATTTTGTAGTGGATTTTTTCTAAGTCTCCAACTTAAAAAAATACGTATCTGGCATAAATTAGTAATATACGTTACAAGAGCGGTATGTTGACGTTTTCATGTTCGAGGAAAAGATTGAAAAAGCGAAACGTAGTTGAGCTTTTTTAATCTCCGAGAACATGAAAACAAACATACCGCTCGTGTATCGTACATTATTTTGTGCGAAGATCGTTTATTACATACCTGAAAGACGAATTTCTAATTAGTTGCATTGAAATCTCCATCTTGGTTTCTGTTCAATGACGGCAACTTTGGAAAAGAAATATATCTGTCTTCAACATTGTTCCTATAAAATGTTTTCTGTGTTTACTATATTCCAGCAGGCCGTGATATACGTCTCTCTTTTTTCCCCAGTCTATAAATGCGAACTTAAAACAAACGGTAAGGTTATGTAATGATTTATTTTTCATTTTAATATTTTAACAATATTATTTATATAACATATTGCAGTAATAACATCAGCATCTGGAATCTCGTTGATTTTTTCACGGCTTCCTTAATGTTACTTGTATCAGGAATGCAATAAGTTTCATGGAGTAGTAGACTTTACTTAATATTTGCAAATATTTAAAAACAATAATTAACATTGCAATTTAGGTGAAATTGCAGTGGTAAGTCTCCAATTTATAATTATTACTATGTTAAACGTCTGTAAAAATAATATGTTAAAAGCCTAAAGCAGTAAAATGAATGTCGCGCTTAAGCGGTAAGAAGAGGGAAATTGTTATGTGTGTTAGGTTGGGAATACTGAATGTGGTATTTCACACTTACCGCGTATTGGTTCTGTGCGGAAAACAAGCAAATACGCACGATCTCGCACAAAAATTAATTTTTAAAAAGAGTTGGGTTAGTTCACAAATATTTTTTTCGTAACCTGGTATTTATTTTTTAATTCAATAAACAGTCCTCTTCCTAACAGCAGTGATAGTGTTTGAAAATATTAAGACTGATTGAAGGAAATTTGTATGAGAAGTAAACTTTTGAAAATTTCCAACCTTCTGAAAAATTGAATAACTAAAAAAATGACTGTATGATGAAAGTAAAATTTTGGTAACTTTATTAGGCTGCTAAGATTCATTTATGTACCAAAAAAAGAAAGCCGTATCTTAAAAAAATGAAAAACATTTCTCTATAGTCTCCACTTAATATGGAAACACGTTTCGGTAATAAAATTAATTATCATTAAGTTTATATAATTATTGTTACTGCTTTTCCTATTGAATTCATTGCAGTAACACAGCAAGAGAAGAGGATGATGATGATGTTTAGTCAACTGTCCGAAGACAGGTTTGATCCTCTCCTCGTAAGTGACATCAATAAGGCATCACTCATGAGGCAGCAAAACCAGGAGAAAATGTGGTATTATTATTATTATTATTATTATTATTATTATTATTATTATTATTATTATCCGGAAGGAGGAGAGACAATCCTAGCGCTGTGATCATCTCCCAGAATTATTCCCCCGATCCCCAGCTAATCACATTCTCATCCCAAACCAGTTGACTTCGCTAAAGTTTGCTGAGTATCCAAGTTTTGAAGCAGGCAAACAAATCATTAATCAGACTTCTTCGCCTGCGCAATTATACTTGATTGCGCTCCTTTTTCTGACAAACAGAGCTCAACAGTGAATAAAATATCATCAGAATTCATTAATTTGCGTATCGTATAGGTTATCTTTAATTAAAAACTTGAAAGATATTAGCTATTAATTCTATATATTTGATAATAAGTCATCAATTGCGTTAACATTTAATGTTGCAAAGTGAAAAATATGTATTTCACTTATATACAACTGCGTGATTTTAAAGGGAAATGGATGAAAGAACTGATTTTAAAGGGAGATGAACTGACTCAATTTAAAAGGCACAGACCATATACGCTTTAAGTGAGTTTAAAGGGAGATAGACCAATTGATTTTAAATGGAGATGGAATGAGTGATTTTAAAGGAAATAGATGGATGGAGTGATTTTAAAGGGAGATATATGGAAGCAGTGTTTTAAAGGGAGATATGGATAGAGTGATTTTAAAGAGAGATAGACCGATTGAATTTAAAGGGGCGATGGATAAACCGATTGATTTTAAAGGGAGGTAGCTATATGAATGGAATGATTTTAAAGGGAGATATATATGGATACAGTGTTTTAAAGGGAGATATGGATAGAGGGATTTTGAAGGGAGACAGACCGATTGAATTTAAAGGGCGATGGATAAACCGATTCATTTTAAAAGGAGGCTGGGGTTATTTTAAAGGAAAAATTTGATTTTTACATAAAACGTGTTAATGAAAAAACTTGAAAAGATATAACAGTGCTCAAGGCAGGGCTTGTTCTCCGGTATGAAAGAAATACACTTGTACGCAAAACTTTATACTCGTAATTTCATCTAAAAATGTGGAAGTTATGAGGTAAATTGGTTGGAAAATTTAAGTTACCCGTGAAATGAGCGACAAACTTATGGAAGGTGAAAAATTTTATCCACATTGTAATGACCAAGTCAATAGACACAGTCTCACGTTTTAGGTCGTAAATCGAAGAGCGTTAGAGATGTTTAAACATTTTTTTTTCCACCATATTATTGAGAAAGTCCATTCAACAAGAAAGAAAAAAAAAACTTTTTTTTCGACTTCCGAAGGTGTATATACCTATTTAATTATGTAGTAGATTGAAATACCATATTTTCTGGTGCATTTCTAACAAGACAAGGCACTGCTGGATGATATGTCATTGCTAAACGTGGAATATTTTGATATTAAAGGTACATTCTGACATTTTCCTTAGTAGTATCGTAGTATCTTAAAATCTGGGTGGGGCGTACAATTGCCCTACCTTGTCATCCCTCTAAATATGACACATCTCTATCTTACCATTTTTGTAACGTTTTCATTTTTCATGTTCCTGTCGCATAGGATATTTTCAAAGCGCACTCGAGGGGTATGTGCCCCAGACTGAGCGATTCCCTTTCGATTGCTCCTTTTTGCCAACTCAAGCATGGCGGCTCACTATGGCCGTGGCTGACCTCATTTCAGGTACTATTTGACTCTTCTTGCGAGCTGCCCCCGACTTGTAGGCAGCACTTTTCACCTCACCTCCTGCGGCGACCACAATAAAAAAATAAATGGTCACGCCGTCAGGTCAAATTTTGACCCTCTCCGTAACTTGAAAACACTTTTGTTGAGGCATCGTAAGCCTTATTACGTCTGTATTCTGGGGTACCACGCCCACGGACTGGTTCTGTCTGATCCAATTTCGCTCCTTTAGTTCTGAGCAGTGATCATCTGTCAGATGCGGTATTTGAGCACTCATATATATCTGGAGTTGCAACACGATCGTGCAAATACAGGGGAAACCACTTTGTGGGTAGTGGACCCTGCACTAGGAATTGTTTTACTCTCTTGGGTAATATGTTATTTCAGGTACGGTCAACTCAAACCTCTCTCAGTTTGGCAAATATCTGAAATATCTTTTTGGAACATCATTTTTGCCTTCTGATGGCGTCGAGAACTAACTATCAAATCGAAGATTTAATGTCGAACCAACTGCCTGGTGATTGTACAGGGACATAATTTTATTTTTACTAACATTTTTAATATTAATCTGGTTATACCTTTGGATTAATGATTGAGAACCGGAAACACCGTTTGCTACCCCCTTCCAAGACTGGAGTTCGATGATACTGGCATAAAATACAAACAAACCACTTTACTAGGTACAGGAGGGAAGAAAAGTAGTTCATCCATTTTTACGTAAACTAGGAAATATCACAATTTTGAGTTTGATAACTTTCATTAGGTTTTTGTTTAATCAAAATATAGTACAGTATTAACAATGAGGGTTTTTACTCACAAACTGAGCTGTCCATGTGGACGTATTCATTATGCAGTGTATATTATACTGTCTACAGTACATTAGCGTATGAAGTTAAATTGAAAAATAATCATAATATGGACATTTAAACACATTTTTGAAAATGATGGCCGTTCATTTCGACACAGGCTTCAGTTCCTCTTTGTATATTATCGCACTATAGACTATTGTACCTAATCCCAATTACCAGTTTCGTTCTTCGTACTGGTAACTCATGTTGAAATAATTCCGTACCTACTCTATAAAAGAGTACCTTACGTACTGTAAATTCAATCTTCACTTCTGCCCTATCAGAAAAGATAAAATTACTCAGAGATGCTATCTACTGTCCGTCCAAGTGGTTTTGTCGCAGGGTCGCAGAAAGGAGAGAAATCACGTGACAGTTAATTACTTAACGAAGCCTTTTTATTTCAGTTATTTTAAACAGTTGTATAATATTAGTGTAGACGTCCAATTCCTAACAGAAATTAATGTTTTCAGAAAAGAGCTAAGACAGCCCAGCCACTAATCTTTACAAAAGGGCGAGCAGAAGCGGGTGGGGGAAACCGGGATGCGACGTAGGCAAATGGACGACAGTACCTGTGCGAGAATATGATTCAATATTGAAAGCTCTTTCGTTACTGGAAAACGCGAACATATTTCTGGAACGTACTATACTCACTAACCCAGTACTGTGTGTGTTTACTATGATCGTAAGGCGACTTTGTATACGCTTGGTTTTGTGTTGAGAACGGTTGGAAGTTTACTGAAAGACGGGGTGGGAGTGAAGTACATTAAAAACTCAGGTACAATAAAAATTTAAGTAAAAATAAATTGATGTCCTTGTACAGGGACATCATTTTATTTTACTAACATTTCTAATATTAACCTGGCTATACCTTTTGATCAACGGTTGAAAACAGTAAACACCGTTTGCTACTCCCTTCCAAGACCGGAGTTAGATGATACTGAAGTAATATACAAACAAATCACTTTACTAGGTATAGGAGTGAAGAAAAGTAGTTCATCCATTTACGTAAACTAGGAAATATCGCGATTTTCAGTTTGATAATTTTCATTAGGTTTTTGTTTAATCAAAATACAGTACAGTATTAACAATAAGTGTTTTTACTCAAGAACTGAGCTGTCCATGTGGACGTATTCATTATGCAGTGTATATTATACTGTCTACAGCACATTAGCGTACAATATAGAGAATAAAGTTAAATTGAAAAAATTCAAATATAGCTATTTAAACACATTTTTGAAAATGGTGGCCACTCATTTCGATACAGGCTTTAGTTCTAATTTGCATATTATCGCACTATAGACTATTATACCTAATTCCAATTACCAGTTTCGTCCTTTGTACCAGTAACTCATGTTGAAATAATTCAGTACCTACTCTATAACAGAGTGCCTTACTTACTTACTGGCTTTTAAGGAACCTTAAGGTTCATTGCCGCCCTCACATAAGCCCGCCAGCGGTCCCTATCCTGTGCAAGATTAATCCAGTCTCTATCATCACACCCCACCTCCCTCAAATCCATTTTAATATTATCCTCCCATCTACGTCTCGGCCTCCCTAAAGGTATTTTTCCTCCGGTCTCCCAACTAACACTCTATATGCATTTCTGGATTCGCCCATACGTGCTACATGCCCTGCCCATCTCAAACGTCTGGATTTAATGTTCCTAATTATGTTAGGTGAAGAATACAATGAGTGCAGTTCTGTGTTGTGTAACTTTCTTCATTCTCCTATAGCTTCATCCCGCTTCGCTTAGCCCCAAATATTTTCCTAAGCACCTTATTCTCAAACACCCTTAACCTATGTTCCTCTCTCAGAGTGAGAGTCCAAGTTTCACAACCATACAGAAGAACCGGTAATATAACTGTTTTATAAATTCTAACTTTCAGATTTTTGGACAGCAGACTGGATGATAAAAGCTTCTCAACCGAATAATAACACGCATTACCCATATTTATTCTGTGTTTAATTTCCTCCCGAGTGTCATTTATATTTGTTACTGTTGCTCCAAGGTATTTGAATTTTTCCACCTCTTCGAAGGATAAATCTCCAATTTTCATATTTCCATTTCGTACAATATTCTGGTCACGAGACATAATCATATACTTCGTCTTTTCGGGATTTACTTCCAAAACTATCTCTTTACTTGCTTCAAGAGTGCCTTACGTACTGTAAATTCAATCTTCACTTCTGCCCGATCCGAAAAGATAAAATTACTCAGACATGCTATCTACTGTCCGTCCAAGTGGTTATGTCGTATTATCGTAGAAAGGGGGAAATCACGTGACAGTTAATTACTTAACGAGACCCTTTTCTTTAAGTTATTTTAAACAATTGTATAATATTACGTAGACGTCCAATTCCTAACATAAATTAATGTTCTCAGAAAAGAGCTACGACAGCCCAGCCACTAGCATTTACAAAGAGGCGAATAGAAGCAGGTGGGAGAAACCGGGATGCGACATAGGCAAACGGACGACAGTACCTATGCGAGAATATGATTCAATATTGAAAGCTCTTTCGTCACTGGAAAATGGGAACATATTTTTGGAACATACTGTTTACTATGACCGTAAGGCTACTATGACTGTATATGCGGTCTTGGATCTGTGTGGAGGACGGTTGAACTTCATTAGTAGAAGGGGTGGGATTGAAGTACATTAAAAAACTCAGGTACAATAGAAATTGAAGTAAAAATAAAATGATGTCCCTGTATAATTGAACAGATTAAAAAATAGTATCTTCCAAACGTACTGTGCTCCAAATGCCAGATTCCCTCCTTCTCCCTGGTCTGAATTTTCTGCCGCTACAAACAGAACAACCAATTGCTGTGAATCTTCCAATCCCCGCCTCAATTCGTGATTTTATAAGGTAGTGACACGGAAAATGGTCGGTCTCCTGTAGCGTAAATTTGTCTCAGAGTCGTTCGGGTTAAAGCGAGATTCACATGGGGAAATATTAATCATCGAGGTCCGAGCATGAAATCAAGTCGTAGCAGTGGTATATCTGTATGTCACGAAACTGTATATTCTCTACGAAGCCTTTACGGCTTAGTTATAGAGCTTTGCCTTCTCGTTACAAAGACTTTTTTTTTTTAATTTAGACCGGTCAGAGGCCGTTTACCAAAGTTATCTTTCTGTTTTCTGTTTTCGTTTTCACTTGTTTCCTTTGTTTTACTTACACGTATACAAACACAACACCCATTCCCGAGGCGGGACTCGAACCCACAACCCTTCGGACCAAGCGATAGAGACATGCCGTGCCCCTACCGCTTGAGCCATCCGGGCCGGCTAAGACTGGACTTCGAGTCTATGTAAAACGCACGCGTGTAAATGCAGCACACACCATGATTCCCGATCTGTTCCGAGGTGGAACTTGGTCTCTGAACAGCGACCACTTTCCGTGTCAAAGGGTGTACAGTAGTGGCAAAAAAAAAAAAACGGACCGACCCTTGTAGCTGATTTCAGAGCCTTGTTCACTCCAGAGCACCATAGACTGGTATCTAAGACTTTCGTGGTTCGAATCCTGCCTGGGAAGGAAACTTTTTTTTTTTGTTACTTATTCATATTTATTTCCAATACTTTTCGATAGCTGGTAAAATTCATGTTATGGGAATAATGAGTTAATTAATTAGTAAAATATCGCTCCAATTGAAAAGTATTGGGAATAAATTTGAATAAGGAACAAAAAAAGGTTTCCTTCCCAGGCAGGATTCGAACCACGAAAGTCTTAGTTACCAGTCTATCGTGCTCTGGAGTGAACTAGGCTCTGAAATCAGCTACAAAGGTCGGTTCGATTTTTTTTGCCACTACTGTACACTGTACACCTATCAATTTTTATTTTATTGACGTTTTGAAAGATTTTAAATCAGAAATGTACATTTTTACTAGAAGCACCGGAAAACGGACTATAAGTAGAAATAAAAAGGAACAGTTTCTTAGACAAAAATGAAGCTGACGACAAAAGGAATTAATTTCTACGTTAGAGTTCGTCAAGTAGTCTGTTAAAAATTTTAGCTTAATAAAAACGACAATTTTTTATTTAAAAAAGCGCAGATGACTATTGTATTAAACATCCATGTTACAACTGATAATTATGGATCATATGCGGAGATTAAGAGAAAGGCAGAAAATATGATTCTGGTTTCCCAGGATTCCACAATGGGATGGTATCCATTGGAATACAATTCTTTCATTGAGTGATATTAATTGAGAGAGCATCTTAGTTATTTCTGCTGTTTGAGATGAAGGTGTGTGTTTAGAGACTATTGATAGAATAGATGATGAAATTTTGTGCATTTGTTGTTATTAACCAGTTATACCAGTGATAAAAATTAGGTGAGTCTAGCTTTACAAATATGAAAGTTATTAATTGAATACCGTCAACAACAAACACGCAGAGAAAATAATGTACTGGCATCGATATGTAGATGACATAATAGTATTATATAATGGAAACAAAAGACAAATAGAAAACCTACATCAACAACTCAACAAAATACACCCCAAATTAAAATATACAGTAGAAATGGAACATAAGCAAGCTATAAACTGCTTAGACATCACCATAACCAAAACAAATAACACACACGAATTCAAAATATATAGGAAACCCATTACAACCACAACACATATACACAATTCATCAAATCATCCCATACAACATAAACATACAGCTTTCCGTACAATGACACACAGATTAATTAATATACCAATGAACAAAGACAACTACACGGAAGAATTAAACACAAAATATATAGCACAAGACAATGGATACAACCCTAACATAATAGACACACTAATAAAAAAGGCAAAACAAAAACAGACCAAACCAACACAAACAGCACGCGAGAATAAATACATAACATTAACATATCACAACACGAATACCCACAAAATCGCAACTTCATTCAGAAAACTAAAGTACAAAATTGCATACAAAACAAATAATACAACACAGAAATACTTAAATAACCACACTAAACATTCAAATATATATAATTCAACTGGAGTTTACAAATTAAAATGCAATAGTTGCCCACATTTTTACATAGGACAGACAGGAAGATCCTTTCACACAAGATACAACGAACATATTAAAGCTACAACCAAACCTTACATTACATCAAATTATGCAGATCACATTATCGACAATAATCATGACTACAATAATATAGAAACAGATATGGAAATTTTACACATCACACCAAAAAGTTTACAGTTAAATATCCTAGAACAATACGAAATATATAAGAACACAATAGCACACCTACATTACATACTTAATACGCAACTACAGTTCAATACGCACACATTGTTTGACATCATAATACGTCATAGCATACAAACAGCCAACCCCCACCATAGGAACAACACACCCCCACCCCTACCATCGACAACTGCACATCGCAGAGCCAAAATCAGCAGTGGTTCAAAAGACACTGAAGACGACGACAAATAGCGTCGAAACGGGCCGTCTGTCGAAGGTAAATACCTTTTTAACAATTTTAACACTTTTAACGTGTGACAGAGTAAATTTTATGTTTTAAAAGCTATTAATTTCGCTACTATCACTGGACTCTTAAAAAAATATGAACGTCTGAAATTTCAATGCAGTATCCTCTTAAATATATACCTAGGTATTTACAAGAAGAAGAAGAAAGTTAGCTTCCCTTATGAAAAGGTTGCCAGATTTGACAAAGCGTATTACATATAATTTGGAAACACACCTAAAAGGTAAAATGATATGCATTTGAAACGATGAGGGAATCGAATATACAAAATGTCAGAAAAATTTACACCTAAGTAGCGTTTATGCTCATTTACAGTTAAGAAAGGAGGGAAAAATCATCAGATAGGTTAGAATGATATTAATGCCATATACCGCGAGGAAAATAATAGTACGGATTTATTGGCATTGATATCTAAACCAATCAACAGCCATCGGTAAAGATAACTTGAAATTTCCATTATCGCTCCCATACAAATGATTTCTCAATATCTGAACCGATCCTTTGAGGGCACTAATGGCTATTTCCTTCACAATGCTGTGTGTTAGGCCCAGGGTTTTACATTTGTTGGTAAAGAAGGCGAGTATGGTACCTCGTGCTCCCACCATCAGACCTATCACATCAATGTGGGACAGGCTATATTTATCTTTATAGAAGGGGATTGTTGGTTCATAGATCCGTTTCTTTTCACTGTCCACCTCATCCGGTTGATCTGCATGTGTCTCAAATCTGATGGTTGGGATCGAGAATGTATGCCGAGTTGTTCTTAATGGCAATGATATCAATTCCTTGCGTGGCTAGTCCCTGCACCTCTTGATGGACTGTAAACCCTACTTCCTTCAGCGCCTCGGCCAGCATGGTGACGGATGTAGCGAAGGGGCCTCACTATAGGGCAGAAGCCAAGGATATGGGGAAGAGTTTCAATCTCGCTGAGACAGCGCCTACAGCGGGTACCATCCCGACTTCTACTCGGTACAGCTCGGACCGAAGCGACATAGCCTACCATTTTAAGGGCGTCTATTCATTCCGAGAGGGTTAAACCTTTCTGATTTCTTATCCAGCTGTTTGCTGGGGGAACTCTTTGTTAAGAATCACTCATTTACCCTTTTGTTGCAATGTACACCAATTTTCAAATTCTTTTTCTCTTAAAGCGTCTCTAACTTTTCGAGAGTCCACAAAATTTTCACGATTATTTAAAAAAGAATTAGCAAGAGTTAATTTAAAACTATTTAAACATTTTTGTGAGATATCGTGCATATTTGCTTGTTTTCCGCGCACAACCAATACGCTGTAAGTGTGAAATACCACATTCAGTATTCCCAACGTAACACATATAACAATTTCCTTCTTCTTACCGCTTAAGCGCGACATTCATTTTACTGCTTTAGGCTTTTAACATATTATTTTTGGAGACGTTTAACATGGTAATAATTATAAATTGAAACTTACCACTGCAATTTCACCTAAATTGCAATGTTAGTTATTGTTTTTAAATATTTGCAAAAATTAAGTATACTCTACAACTCCACTAAAGTTACAGCATTCGTGATGCAAGTAACATTAAGGAAGCCGTGAAAAAATCAACGAGATTCCAGATGCCGATGTTATTACTGCAATATATTATATAAATAATATTGTTAAAATATTAAAATTAAAAATAAATCATTACATAACCTTACCATTTGTTTTAAGTTCGCATTTATAGACTGGGGGGGGGGGGACAGATGTATATCACTGCCTGCTGGAGTATAGTAAACACAGAAAACATTTTAAAGTAACAATGTTGAAGAAAGATATTTTGGTGTTCCGAAGTTGGCGTCATTAAACAGAAACCAACATGGAGATTTCATTGCAACTAATTAGAAATTCGTCTTTCAGGTATGTAATAAACGATCTTCGCATGTACGATACACCAGCGGTATGCTTGTTTTCATGTTCTCGGAAATTAAAAAAGCTCAACTACGTTTCGCTTTTTCAATCTTTTCCTCGAACATGAAAACGTCAACATACCGCTCTTGTAATGCATATTACTATTACTTGTGGCACAGTGATCCATATACTTAACATGTGGGCGAATTTCTTTTAGCGTTCTGCAAAACGCTATTGATATATGTGTAACTTTGTGATACGATATTTTCAGTACAGACAACCATTTAACTTCTAAAAGGACAGCCTGTAAGAACTGATAATATTGCTACACAATAAAATCCTCTCCACACACACAAGCAACCAGTCTGGCAATCAGAACCTGTTGGAAGATTGGTTGCTGGAGGTTTTTAAGTGGACGGGCGTGCGCCGGGTTGCTGGCTTCGGGGGGTCGAAAAGGTGAGGGTTTCCAGTTGCAACACGGCTACCCACCCGAGCGTGATTTATAGATTTCACGTGTTTCTTTATAGAGTTATAAGAGTGTGAAAGCACGGAGAATGTAGTAAGCTGCTCTCTGCCTTTATTGTAAAAAATAATTATGTCAAGCAGCCGCTCTCACACTCCGCGACGCATTTTTGTGTGTCTGAGATCGCTCACCGCGTCGTGCAATTTGACACAGACCATGCAAACAGCTGAAACATCAGCTTTCCACGTCGAAGTCTACGGCTCCAATATCGGAAAGTTGAACTACAATTGATACAGTCAAAATGAAAACTGACCAAGTGCAAAAAGCAAAGTTTTGAGAAAAAAACTGTATATTATTCAGTTTTATGTGAATAATGACATGAAAATGTTACAATACAACTTATTGGCATACAGTTTACTATAAAAAAGTTGAATTAATTCTTACTTTCTCACATTCAGATATATGGGTCAGTTTGTTAGCTTCCTCAGAACTTTGTTTTTTTGCACTTGATCAGTTTTCATTTTGTTGGTTGATAAAAACAATATCGGAGATGATTGCACCTCCTATAATTAGACCTCTATCATCACCACTCTCACCACCACTACCACCATCATTATCAGAATCCCTAGAGGCTTTTTCTAGATTTTATTCAACTTTTTCGTATAGATATTTTTCTTTTCTTTTTCCAACTAGTGTTTTCTCCTCAATTTCTGCTTAAAATTTTAATTATATCACTTAACTCCTAGCTATCTTAAATTAATTATAATTGATGGAATTAAATTAGCTCATAAATTAAGTTATTACTTTATTGTATACTTACTTACTTACTTACTGGCTTTTAAGGAACCCGGAGGTTCATTGCCGCCCTCACATAAGCCCGCCATTGGTCCCTATCCTGAGCAAGATTAGTGCATTCTCTATCATCATATCCCACCTCCCTCAAATCCATTTTAATATTATCTTCCCATCTACGTCTCGGCCTCCCTAAAGGTCTTTTTCCCTCCGGCCTCCCAACTAACACTCTATATGCATTTCTGGATTCGCCCATACGTGCTACATGCCCTGCCCATCTCAAACGTCTGGATTTAATGATCCTAATTATGTCAGGTGAAGAATATAATGCGTACAGTTCTGTGTTGTATAACTTTCCCCTTTCTGCTGTAACTTCATCCCTCTTAGCCACAAATATTTTCCTAAGCACCTTATTCTCAAACACCCTTAACCTATGTTCCTCTCTCAAAGTGAGAGTCCAAGTTTCACAACCATAAAGAACAACCGGTAATATAACTGTTTTATAAATTCCAACTTTCAGATTTTTTTGACAGCAGACTGGATGATAAAAGCTTCTCAATCGAATAATAAGAGGCATTTCCCATATTTATTCTGTGTTTAATTTCCTCCCGAGTGTCATTTATATTTGTTACTGTTGCTCCAAGATATTTGAACTTCTCCACCTTTTAAATAGATAAATTTCCACTTATCTTATAGGTTTATCTAAATTTAAATTAACATGTACTAGTCGTTAAAACTTAAGTGAAAAATATTGCTGGAGAATTGGTTGAGTGGAAGAGAAGGCCTTATAGCCGTAACTCTGCCAGCGAAAATAAAACATTCTATTCTATTCTAACTCCTGGTATTATATTATGCAACTGGAACTGCCCAAAGCACGGCAATTTCCTCTATTGGGTGCAAACGGTATATTTTAAATATGTACTAATATATATAATTCGTTTCGATTGAGAAGCTTTTGTCTTCCAGTCTGGTTTCAAAAAAGGTCAAAGTTAGAATTTATAAATACAGTTATATTACCAGTTGTTCTGTATATTTATGAAACTTGGACTCTCACTTTGAGAGAGAAACAGAGGTTAAGTGTGTTGAGAATAAGGTGTTTAGAAGAACATTTGGGGCTAAGAGGAATGAAGTCACAGGTGAATGGAAAAAGTTACACATCGCACACATTGTATTCTTCACCTGACTTAATTGTTGTTGTTCAGTCAACTGTCCGAAGACAGGTCTGAACCTCACAAGTGATACCAAGAAGGCACCACGTATCAGGAACATTAAATCCAGGCGTTTGAGATGGGCAGGGCATGTAGCACGTATAGGCGAATCAAGAAATGCATGTAGAGTGTTAGTTGGGAGGCCGGAGGGAAAAAGACCTTTTGGGAGGCCGAGACGTAGATGGTAGGATAATAAAATGGATTTGAGAGAGGTGGGGTATTATGGTATTTATTAGATTAATCTTGCTTAGGATGGCGGGCTTATGTGAGGGCGGCAATGACCCTCCGGGTTCTTTAAAAGCCACAAATAATTAAGTAAGGATTGCTATAATTAACGAATCTGAACTCAGGATGAAAAAGACTGATTGTTTATTTATGTCAGTGATTTATTAGTTTCGCGTAATAGAGTAAATAAATGCACAATAGTAATATGCGTTACAAGAGCGGTATGTTGAAGTTTTCATGTTCGAGGAAAAGTTGGAAAAAGCGAAACGTACTTGAGCTTTTTTAATTTCCGAGAATTTAAAGAAAACATACCGCTCGTGAATCGTACATTATTTTGTGCGAAGATCGTTTATTACATACCTGAAAGAGGAATTTTTAATTAGTTGCAATGAAATCTCCATCTTGGTTTCTCTTCAATGACGGCAAATTTGCAAAACAAAAATATCTATCTTCAACATTGTTGCTTTAAAATGTTTTCTGTCTTTACTATACTCCAGCAGGCCCGTGATATACGTCTATCTTTTTCCCCAGTCTATGATGAGTCTGGAATCTTGTTGATTTTTTCACGGCTTCCTTAATGTTACTTGCATCACGAATGCAGTAACTTTACTGGAGTTGTAGAGTTTACTTAATTTTTGCAAATATTTAAAAACAATAATTAACAGTGCAATTTATGTGAAATTGCAGTGGTAAGTTTCAATTTATAATTATTAATATATTGAACGTCTCTAAAAATAATATGTTAAAAGCCTAAAGCAGTAAAAACAATATGTCACTTAAGCGGTAAGAAGAGGGAAATTGTTGTGTGTGTTAGGTTGGGAATACTGAATGTGGAATTTTAGACTTTCCGCGGATTGGTTTTGTGCGGAAACCAAGCAAATACGCACGATCTCACACAAAAGACCTTTTGGGAGGCCGAGACGTAGATGGTATAGGATAAAATTAAAATGGATTTGAGAGAGATGAGATATGATGGTATAGATTAGATTAATCTTGCTTAGGATGGCGGGCTTATGTGAGGGCGGCAATGACCCTCCGGGTTCTCTAAAAGCCACAAATAATGAACTTGTATGTATGTATGTATTTATTTACACTGCAAGTGGGCAAGCACCCGGTGGCAGTGGTATATACAATATTAACAATACACAGTTAAAATGATAAGGTATACACAATAAAATTTACAATACATAATACAATTTACAACACATATACAATTTTATACACAATACAATAAGAATACACAATACAATTTAACACAATAATAATGAAACATAAAATAAAACACCTAATTTTACAATACAACCTACATAATTATGTATAGGCCCTACATAAGTTTCAATAGTCTTTCACTTTACTCTCATCTCATTCCCTGTAGTGGCACTATGACGCATTTCACTGACACTTTAGCACACATTTCACTGACACTCTGTAACACATTTCACTGACACTATAGAACACATTTCATTGAAATAATGAAGTAAGGATTGCTATGATTGCTATAATTTTAATTCTTTATTTATGTCAGTGATTTATTAGTTTCGCGCCATACTGTAAATAAATATACAAACTTACTTCACATTACGCATCACGGCCTTTTTGAAAGCAGGATAGTAATATTTACAAGAGAAAATTCAAAGGCAAGAATAAATTAACCTATCTGAGTATCTGTATGTAAAATTGAATGGAGATTTCAAATAATTTTGTACACATTAATATAGGGCACTATTTAAAGAAAGAAGTGTTTTTGCCACACCCTGTATACTTGAGTCAATATTTGCATAAGGAATCTGTCATAACAGTAAACGGATAATTTACAATAACTCTTGTACGCATAACATTTTTTCGTGAAACTAAGGCACGAGTATAAAAAGTTTGTAGTGATGTTTCATATTACTTCATTAATACACTGTAGAAACTTTGGAACTTGGCACGTTTGCTACCCTCTGGTCAACCGCTAGGAGCAGCACGTGTCATGCTGGATGCTGACCTTCAGGTATTCTTGCAGTTGCGAAATGTATTCCGAAATGTTGCCTGAGTATGTGGGAGTAAACACTACATGGCAACTAAGAGTTGTTAAATGACTTCATTTCAGAGAAACAAACATTTAATATCAGCATTATTGGAAAACACCCAGTAGCCAAAGAATTCTTTTCGGCTCTTCACGCATAACGGGGCGTGAACAGAAATTGGTCTTAACCTCAGAGGTCAGGTGGATGTGATGGATTAATTCGCATTTACATTTCCTGGACAATCTGTGTATGTAAATTATATACGATTCTATTTCATGTGTGCAAGTAATAAAGTTTATATTCGTTCATTACACATAAATCATGAACAAGTGAACAGCGCTGCTCGTTTGTCTTGTGCATACAATGAGGGTGCAAACTCTCTTGATTTATACCTACATGGTAAACCTACTGTCAAAATGGATACAAACAACAAACTGCGATTTTGGTTGCGCTATATATTACAGCACCCGTGTTCTTCCAGCATTTCAACTCGCTTTCCTGGAACCTGACCAATGATTTTCGTTCAACGATATGAACGTCAGAGTTCCAAGTTTGTTAAATTCTTCATTTTTAATCCAAAGACCGCAGATATTTTAAAATTTCCAATATTTCTTATTAACACAACATTTCGTTTAGTCATAAAGCAAACGGACAGTTTCCGCTAATTTTCCCACCCTTTTATACAGAGTAAACGGTAAGTAATGTCATTAATTTCAGGGGGTTATTCTTTGAGATACTCACTGGCCCTTAAGGAACCCTGAGGTTCATTGCCGCCCTCACATAAGCCCGCCATTGGTCCCTATCCTGAGCAAGATTAATCCAGTCTCTACCATCATATCCCACCTCCCTCAAATCCATTTTAATATTATCTTCCCACCTACGTCTCGGCCTCCCCAAAGGTCTTTTTCCCTCCGGCCTCCCAACTAACACTCTATTAGCATTTCTGGATTCGTCCATACGTGCTACATGCCCTGCCCATCTCTAACGTCTAGATTTAATGTTCCTAATTATGTCAGGTGAAGAATACAATGCGTGCAGTTCTGTGTTGTGTAACTTTCTCCATTCTCCTGTAACTTCATCCCTTTAAGCCCCAAATATTTTCCTAAGAACCTTATTCTCAAACACCCTTAACCTATGTTCCTCTCTCAAAGTGAGAGTCCAAGTTTCACAA
Organism: Periplaneta americana; assembly: GCA_025594305.2. Classification (NCBI taxonomy): domain Eukaryota; kingdom Metazoa; phylum Arthropoda; class Insecta; order Blattodea; family Blattidae; genus Periplaneta; species Periplaneta americana. The sequence continues at coordinate 140,068,635 of JAJSOF020000019.1, read as the reverse complement.
CCATTTAGAACAACCGGTAATATAACTGTTTTATAAATTCTAACTTTCAGATTTTTGGACAGCAGACTGGATGACAAAGCTTCTCAACCGAACAATAACAGACATTTCCCATATTTATTCTGTGTTTAATTTCCTCCCGAGTATCATTTATATTTGTTACTGTTGCTCCAAGATGTTTGAACTTCTCCACCTCTTCAAAAAATAAATTTCCAATTTTTATATTTCCATTTCGTACAATATTCTCGTCACGAGACATAGAACAAAAACGTTTAATACAATTTTTCACATTTTTGTTTCCTTTTCGAGATAAAAATTATTTTATATTAAATATTTCATACCGTGTAAATAATTAATTCCCAATATTATCAGTCAATATAAGAGAGCAGTGTATTATGATAATAAATTATTGAAATAGTTTTAAGTTTAGCCTTTAAATGTGCAGAAATTTGATCTGAAAAAATTGTAACTTTTCATTTTGTAAAGGAATTTATCAATGTTACATTTGTTCGGACCAAATTTCTGCACACTTAAAGGATAAACCTAAAACTATTTCAATAATTTCTTATCATAATACACTGCTGTCATAAACTGACTGAAAATATTGGGAACTGAATCAATGATTTTACCAAAAAGAATTTATGAAATGTTTCATACAAAAGAATAATTTTTATCTCGGAAAGAAGGCGAAAGCGAGGAAAATTGCATTAAACTTTTGTTTCAAACAATAACTTCCTGGAATTAATGTCACTTACGGTAACTTTTATCCACCGTTGTGGCTGAGGCGTTAGCGAGTCTAACTCCAAACCCAGCGGTCCCGGGTTTGATTCCCGGTCTGGACGAATTGCCTGGGCGAAGTTTTTCGGGGTTTTTCCCTCACTCCTATGGATGAATATCAGGTAACTTTATCAGGCGATTGGAACCCCACTCATCTTCGCCACTTTCTTTCCTCATGATCCCGTTTCTGGTTTTTCAGATCACTTTACCGGTGGCCTCCCGAAGCTGCTGAATCTCTCGACCAGCCTCCGTGGAATGTAGTTCAGCGACGTTGGATGGCTTCTGCAATGGCACCCGAGGCGGACCTACTCAGGGGAGGAGTTTCGCCTCGGACCGACAGGGGGCCTAGGGGGAATTAACCGAAGCAGGAATGGTATATGGATTTCTGTTGGCTGTAGGGACCGGTCGTTAAGGGAGTCATGTGATTATAACGGTGCGCGTAAGAGATCTGTGGCATGCAACTCATTCCATATCGAGGGTTAGCGCAATAGATCTCAATAGGTCGCAGTGCTGGGCCATCCGTGCCCCCCTCAGTTAAATTCCATTCCATTCCATACGGTAACTTTTAGTGAGGTTTTTACGAGATTAACCGAAAGCTCTGGACGTGTCTATGAACATAACTTAAACTAAATACATTTGGACTAGACAATCCTACATCTATACTAATAATAAATCTGTAACCAAACTTTTTCTGGCAATTTTCGATTTTCCAAAAATAATTGGTGTTAACATGTATAATTAACCATCCTGAAACCGAAAATCACTTTTTTGAAATTTTTGTTTGTATGTCTATCTGTCTGTCTGTCTGTCTGGATGTTTGTTACCTTTTCACGGGATAATGGCTGAACGGATTTCGATGAAAATTGGAATATAAATTAAGTTCGTCGTAACTTAGATTTTAGGCTATATGACATTCAAAATACGTTATTTAAAAGAGGGGTTATAAGGGGGCCTGAATTAAATAAATCGAAATATCTCGCTTATTATTGATTTTTGTGTAACATGTTACATAACAAATAACAAAAGTTTCTTTAAAAATTATTTCTGATAAGTTTTATTCTTTGAAAAATTTTGATAAGACTGATATTTAATGAGATAAATGAGTTTTAAAATTAAAATAACTGCCATCTAAGGCGGTGTATTGAAATAAAAAACAAATGACTTCGTCTATAAGGGGCCTTGGACGCAACAATCGAAAGCTATGAAACATAGCCTACAGACAATGTTTCTGTGTTTGTATGAAGTAATATCGGAAGCTAAATTAACCGATTTGTATAATTAATTATTATTTCATCATTGGAAAGTGTAGTTTCTCTCGATGGACATAATGCTATAATGTTATTACAGTAACTTGTGAGTGAATTGAGGACAGGTAAGATTAAAATAGCTTCTTATGCACAGAAAACTTGATAGGTTATTCTGTATATTCATTTCCTGTATTTCTTAAAATAATGTTTATGAACATATTCATTTTTATCTCAGAGAATTAACGAACAACGAGAGTGTATTGATTTAGTATGCAGTAATAGTACGTTAGCTTAGCAATCCATTATTTTATAATTCAAATTTTAACTATGCTCAATTAAATCGTGTTAAAATACATAAAATATATGTGCAATAAATGCAATGCAAACAAATTGGGTAATGAGCCAAGCAGATTATGTTGCACTGTTGTAAAAGTTGTTCCTCCTGAGATTCAAGAGCTCCCACAACAAATTAAAAACTTTCTAATTCGAGTACATCCGTTATCAACACACTTTTTCATAATATAATATAATATAAACATAATAATAAATGTGTAGCCAAAATTTTTCTGTTAATTTTCGCTTTTCCAAAAATAATTGGTAATAACAATTAGAAACATGTTAAAGGAATTGTCATTGCACCAAATGAGTGGTCTCTGGATGAAAATGATCGCATTTTAATATTTGAAATATCATTTAAATTAAGTAACATATTAAACGATTTATCCTTCTATCAAACACGAATGTTCCCTGGATCAAATGTCCTGTTTTAATTATGTAATTACTTTATATTTATTTCTAACGGGTGCAGCGGAGCGCACGGGTATGGCTAGTAACTAATAAAATTAAATTTTTAAATGGATATTTTTAAACATCACATCATTACAGCCCCTTTCTATCCAGTTTTTCTTTTTATGCAATTGCATCACCTTCTATACATGTATTCATCATACGGTTTGATACTTTCTTATTCCATCTGTTACCAAGACGTCTTATAGATCTTCTTCTTTCATCCATTCCGTTGACATGTTCTCTTAGTTTACTAATATCCTTAAGTATCGGCTCTATCTAGAGTAAACGGCAAACAGCGCAGTTCTGATAGCGGGATGGAAAGCTGTTAATGAAGACATTCAACGCATATGGCAAACCAGGAACGGATGTTGTAGTCGCTGCTACGTCCTCGTAAACTGGACTCCACAAACAACTCCGTAAACTCAATCTACAGGAAGTGACGTGTTAATCGAAGTGAACCAATCCCCGTCATAAAATGGATGGCAGAACAGACATTCAGTGAAAGCTGGATCAGGGGCATGCACTGCTGCACAAAATAATTCATAACCGTATTTTGAAAAAATCCTTCAGGTGGAGCCTGAGGTACTTCGCTGACAGAGGCAAGGCAGGCTCAGTTTACACCAGAAATCCCTCATGCCACAGAAGTAGCAACAGATAAAGAAGATACTGAGGTATAATGGATATAAAAGCTATTTAAAATATATTTCATGAATATGTACGTTACTTTCAGTATGTTTGTTTTAATGGTGACTGTAGGCAACGTAGATAAGATAAGATAATAACTGCCGTCCATTGGAGGTAGCCCAGAAGGACTCAGTATACTCTCCTACATAAATTTTACAATATTAAATGTTTACATAAATTTTGTAGAAAGAAAATTAAAATAAACATATATGAATATAAATTGAATAAAAAAATTAAACAGAGTGAATATGATGACTCAGAATTTGGCAAGAGCGTTTCAAAACTGAAGTTATGATGTCAGCAGTAAGTGTCTGTGGAAGTTCAAAAGTCTTCCTGAAGCTTTCAAAGAACTTGGGAATCACACCACGAGCTCCAATAAGAAGACCAATCACCTCAATGTCTTCAAGCTGGTATTTTGCTTTGAAGTAATCAACTGTTGGCAGATAAATGTTGATCTTTTCATGATTGACATCCTCCGGCTGGCTACTCCCCGTTTCAATCCTTACGGTAGGATCAATTATATATCCTTTCTTGGTAGTCTGGAAATACGATATGATGTCAATACGTCTAGAGGAGCCATTAATAGCAAGGCAAAAAACTTCCTCTTCTACTATCCAAGACTTTTTTCTTAAAGCAGTTGCAATTAAGGATCGAACATGATGGTGTCTGGCATTTCGGAGGAGTAAACCTCTGTTACACTGACCTTGGACGTGGGCAAGGGTTTCAGTCTCCGGGCAGCCATGTCTGCACCGGGATCCGTCCAAAGAGCGACCAGGTACTCCTCTAACTGCTGCTAAATTGGCATTCATTTTGAGGCAGGTTACCCATTCAGATGTAGATAGTCCAGACTTATTAAAAATCCAGGCGTTGGCTTTAGGTACTTGGCTGTACAATTCTACACCTCTGCCTCTTCCAGGCATTACTTTCCAAGATTCGAATTCTGCATTTCTTAATTCCTCTCTTAATTTCCTAGGCACAGATTTACGAAGTTCAACTGGACAAGGGAGACTTAGATGTTGACAGGAAGGTCGCATACTATTTACATAAGGATTTTACTTCTAACTATAAATAAATAGATGCAATAAACCTAGGACTATAAATAAAAACTATGCTATAATAACGCCTACGATAAGCAAAAGTAAACCTAACCTATTTCACCCAACTATTACCAATTTAAGTAATTACACACCACCTTAATTAATTACGTATCAACTTAATTACATATCATCTTAATTAATTACATATCAACTTAATTAATTACATGACAACTTAGTTAATTACACTGCACCTACAAATTACATTGTCAGTTTAATCTTCTCAATCTTTCCTTAAATGTAATTGATTTTGAGAGGACCACCCTGAAAGATTGCCGCAGGTAAGCTGTTCCAGTCTACTATTGTGCGGTTAACAAAGGAAAATTTTGCCACGTCCGTTCTTTGTTTTCTACATTTAAACTTCCTAATATGATCAGCCCTGCTTATGTATGATGGTGTTACTAATCTAGCATTGATGTCGGTCCATGCTTTGTGTCCCATTTGTGCCTTAAACAATGGGGTGAGTCTGGTTTTTCGTATGCATGAAATACAAAATTAACAATATAGCTTATCCATAAATGCTTAAGTACTAATAAATCAAAAGAATTACGCTTGCTATAACTGCACGGACACTAAGCTGGTATCTACAATCTTTATATTTATTTCTTATAAATTGCAAAAAAAAGTGGGTTTGTTTTTTTTTTTTTTTCCAAATAAGCAATTAAATTATTGTCATTCATTACCAGCATATGATTGTTACTCCTTAACAAAGTTTTTCAATCTTGAAAAAATTGTTGCTAGCAAGAAATTTTTTTAATTATCTTTCTTTGGAGGGCCGACAAAGTAAAATAAAAAATACTGCTTCTTGATTTGCTGTCCAGACGATGACAAGATATGAAGTAATAATAATAATAACAATAATATAATAAATATTATTATAATATAATAATAATAACAAATATTATTATAATATAATATAATAATAAATATTATAATATAATATATTAGACCAATAATAATAGTAATAAATATTATTATTATTATTATTATTATTATTATTATTATTATTATTATTATTATTATTACATTTACTCTGGCAAAGTTAAGGCCATCACGCCTTCTCTTCCATTTCGCCAGAAACAAAAGAAGCTGATACAATTTGCAATGAGACAAGTAAGAATATTAATTCATTCGTAGTTTTCTGTTCAAGGACAGGTGTTTCAATGCAAACCCAGCATTCTCCAACCTTCACTACTTTCCGCCTCTCTCAGTCCCTGTATACGGTCCATACATCTTAATGTTGTCTATCATCCGATATCTTCTACTCCGAACTTTTCTATCATTTACCATTCCTTCCAGTGCATCCTTCAGTAGGCGCTTTCTTCTCAGCCAGTGACTCAGCCAATTCCTTTTCCTCTTCCTGATCAATTTCAGCACTATTCTATCTTCACCCACTCTTTCTAGCACAGATTCATTTCCGTCCATTTCACACTCAATTCTTCTCCATATCCACATTTAACCAATTCCTTGATTAACCCGAGCTAACTCGGGTTGCTAACATGGGTCAAAATTTATTAACCCGAGTTAACTCATATGAGTCCCATTGTATATTTCATAGTGATTTTTTAAGTATGCAAGAAAATTAGTGATGTACAGTGATTCTGTAATATTAAATGACCTCTTTACGAAAATAAAAAATATGACACTTTTTTCACAAAACTGGTAAAATATATAGTAAGGGAAGAGGTTAAAACGCTTCCAGTCGTTTCTCTTCACTTCGTCGTAATATCAATGTTTCTGCTCTTAAAGGATATTGTCTACTTACAGTATATTTAACACAAGAACATGTTAAACAGCCTTCAAATTAGTAGTTCGTGCATATAATCTGCTAGCATGCAAATTAGTTATGCCCACTAGAAAAATAAAATATGCAAAGACATGAATTTGCGGACCCTAAAATGAGCTCATTAAGGAGAGTTTCAAACAAATTAGTAACATCAAGCAGAATGCAAGCTTTGACGACGTGGCTCTTGCTATAGGTTGACAGACTACCGGTGAAAGAGTACGAGTTCGTGACCAAGAGGAGGCGAGATTTTTAATATCGTTCTAATATTCGGAATCTGAACCTCTCCGATCCCACTAACTTCTTCTTCTTCTTCTTCTTCTTCTTCTTCTACTGCAATGTTAGGCCATACAGGGTGATTCACAAGGAAAGGTAAAAAATTTAGGATACGTTATCTTAGGCCATTTTGAGTGAAAAATGTTTATATGTTCATAGATCCGTTTTCGAACGATAGCGGAGCTAGATGCATTTTTTTGGTAAAACGTCTCGCCCCAATGTGAATCAGACGTTACCATATGCTGCTGACGTGAGACAAGGTCACCGATGAATGACGTAACATTGGAATCTGCATTGTGAGCGATGTAGATAAGAGAAGAGAAAGAAACCGGGTGGTGGGGCATTACAAATGTCACAACAAATACGCTATCACTTATCGGCTCACAGCAGTCCAGTCAGCTGCCTACAGTACAGTAGTTATACAGGTACAGTTATCCGAAGTGTTAAGTTGTGTTTTTCAAGATGCCTTATAAATTTTCGACTGCAGAATACGCCGATATTGTGTATGTTTATGGTTTGTGTGATGGAAGTTCCTTGCGTGCCGTCGCTGAATATGAACGACGCTTTCCGAACAGAAGGGTACCATATCGAAGAGTACTTACTGTCTATGGGGTTGAGTGAAAGACTTGGTATAACAAAGGAACGGGGAAACGAGAGAGGCGCTAATCGACCTATTTTGGATGCGGCATAAAGACAGCCACGTGCAACTCTCCCGAGCTACCAGCGCGATTAACGCCCGAACGCAACAGTGCATTGGAGCAGAAGGAGGTACAGTGAAACCTCTCATTTACGGATATCTGCCCGCATCTGGGAGGTGTCCTTTATTGGGAGGGAGGCTCCCCAATCTAACAGTAAATGCTTTAACTAAATGACACCCAGAACTTCTAACATGTAACCCACTAACATATAACAAGAAAATTAGAAACGTGTTAATGTCTTCAATTTGATTAAATAAATTTATAGCCTATGTGTATGAATTAATCAACCTATATTATATTTGTATTCTATAATTTTGAAATATATATTAGTCCTACTTTTCACGTGCGATATTATTCTTCTCTAGTGTTAATATTATATTATATAATTCCATTGCCGCTGTAATTATATTTTAGTTCCTATTTTATTTTACTTATTTATTTTTATTATTATTATTTTTTATTTTAATATTATATCTGAACTGCGACCGAGCACGAGCGCTGCTCATTCGGTCTCAAATTTTGTTAATACTACTGTATCTTCTTTTATATTGCTCGTATTATTTTATTTCTATTTCTCTTTGTTTGTTTTGTAATTATATTTCTTTATTCTGTATATTTGAATTTAAATAAATAAATAAATAATATGCATTATGTATCCCTTCACGCTTTAAATGTAATGTATTACTGTAAGTTACTTTAATTCTAAATACAGTATACTGTACTACAGTAAATTCTTTGGAACTTTGAACTAGAGTAGATAAGACCGAAAAAGGAAAATACAGTACTGTGCCATGCAATTTTGTTCTAGGTCTACAGTTATGCAGTACTGTAATTTACAGTTTTCAACTTAACCTTTACGTCCAGGTGCCATGTCTCTCGATACTGAACAACTGATTGAAGTGAAGAGAATAATCCTACTAACCCTATCATGTGTCGAATACAATTTCACGATCGCGGAAACCTTGGACCCATCAGACAAGTTAAATTTTATGACTTTGTTTATCCACCCCCTTCCAGCTAACAAGGGGTAGCCGGCTGGGCTAGTGGTAGCCTACGAGATCCTTATGTTATGTTTCATGTTTAGGAATTTCTGTACAGTTAACAAAACTAAATTTTCCATTTTTGTAACACATTAGGTCTTGAAATCCAGGTTCTGTCCGCAGTCAGGAGGTAAAGCAAGCTTTAGGACTGTGAAACAGCTGTCCGTGTCCGTGTCCGTGTCTGAGAGTGTCCGTAAATGAGAGTTAAATTTATCATTATTTCTATATTATTTCAGTTGGGACATATAAATCTGCCCGTATATGAGGAGTGTCCGTATCTTGGGGGTGTCCGTAAGGAGAGGTTTCACTGTACCTTTGAAAATGTGCGAAAACATCGACCCCGACTTCTAGAATATTAGGTATGTATGCATACGTGAATATAAACTTTAATTTGTCCGTAATCTGTCTCTAAATGCGAGTTAGTACAATGGAATCTCAGAAGTTTTTGTGAAATCAAAGAGCCATATCTCCGTAACCCTTCGAAAACGGACCTATATTCATATGAACTTTTTCACTCAGCATGACTTCAGAATTCACATCCTTAATTTTTTACCTTTCCTCGTGAATCACCCTGTATAAGCCTGTTTCGACGCATAAATATCTATCCGTTGAGCTCTCACTATAGAATTGAGTAGCCTAGTGTGTCTTTCCCAGAAGCAAAAGATTGTCGGAGCATGGTGCTGCCGTTCTAGTGCCGATGTTAAGAATGGCAGTTCTACCTCCCTGGCTAATGGCGTGTAAGCTGCTGCTGGCTTCCGGTACTGAACCCTTCCAAGTTCCGCCCAGCCCGGGGACCCAACGAGGCACTTCCTGAAGACCCCGGATCATGGCAAGCAGCACCTCCGGCATCTTCGACCTGTAAAAATTCACAACTTTCTCCAGGTTGCCGTTCACCGTCGCTCCGGGGGTTCGAATTCCGACGCTATCACACGCGTTGACATTCTGAAGGCTGGTCCAAATGGAGACTCCTCGATCAACTGTAGAAGCGACACGTGTAGTGGATCCACTCTATAAATTGGTACACAAATAACACTGACCGACCCTGAGCGCTAGCTGGGATCACATCGTAAATCGAAATTGGCCAACACCTTGTAAACAGACTAGAGATAAAGCCCACATCGCTGGCGACGGGGAATGGAGTAGTGTCGGGGAGTCGCAGACATGGGTTTAAATCCCTGCAATTCCAATGTTCAATTCAATTTAAATTCAATTTATTATTCATTATTATTAATTAATTGATTAACTAGTGGACTTACTCGTATTAATTATTTAAGATTTGTGCGGCTTACAGCTGTTTCAGTGCTTCACGCACCATCCTCAGAGCCTACTAGATCACGGCGTCATCTCGAACTTCTCTGCCTGTTATGTGGGTGTGTTTGATTGTTGAAAGGTGTTGAAGAGTCGAGTCAAACAGTGTGGTGTACTGAAATTAATCTGTGTGTTGAGAATTTGATCGGAGTGTGCCATGAGCCAACAACACTACAATGAGGAAATGAACGCAATCAAATACACAGCACAAGAAAACGGATACAATCCAAACATAATAGACAACATCATAAGAAAAAGAAAACAAAAACTCAACAAACACAAAAACACACAAAACACAACACAAACAGAAGAACACAAGAAATACATCACACTAACATACGAAAACAAAAGCACACATAAGATCGCATCTTCATTCAGAAAGCAGAAATACAACATAACATACACGTAGAACAGAAAACACACTACAAAGACATCTCAACACACAAAAACACAAACAAATAAATACAACCACACAGGTGTATACAAACTCACATGTAATAGTTGCGATAACCTGTGCGGGAAACATTGTGAACGATACCACTTCTCGATTTGCACTAAAAGAACACGATCCCTGACAGGGTATAGTAGGGAACAGTAGATAACCACCGCATCAATGCACATTAGTGCGCTTTCATTTATTTATTATTAATAGTTGCGATAAGTTCTACATAGGACAGACAGGCAGATCATTCCAAACACGCTACAAAGAAGACATTAAAGCAATAACCAGAGGACACAATACATCTACATACGCCGATCACATAATCAATGCCAACCATACATACAATAACATAAATACAGACATGGAAATCCTACACATACAACCCAAAAACCAAAACTCAACACACTAGAACAATACGAAATATACAGACACACTAAAACACACCCTGATCAAATTCTCAACACACAGATCAATTTCAGTACACACACACTATTTGACTCCACTCTTCAATACTTTTCAACAATCAAACACACCCACATAACAGGCAGAGAAGTTCGAGATGACGCCGTGATCTAGTAGGCGCTGAGGATGGTGCGTGAAGCACTGAAACAGCTGTAAGCCGCACAAATCTTACATAATTAACACTAGTAAGTCCACTAGTTAATCAATTAATTATATTCAAGTGTTTAAAGTAGTGTACGCAAGATTCAAAATGGATCATTATTATCATTAATATACAAACATTTTAGCACTCCCCTGAAAGAGAGGGATCTCGTACTCAGGGGAGGACAAGAAAATGTGAAAATCAGATGAGAATAAATGATGCTACCGATGGTGACAATGATATTGCTTGTTTTGATTATGTTGTCCCCTTAAAAGCAAAGAATTTAAGTTGTGCAGTGTCAACAACAGAGAGATAGGAGCGACAAAATTATATTGCGGAAGGAAACTGGAAACAAAAATTCAAGATTTCAAAACATGTCCTTCGCGACGCATAGTAAATCTACTAAAGGATGTTCCAGAGTTCGAAATCCTGTCCCATTTTGTGATAAAAGACTTGCACTGCAAGCTTTCACTACTACGAAAGTCTGGGTGAGTGGAAAGGCCTACCAAGACGCTTCCTGGCTCGAGGCAGGAACCTCCAGCCATGCAGATGTTTTGGTGAGGACCGGAAATGGAACTGGCTGAGTGTATGCCGAAAATAAGAGCCACGTTCCGCTTTCTTCGTCCAACCTGGCAACACTGATCGAGATACAGAGACTTCAAATACGAAATAGCGAACATTTTACCGGTAGCTATTCAAATGTGTGCATTATTGAAACAAAAGTATACATAATTTCGTTTGTTGTTAGTATATTATACTTCAGTAGTTTTCGTAAAAGCACTTATAATAAAAGTTTGATATCATCAATAGTTCAAGTATTTATCTTTGTTCGTTATTTCACCCAATTCAAACCAATTTTTTACATTAAATAAAAGGCCTAAATATTTATAACCATTCAATCGAAATAAAAAAATTGTACTCATATTTTAAAGGGAAAAAGTACATTTATTTGCCAAGCTTACTTACTTAGTTACTTACTGGCATTTAAGGAACCAGGAGGTTCATTGCCGCCCTCACATAAGCCCGCCATTGGTCCCTATCCTGAGCAAGATTAATCCATTCTCTATCATTATATCCCACCTCCCTCAAATCCATATTAATATTATCTTCCCATCTACGTCTCGGCATCCCCAAAGGTCTTCTTCCCTTCGGCCTCCCAACTAACACTCTAGGTGCATTTCTGGATTCGCCCATACGTGCTACATGTCCTGCCAATCTCAAACGTCTGGATTTAATGTTCCTAATTATGTCAGGTGAAGAATACAATGCGTGCAGTTCTGTGTTGTGTAACTTTCTCCATTCTCCTGTAACTTCATCCCTCATAGCATGTCTCTAAGCACCTTATTCTCAAACACACTTAATCTATGTTCCTCTCTCAAAGTGAGAGTCCAAGTTTCACAACCATAAAGAACAACCAGTAATATAACTGTTTTATAAATTCCAAGTTTCAGATTTTTTGACAGCAGACTGGATGATAAAAGCTTCAGAGGCATTTCCCATATTTATTCTGTGTTTAATTTCCTCTCGAGTATCATTTATATTTGTTACTGTAGCTCCAAGATATGTGAACTTCTCTACCTCTTCAAAAGATAAATTTCCAATTTTTATATTTCCATTTCGTACAATATTCTGGTCACGAGACATAATCATATACTTTGTCTTTTTCGGGATTTACTTCCAAACCTATCTCTTTACTTGCTTCCAGTAAAATTCCCGTGTTTTCCCTAATTGTTTGTGGATTTTCTCCTAACATATTCACGTCATCTGCATAGAGATTTATTTGCAAGTATTTGTTAATTTAGGAACAATATTCCTACGATATTGTAAATCAGGTACATCACAACAAGTGTTGAATTTAGGTCTGTCCTGGAAGCAGCAGCAAAAGAGGCCCTATGTGGGAAGAAGGGGAAGAAGCAATCTGCAAGACTCAACCAATACGCAAAACTGTCGATCAATACATTGTCCGAATATTTTGCATATTGATCGACTCTCTGATTGTAATAAATTCCTTAACATTCATGAAATTGCTGTTAGTGGCAATATTCAATTAGCTGTAGCCAGCACCCATGACGCATGCGTACAAATTAACTCGTCGACATGCTTGGAGACAGGCACTTTCTTATCTGCAAAAACTGCACCAACAGCTTTGTGAGCGAAAACTAGAATTTCTGGAAACTATTAGCCTAAAGTTCTATATTTCCGGTTTTCTTATATGCGTAATGGGACAACTTGCTGTTACTGTCTTAAGTCATTATTGTGGGCACTGGGAAATGCAGATTAATGTTCTCTGCTAGCAACTGGATTTGCAGATCTGAGCCCAAAGCAGTCGACCTGGTTGGCGAGTTGGTATAGCGCTGGCCTTCTATGCCCGAGGTTGCGGGTTCGATCCCGGGCCAGATCGATGACATTTAAGTGTGCTTAAATGCGACAGGCTCATGTCAGTAGATTTACTGGCATGTAAAAGAACTCCTGCGGGACAAAATTCCGGCACATCCGGCGACGCTGATATAACCTCTGCAGTTGCGAGCGTCGTTAAATAAACCATAATTTTAAAATTTTTTTAAGAGGTGTGCACCCACCTTTGTCCAGTATTGCTCAAAAGTTATACCAGAGGGTAAAGAATAAGTAAACCTTTCAACAGCAATTAATTACCAAACAATTCAAACATGCCTAGAAGCAAGATAGAAACAATATGATGATCAGTTTCACTTTTGCCCACCCCTGTGGAGTAACTGTCAGCGCGTCTGGCCACGAAGCCAGGTGGTCCGGGTTCAAATCCCGGTCGGGGCAAGTTACCTGGTTGAGGTTTTTTCCGGGGTTTTTCCTCAACCCAATACGAGCAAATGCTGGGTAACTTTCGGTGCTGGACCCCGGACTCATTTCACCGGCATTATCACCTTCATTTCATTCAGGCGCTAAATAACCTAGATGTTGATAAAGCGTCATAAAATAACCTAATAAAAAAAGTTTCACTTGTTAATAGTGAACTAAGTTTATAAATACAGTAGTTCACCATTAACACGTGAAAATGATTATAATAAATTATATCATATTGGTAATAGTGTTAAAAGTTGTGTAATAAAGATGGATAACATAAAAATATTACAAATATCTCCTCCTTTGGGCTCTTAATCGAGGTTCCAGAGTTCAAACTAGTTCGTGATGGATATTATAATAAAGGCAAATATAGATGGACGATCCTCCCATAGGTTTGTATCATACTAAATATTTGAGTTCCTGAACAGACAATATTCAGCGGTGAACTATCATCAACGTTTATATTTACTGATGATCATCATCATTTATGAGCTCAGCAGTGACAATGAACACTATTTGCAATTAAAATTAAATAAATGACAAGCTAAGAATTCAACCAGCCAGTCAACATGTGAGTCACATAATACAGTTAAGGTGAGAGGATTGTGAAATTTGATTTTTTTTTCTCATAATTGATGTACAATTTTCTATGAAATTTTATTAGTAAAAAGCATGTCCAGAGTATTATTTCGATAATTGCTTTCAAAATTGTGAGATAAAATAATTATAATATTTTAAGAATGAATTTTGGATGTGTTATTAAAAAAATGTAACAAAACAACTAAAATTATATTACAGAAAAAATGCCAGATTTCCTTCAAAATTTGATAAATAATATTTTTTCCTCATCTGAAGCTTATTTCTTCTTATTTACTTACTTACTTACTTAATTACTTACTTACTTACTAGCTTTAAAGGAACCCGGAGGTTCATTGCCGCCCTCACATAAGCCCGCCATCGGTCCCTATCCTGTGCAAGATTAATCCATTCTCTATAATCATATCCCACCTCCCTCAAATCCATTTCAATATTATCTTCCCATCTACGTCTCGGGTCCACACCTGTGGAGTAACGGTCAGCGCGTCTGGCCGCGAAACCAGGTGGCCCGGGTTCGAATCCCGGTCGGGGCAAGTTACCTGGTTGAGGTTTTTTCCGGGGTTTTCCTCAACCCAATACGAGCAAATGCTGGGTAACTTTCGGTGGTGGACCCCGGACTCATTTCACCGGCATTATCACCTTCATATCATTCAGACGCTAAATAACCTAGATGTTGATACAGCGTCGTAAAATAACCCAATAAAATAAAAAGAAATAAAATCTACGTCTCGGCTTCCCCAAAGGTCTTTTTCCCTCTGGCCTCCCAACTAACACTCTATATGCATTTCTGGATTCGCCCATATGTGCTACATGCCCTGCCCATCTCAAACGTCTGGATTTAGTGTTCCTAATTATGTCAGGTGAAGAATACAATGCGTGTAGTTCTGTGTTGTGTAACTTTCTCCATTCTCCTGTAACTTCATCCCTCTTAGCCCCACATATTTTCCTAAGCACCTTATTCTCAAGCACCCTTAACTTATGTCCCTCTCTCAAAGTGAGAGTCCACGTTTCACAACCATACAGAACAGAAAATCAGTCCCAGTCAGAGGCTTATTTGAAGGATTCGTAACAAGTTGTTTTATACGGTGATGGGTTGATAGCCCTTCGCCCACCCCCCAAGCTGGAAGACCACCCCTCATCGGCTGTCCGCAACTGCTCATTCAATATATTCCCTCATTTCTTCTTCTTCTAGTTTTAAAAAATATAGCCTATAACTTGTATTCATGATCTCAATAATTTCATAATTATTTGGACATTTATAGTATAAGCGCACTATAGTTTCTATACCTTACGCCATCTTCAATGTCTGTTTTCTCCTATTTCACATATCCCTACATTTGTTATTCTTTCGACGAACAAAAAGTAGATTTCCAATTACGTAAAAGACTTCACTGATGTACTTAATTAAAGCTTAAAGATGTGGCTATGTTGTAAACTAAAGTCATTATTTTCAATTGATTAAATTATTTTATCCCAAAAATATACAAATATACATTTATTTTTTTGCAAAGTGATTATACTGGGTGTTCATTTCAAAGTGTGTCATGACGTCACTGTTGTTGGGTCACAAATTTGAAGCGAGTTTCAGTTTATATGTTAGAGAAGTTGCCTATTATTTAAGGCGTTCTTCAATCTGAACTTGAGAACGTGTACGGTATAACTTGAACGTCATAGCAACAGATGGCGGTCTGTACGGTCTGTGTGCTACCATAACCTCTTTCGAACTGTGTTTTGCGCCGGCAAGCCGTACGCAGGGTATTTGTTATCATCGGTTGCGTATGGTAACATTCCACAACACAAATCAAATGCTCCGTGTCCATGTTGACCGTCGAAGTTAATGTCAACAAATACGTAAGTAATCGTCTTAACCCTCTCCCCATATCTCGACAGTACGTATTTCCAAACAGTTCACATTCCTGCCACTACCGGCGTTACCGTACGTATCGGCACGTACTCTTCAGAATGAACGCCGTACTTGCTAGCCAACTTCTCTGCTTCTTAGATTATACACCTGAGCTGCGGAAGTGTAGGAAGATTGAATTCTCTAGGCTCATCAGCTAGCCACATGACGGCATACAGCGAGCCAAGACACATTTTGAACTGAACACCCAGTATAATGTAGCACATGTTTTGAATGGTTCAAGATAAATAAATATTTTTAGTATATAACATTTTCCATAGGTAGGGAACAATTTTGGCGAAAGAAGTTTTACCCCAGGTGAATTTTTAATGGAGTTAGATCGGTCCGAAATTTTATTAATTTTTCTACAAAAGATTTTTTTCTTTGGGTCCATAAATTCGATTTTTATGTTTGAATTATATAAATGGCTTAGTTTACTTTCAAGAATCATGTCATCAAAGTCTGTAACACATTAAGGAGTAAATGTGGATTTTTATCCTAAAACTCGACGTATACCTAGTCTAGAGAATGTGTGTTGCAAGTGTCATGCATTCAAGGTTAATAATAATACAAAACTTATAGAATAAAGCACAAAAATAAAGTTGCGGGAAATTGCAATTGTCAACAGTAATCTCACTAGAGGTTTTTATTTTATCGATAAATCTGCGAGTAGAACACATGGGATTTAATTGACTATTACACGATTAGAAGAAAGTATATAAAGATTAGAATTTACAAAGTACTCCAATACAATAAAATATTAATTGGCTTACGAAAATACAACTGTCTTCAAATGTATTATTGTACCATCTCAACATTACGCTAGATGGCAGTAGTGTTTTATGATTATGTTTTCTTGTTATCAGTTGTGCCAACTATGGAATCTTCATTGAACTCTGTGGACGGTTACTAGTGAAGAAGGCTTTGTTGATTCAGTTTCATCATTATTAAAACATTTGCATTCCACTTCAATCATCCGGATCCCAGTAATCAACGTCACTTGACAGATGATTTTCAATAAATCTTAGTATTAAACAATCTCTGATACGTGACTATCCATAATATCATATAGCAGAAGCTATAACAAACATAACCTAAATAATATAAACGAGTGTTAGAAAAGTTTTAATTAGGGATGATGAAATAAAAAATAAACATGAATTAAAAAAACTTATTATTGAAAGTACAATTTTCAAATTTGAATGTTTTAGTGCTTGTTGGATCAGTTGATGTTATATTGGACGTGTGCGTAAAAGAAGTGAACTCGTTGATGTACATGGTGTATCCCTCAACTTATTCAGGTTTTCCGAATGATGCTCTTCATTTATTTGTAAATAGGGTTTCAGGGAAGATGCGTAGCTATGACCAGTGATCTTTATTAATTCTTGTTCTTGAATGCCAATGCGAGTCATATTTGAAAGTGCTATGCATTTGTAATTTTCTGTTTTCTAACGTCCAGACCAGTGCAGTTTGAAATGTTGGCAAACAAAGGAACAAATGCTAGGGTAGTGATAAAAAAAAACAAATGCTAGGGACGCGATAAAATTGTGCGATAAGCAGCCATGATTGGTTGAAAGACGTCCTATTGTACCGTTTTATTGGTCAAAAGTAGTATGACGTAGTAAAAGTGTAATAGTCATATCAAACAGTATTGTAAAGTATTTTTTTTATTTTACTGGATTTTAACATATTTAACCATCCTCTCCTCTTAAACAACTAAAGTCAGTTAATGTCAGTCAATCAGTAATCAGTCGTCACTTAACACATGGAAGCAATGGACAAGTCCCTCAGTCAGCCAACAAGTGACGTAATTATACAGGCAGCAACAAATCAACCGGCAGTCAATGTACCGACGGTTGATTAAATTAAAACAGTAATTTTACATTAACCAATAAAGCTGTCACGCAATCAGCAGCCAAACCCGAAAACGGCACATCATTCAGCACGGATTTTGATATCGAACCCGGTATATTCGGAATGCGGGGCAGCTGTGATCTCATGTAACAAGTGGGGATTGCTAGGGTTGTGCGTGTTATTGACCACGAGTGCTGGCTTCCTTAATTAGATTTTATGTAACAAGCACGTTTGTGAAAGGCAACACACATCGGGTGTGTGACGGACTACATCAAGAGCGCTTCTGCGATTGAAACAGTCTTTGAACAAGATTCCTACAACTAGAAATGAATGTGCAGTATGTGCAACGTATATATGTGACTGGCGTGTCGTCCAGTGTTGTGTCAGGACAAGTAAAACATTTAGTTTTCTTGTAACAAAGATAAAGATTGTTCTTCCTTTACGGAAGACTAAACAATACCTTAATTTTAGTTTTTTTTTTTCTTCAAAATTTAACTCACAAAAATTTGTACATATGACAGCTGTGAGCAGTATGGGAAGAAGATAAATCCAAACAAAACCAAGACCATGGTCATAGGAAGAAAAATAAAGGTAAACATGCTAATTCGAAATGAGGCAGTAGAACAGGCATGTCAATTGATGCCCACAGGAGCAAGCGCGCGCTTCAGAGCCCAGGAGAGCCTGAGCGCTTTACAGCGGAAAGGAAAGAGACAGAAGAAAGAGGTCGAGCTATATTCAGGGATGGCCAGCACTGATTCAATAGATAAAGGGAAGAGAAATTATTAAAACTGTATCCATGGTAATTTTTAGATTTGTCTGAGAAGTATAAGTGCATTATAAGAATGTAAGTTTTAATTTTAATGCTCATTTTTCACAAGTTTGATTTTTTTATTCAAAAGAAATATTTTCTCAACTTTTCGTATAGAAAAGTGAAATTTTCAGGTATAGGCCTATTTATTTAGTAGCTTTACAGAATGTTTTCGTAAATCTAATATACCGTAAATGCGTATTACTGAATATAGTGTATTGAAAATTTTGAAAATATTCGCATGGAAATTTTTGTAAGGAAATGAATTAACAAAGCAACTACTGTTACATCATAAGCAAAAGATACGTGCCCATGTGTTGTAAAAATGTCAGCTCTATAGCTTCAGCACATTTCGAGAAAATAATTTAATATTCTGATGATAAGAAGTTGCTCACAAATATCACCTCAAAAGTATAATGCGATAAGAGTTTTGTTATGTAATATTAGTTACACTTAAAACAGATACAGTATCTAGGTAACTTTGCTTTGTACTGTAATATTGTTTTGGTTAATTTATTGATTACTTTTGTAAGGCTAAAGATACCATCAATATAAATTGCAACTTATCATGTCATACTCAATCTCTTTCTTTGGAATATCACTTTCTTTATGAATGATGTGTTTCATCCACTTAATACAGTATAATATTATACTACTATGGAATTTAAGTGAATATTCCTTCTTAACTCTCTATTATGTTATTAAGATTTAAAACACAAGTGCAATATTAAGAAATCAGTGTTAGTACTTTTGTTTTACAGACAATATAGATAATATTAAACAGAAAGAAGCCATATAAAAATAACGACATAAAATTTCACGTTCCGTTTGAAGTTTGTGCACTACTGTTTTCTTAATCCAACAGGTTGCTTATCCATATAGCCTACACAACCCTTCCTCTTTCCATACTTAGCGCTTGCTGCCCGCGCACGACGTCAAGGTCAGAAAAATGCGCTTGCTTTGACACCACTGCAGTAGAGCAAGTGGACAGCTTCAAATAATTGCGGTGTACTATAAGCAGTAACATGAGCTGCTGCCAGGAAGTCAAAAGGAGGATAGCAATGGGATAGAAATCTTTTAATGGAAAAAGAAGCATCTTCTGCGGATCTCTGGAAAAAGAACTAATGAAGTGCTTTGGGTGGAGTGTGGCATTTATGGGACAAAAACATGGATATTACGACGAAGTGGAGAGAAGCGAATAAAAGCATTTGAAATGTGGATATGGACAGACAGAATAAGAAATGATGCTGTGTTGGAAAGAGTGGGTGAAGAAAGAATGATGCTGAAACTGGTTGGGTCACTGGCTGAGGAGAAACTGCCTACTGAAGGATGCACTGGATGGAATAATAAACAGGAGAAGAGTTCGGGGCAGAAGAAGATATCAGATGATAGGCGACATTAAGATATATGGATCATTTGCGAAGACTTATTGGAAGGCAGAAAATAAGAAAGATTGAAGAATGCTGGGTTTGCAGTGAAATAGTGACCTTGGGTAGAGAACTATGAATGAATGAAAAATGTTGCATATAAATAGCCTCTGTACAAAATGTCTTTTGTTCAAAAATTGTATAAGTTTTTTTAAATGTTTATATATATAAATTACATTTTGAAAAATCACTACTCATCCTACAAATTTCGAATTTGTTGTCTGAACACATACATTTTTGTGACTTAGCATGCAGGCTTTCACGGCCGGTGTCTAGTTGAAACAGAGCTTCAGGCTAAGATGCCGTGGTCTACTGGTAGACCACGGCATCTTAGCCCGGAAGCTCTGTTTCAATTTTTGTGACTGTTCTTCAAAACAAGTAAAAATATACAGACAAATATAAAAAGAGGTGGAAATTGTGATATCTAGCAGAAAAAGAGATATTTCACTTAAAAATCTTGAGGTTTAAGAAGAATCGTGATTGCAAGTTATATTAAGCATAGAAAGACCTATAAAAATCATGCACATGAACAACTTTTGAAAGGGTAACAGTTTTAGTAAAGCAATATGTAAGAAAAATGAAAGTGGAGAAAATTGAGCTGATCATCGAGAGAAAGCAACCGTTTAATTAAATATCATGCAAAACAGTTGATTAAAGGTGCTATCTGCAAGACAATTTGTGGAAAGATTCTCAGAACCATATACAATTACGTTAAAAAACAAAATATCGGATTTTTTGAACAGAACTTAGAAAAAATTCACATTAATATGTCTTTAAATTACGAGTAAATCACACGAAAACCACTACACCACTAAGGGAAACTAGTAGACCTGTATGCAAAACCCGTGTCGCATGTGCCATTCATGCCGCCTGTGGCAGGCTTTGAACCCGGAAGTCTCGAAAAAAATTGCAAGTGTGACATTCTCTTAAGTAGAAACTGCACACTAAAATGTGGAGTGACACATTCTAATTTTCCTTATCCACTATCATTACGCTGCAGATCTTTCTTCACGCGTTTATAACATGAAGCACTGTATAAACAGTAGTATATTAAATGAAATAATATACAGGGTTATTTACTCGAAGTGTGAAAAAATTAATTAGGACATACTATAGAGGATGCTCTACAGAACATTTTTAGATGGGGAATTTGCGGTCTACGAAGTCAGATAAAGGAGATGTGAGCTTAAACATGTCTATCGATATCGATTACTGTTTTCCACAATATCTAATTTATTTACACTAATTATTTACAATTAGTATTTACACTTATTTACAGTAATTATTAGCATACTTATTATTTACATTTATTTACATGTTTATATTATTGCTGTTAGATAAATTAGATTATTATGGAATTAAAGGTGTTGCACACCAATGGTTTCATTCATATCTCATAGATAGGAAAGAGAAAGTAGAAATCAATACAACTATGAAATCTGCATCGACATGGGGAACTATTAATAATGGAATTCCTCAAGGATCAACATTAGGTCCCCTACTTTTTCTACTGTTTATAAATGATCTTGCCCCCCTAATAAAAGATGTAAGTCATCCCATATTATTTGCAGATGACACAAGTATAGCAATTACAGCCAATAACTCCAACACATTCCAATCTTCAACAGAGGAAATTCAGCTTGTTTTGCTATTAGATCTATGCAAAAAATAGTAAATATCAATACCTTAAAAACAACATACTTCGCATACTTCCACTCGGTAATGAGTTTTGGAATAATATTCTGGGGAAATTCCACAGATAGTAACAATATATTTCTATTACAAAAAGAGTAATTAGAATAATAGTAGGTGCCAAATCTAGGGAATCGTGTAGGACTATTTTAAAAAAACTACAAATAATGCCCGTGGCTTGTCAGTATATCTTTTCATTAATAATCTTCCTCGTATGTAATCGTAATTAATGCCCATGGCTTGTCAGTATATCTTTTCATTAATAATCTTCCTCGTATGTAATCGTGAAATCTTTGTAACTAATTCAACAGTTCATAGCATAAATACACGTCAAAAATGACTTTCATACTCCATCGGCAAGTCTATCTTGCTATCAAAAAGGAGTGCGTTATATGGCAGTAAAAATTTTTAATAGCCTCCTATCGATATAAAAATGAAACTCAAAACATAAAATTATTTAGGGCCAAATTAAAGAAGTACCTAATTTCTCACGCCTTCTATTCTGTGGGTGAATTCATGACATTCAATAACACTTCATAAAATTGATACTAAAACTTTGTGTTGTACTAGTAGACTATATTATAAATCTCGTCTATATATATTTCATCTAGACTGTGACTACAAATTAAGACTTTATAATAGTATTAAGTTTTTTGACTTGTTCCATACTCTAGCTGTAAGCAATGTATGAATACCATGGAATGTTAATAAATACAATACAATACAATACAATACAATACAATTTTCATATGATTTACAAATCTTAGTTAACAGAGTACTCTACGTATCGTGATTATTTCTTCGAATCATAGAAAAGAGTTTGTCGTGAGTGGGGCTACTTCCGTCATTGACTTCTTGCAGAAACGACAAACTCCAGCAGCCTCTTTAGCTACTAAATGTCGAAACGCGCAACCTGGCTGCAGAGCTCTGATCAGCTAATCCCCACTCAAAGTGCGATTTTCATGTATCGAAGTTATCAGCTCCAGCAGTCATGGCCGACTGGACACGAAATGGGGATTAAGTTCAAAGCACTTACAGATATCCATCTTCTTTGTATGAGAGTGTAACTGGGTTGCATTCTGGGTTTCGAAACCTTACATTTCAGTTGTCGAAGGTTTTGTGAGTCGATATCCCAGTGTTGGAATTCAGCCCCGCAAGCAAAGACCTTCGCCATATTTCCTTTGTTGTGTGTGTGTGTTTCTTACGTTCTAATTATACAAAATATTGCACAGTACCAGAAGCTATGTACTACTAAATTTTAACGGAAATACACTTTAGAATGCAAAAATTGTAGTTTTTAAATACAATAAATAATGTTTTAATTGTCCAATCTTATGACTTATGAATTTAATATTAATCTTTGTTAAAACATGTTAAATATAAATATGTGTATCACCTTTTACGGCAAGATGGACGTGAAGACTCGAACAACTGAGGCAGACTCTCATATCCTTGAAGATGCCCTCGCTTATGAAACCACGAAGATGGGGCAATGCGTAAAGCAGTCTCGACCGAACGGCTAGGGTTACTGAAAAAGAGATATGCAGTCCGCGGATCATGTTGCAGCCAATGTCACACCATATTCGCGGGAATATGCCGAAGAATTTGCCTCTTACGTCACGCCGCGTCGCTTCAGATATTTCGTCTGGTTTCGAAATCCGTTCAGCTATGAAGCAGTGCAGTGTGCATTGCGCAGGCGTCTTTATTATCACTAGGGACCGGACTTTTATGTAATTACATAGTATATACCTTTCAACCTAAACGTATTAATAAATCTTTGCGAATCTTGTAATTATTAATATATTAAAATTTGATACTACATATTTTTACATATTTACCCCACATTACATATTATTATGCCTTGGTATTACATAAATCTACGTATTTAGGGTTTTATTCATTTCTACTTCATTAAAAGGGGGAAAAAAACTTGCTGGGAAAGTTTACAATTTTAAATACACAGATCTAAAAAAAAAAAAAAAAAAAAAAAAACTTTTTACTTACCCAAGAAGAGATATAATTGTTCTGCACACGTCTTAAAAAGCCGTTCCCATGCAATTTGCAAAGTTACCCACCCTCTTCCTAATCCTTCCAGGGAAAACCCGTGTCAAGTCTGACATGAGCCCCAATAAAGTAGCCGAATATTGAAGAGAAGCTGGAGTAAAGGAACAAACTGGAAAGATGTTGAAAGATTAAAATAAATAGCTTTTCAGGTTATTGCTTGACCTCTTTACTTTAAATTTAGTAGATCTATACGGAAATGGGATTTTCTGAGAAATTAGAAAGTATGGTTCTCGGCTGGAATAATCCTACCCTTCTGAATGAGACAGGAATGTCACTTTTCAAACAACAGTTTGTAAATGCCTATAGTTTGAGGTTTTAGTAGGTACTTTGTTTCTTACAGGGAGCAGCTAAAATGCATGTGTAAAGCGAAACAGTGCTTGGAGTTCTGTTATGTCATTCATTTCACTCAGTTCTCTAGTTTTAGTACTTACAGTATAAAGTGCAAGCGAGTTTATCTACTGCTTTTAACTAACTAAAATGGCCTCTGTATCTTCAACCCTAACGACAAAAATAAAATCATGGATTGCGATGGACGAAGCTTTCAGTAGAGATGGAAAAATAGTAATGTGTCAAGTGTGCGGTAAAAAGTCGGGTGCTCTATGAAATCACAACTGGAGAGTCTTACCTATCCTATACCTGCCATTTATTGATATTAAATATTTTCATGATTTTACATATTTTGGTACATATTCAGCTTAATTTTCTTACATAATTATGTACATATTTCACACCTTGATATTACATAAAAATCCGTTATCTAGTTATCACACAGTAAATTGCTAAAATGTTGATTGTAGAAATATACAGCAAACAGCTTATAATGAAGCGTAATAAACAATTACAAACGTATAATTATCGTTTTTCTGTTGCAGATTATGATATTCTCTTAGTTAAGATCCGATGTAAAAGCTGCCACCCGAAGTAGTAGAAGAAGAAAGAAATTTTCGAAATAGGTACAGGTGTATATAATTCTTCAATGAATTGCTTTAAATAATATTTATATGATTAAGTATAGCTTTGAAATAAAATTATTAAAAAACTGGTCACTGTACCCCATTATCTCCTGGCTTCGTTGTCTCGTTGGTGATGCTTATTGGTATCACTTATGAGGTTCCAACTGTCTTCGAGCAATTGACTAAACAACGACAATAAAAATACAAGTCAATTAAAATCAACAGAATCGCATAAAAATATGAACATTCTCGTATAATAAGGGGTTATAATAATGCTCAAATTATACAATGTATCCGAATTTTGAAACCAAGTATGCAGGATATATGTCTCGTGACCAGAATATTGTACGAAATGGAAATATAAAATTGGAGATTTATCCTTCGAAGGGGTGGGAAAATTCAAATATCTTGGAGCAACAGTAACAAATATATATGACACTCAGGAGGAAATTAAACACAGAATAAATATGGGAAATGCGTGTTATTATTCGGTTGAGAAGCTCTTATCATCCAGTCTGCTGTCAAAAAATCTGAAAGTTAGAATTTATAAAACAGTTATATTACCGGTTGTTCTGTATGGTTGTGAAACTTGGACTCTCACTTTGAGAGAGGAACATAGGTTAAGGGTGTTTGAGAATAAGGTGCTTAGGAAAATATTTTGGGCTAAGCGGGATGAAGTTACAGGAGAATGGAGAAAGTTACACAACGCAGAACTGCACGCATTGTATCCTTCACCTGACATAATTAGGAACATTAAATCCAGACGTTTGAGATGGACAGGGCATGTAGGACGTATGGGCAAATCCAGAAATGCATATAGAGTGTTAGTTGAGAGACCGGAGGGAAAAAGACCTTTGGGGAGGCCGAGACGTAGATGGGAGGGCAATATTAAAATGGATCTGAGGGAGGTGGGATATGATGATAGAGACTGGATTAATCTTGCACAGGATAGGGCTTATGTGAGGGCGGCAATGAACCTTCGGGTTCCTTAAAAGCCATTTGTAAGTAAGTAAGTATGCAGGATATTCTAAATCAAGTGTAGAAAAACTGAAGATGTTAAAAGTTGGCAGAGAATTCCTTGAATCCCTCTAATTGCATGAATAGTTTAAAGTGGTTGTGTGATTGTGTAGGTTTAGATGTTTATATAGTGTGATGTGTATGAAATAATCGTTAAAGATTAAAAAAAAACTTACTTAATAATACCTTCAGAGAAACCGGAGGTTCACTGCAGCCCTCACATAAGCCCGCCATTGGTCCCTATCCTGAGCAAGATTAATCCAGTCCCTACTATCAAATCTCACCTCCCTCAAATTCATTTTAATATTATCCTCCCATCTACGTCTTGGCCTCCCCAAAGGTATTTTTCCCCTCCGGCCTCCCAACTAACATTATATATATATATTTTTTTATTTATTTATTATTTTGCTAATAATTGTAACATAAATTATAAAATATACAGAGAAATTTAGCTCGCCCCTGAAAGAGTAGAACTCGTGCTCAGGGGCGGATTCCTGAATTAAAATTAATAATTATACAATACAATTATAATTAATAATTATACAATACAATTTGCAATTATAGTACATAAATTTAAATTTACAATTTTTCAATTTTTATCAAATCCATACATAACTTTTTAAATGTAATAGAAGAACTATTCGAATTGACAAGATTAGGATATTTAAATATAAATTTGTTATATATTCTTGGGCCTAAATTACTACTATGATTAAATACTGTAACAGTGTTGCATTTTGGTTCAAACAATCTTAAAGAATTCATATCTTTTGTTTCATAACTATGAGAATACAATTCAAAATTATTTCGATTTTTATGTATGAATTTTATTAATACAATATAATAAATTTGTCTTACGTTAAGTACATTAAAGTCTATAAACAAATTTTGAGATGGAAAATCAATAGGTTTATGAAGACATATTTTAATTATTTTCTTCTGTAATAAATAAAGTGATTAAAATTGGATTTAAATGAGCTACCCCATCCTATAATTCCATACATAATTACCGATTGAAATAAAGTTAAATATATTGTACGTAATAAACTTATTGACAAGTAATTCCTCAATAAAACATTCATATGCCCTGCCCATCTCAAACATCTGGATTTAATGTTCCTAATTATGTCAGGTGAAGAATACAATGCGTGCAGTTCTGCGTTGTGTAACTTTCTCCATTCTCCTGTAACTTCGTCCCTCTTAGCCCCAAATATTTTCCTAAGCACCTTATTCTCAAACACCCTTAACCTCTGTTCCTCTCTCAAAGTGAGAGTCCAAGTTTCACATTCATACAGAACAACCGGTAACATAACTGTTATAAATTGTATCAGCTTTTCGAGGGCAGACTGGATGATAAAAGCTTCTCAACCGAATAATAACAGACATGTCTCATATTCATTCTGCGTCTAATTTTCTCACGAGTGTCATTTATATTTGTTACCGTTTCTCCAAAATATTTTAATTTTTCCACCTCTCCAAAGGATAAATTTCCAATATTTATATTTCCATTTCGTACAATATTGTGATCAAGAGCCATAATCATATACTTCGTCTTTTAGGGATATACTTCCAAACCTATCTCTTTACTTTCTTCAAGTATTTAAATATTTGTTGTTGTTGTTTAGTCTACTGTTCGAAGACAGGTCTGAACCTCATAAGTGATACCAAGAAGGCACCACTTATGAGGCAACTAGGCCAGGAGATAATGGGGTAGGGTGGCCAGTTCCTTTCCCCCTCTATTACATTCATCGCCGATTAGCTACATATTACACTAGTCAGACTTCAGATGCATACAAAGAATTTATTGTTCTTCCTCTGACACATATCGTCAAGTGAGATGTACTGCCTGGTAATATAATAGATATCAGCCAGGACCTCAATCAGAGATAATATTTAGGGAAGCGAAATTAGAATTCTCCATCATTTGTTTTTACAACAATATGTAGCGGGTTACAATATCTCCCCTACTTTCAAAATCAAATTATTTTATTTCCATACAAACAAAATCACTACAATTTTGTATTACTATTTTTCGACATAAATTCTCTGAGAAAATCCTTGTTAGCGAATTGGAAGTAGATATTTATTCCTTCATTCCATCACTAAAATTTTGTATTATTATTTTTCGACGTAAATTCTCTGAGAAAATCCTTGTTAGCGAATTGGAAGTAGATATTTATTCATTAATTCCATCACTACAATTTTGTATTACTATTTTTCGACATGAATTCTCTGAGAAAATCCTTGTTAGCGAATTGGAAGTAGATATTTATTCATTCATTCCATCACTACAATTTTGTATTACTATTTTTCGACATGAATTCTCTGAGAAAATCCTTGTTAGCGAATTGGAAGTAGATATTTATTCATTCATTCCATCATTACAATTTTACATTACTATTTTTCGACATGAATTCTCTGAGAAAATCCTTGTTAGCGAATTGGAAGTAGATATTTATTCATTCATTCCATCACTACAATTTTATATTACTATTTTTCGACATGAATTCTCTGAGAAAATCCTTGTTAGCGAATTGGAAGTAGATATTCATTCGTTCATTCCATCACTACAATTTTAGATTACTATTTTTCGACATGAATTCTCTGAGAAAATCCTTGTTAGCGAATTGGAAGTAGATATTTATTCATTCATTCCATCACTACAATTTTAGATTACTATTTTTCGACATGAATTCTCTGAGAAAATCCTTGTTAGCGAATTGGAAGTAAATATTCATTCGTTCATTCCATCACTACAATTTTACATTACTATTTTTCGACATGAATTCTCTGAGAAAATCCTTGTTAGCGAATTGGAAGTAGATATTTATTCATTCCATAACTTGAATACAGAAATGCAAACCTTCAGAAGCTCCGTCGAAACAAAGAGAGGTGGATTCACTTCCGTAAGCGAGAAGAAGTCAAAGATGGCTTTTTAAAGTTTCTCACCACCCTAGGGCAGTGCACGGTACAAAAACAAACCAGTTACTGGATTGGGTGGTCCGGTTTTCTTGTATCGCCCTCTCCACAGTAATTGCAGCGGTTCTGACAATTGTTGAGAGAAGAAAGAACTTCGATGCCCTGTTATGTCAATACTATGGCACTGCCTTCACCACACAAGACATCACCAGGAAGCCGCTACTTTCAGTTTCTTCCTGTCTTCATTTCTAAGACTAGTTCATGAGGTGCAATTTCCAGTTCGTGGCTAAGTACAACCAGATAATGAAGCAACATCCATGTCTTGGCGAGATTCTGTGTTACACGCAGAATGCTAATGCCGCGACAACAACTGCATAAACGAGAAAATTTTTCCTTCATAGATTTACAATCTATCACCTCTTCAGTCTCAACCAATCTACCAACTATGCAGAGACGAATATTTCCAAAAAATTATGAGAATGTTGGAACTTTTTATTTCAGTTCAATAGCTTCAATTACGCCCGAAATAAATTTGCAGTACAGAAGTTCACAACATATATGTTCATGCCTTTAAGATGCACAAACGGTAGATCACCTAATATACTCGTGTTTAAAATTGAATAAACATAGAGATATACTGAAGAAGGGAATATATAGAAATCAAGATAGATGGCCAGTGTCACATGAGAAACTATTGTTAAAACACTACAGACGTGGACAAATTATTAGCAAAATTGAAGATTTTTATTATATATTTTTACAAAATATGATTCTTCAATTCAGACTACGGTTGACATTTTTGCGTATTTCCAAATTATTAGCCAAATTGAATATTTGTATTGTATATTTTTAGAAAATGTGACTCTTCAATTTGGACTACATTTGATATTTTTGCATATTTACAAATTATTAGCAAAACTGAAGATTCTTGCTATATATTTTTACCAAATTCGACTCTTCAATTTGGACTACAGTTCACATTTTGGATACTTCCAAATTATTAGCAAAACTGAAGATTTTTATTGTATATTTTTACAAACTTTGACTCTTCAATTTAGTCTGCAGTTGACATTTTTGCATATTTATAAATTTTTAGCAAAATTAAGGATTTTTATTATAAATTTTTACAAAATTTGGCTCTTCAATTTAAACTACAGTTGACATTTTTGCAACTATAGTCTAAATTGAAAAGTCAAATTTTGTAAACAGAATTATCATAAAAATCGTCAATTTTGTTAATAATTTGTCCACGTCTGTATAAGGAATTCAGAAACTTTGTTCAATCAATAGATTTCACATCACTGTAAATATTGTAAATAGTGAAAATACTACTCTACTTAAAATTAGTATTAGTATTAGTATTAGTATTCAAGTTAGATATGTTAAAATAATTATAAGCAATTCACGGCCTTTATTAAGTCAATATTCTTCACGGCAGTGTATTATATTGTAAATAGTGAAAATACTACTCCAGTTAAAATTAGTATTAGTATTAATAATTGTACTTCATAAACTCTATTCAGTCAGCTGACTTTACATCCTTGTAAATGTTGTAAGTAGTCAAAGCACTACTATTGTTACAAATAGTTTACATTAGTGTTTGTTTTAAGTTCTGACAGAATGTAAAAACAGTGTAGCAACAAATGTGTGTAGTATTGCATTACTGCAATGGAGCATACTGAATAAAAAAACATATAGGTAGTGGAGAATGATACTGTAGTTTCTAGAATATTAACTAGTTTTCTAATATAGTTATAGAATAAATAAATACATAAGTGCATAAATAAATATATAAATACATAAACAGTAAATACATGATTAAATACATAAATAAATACATAAAAGTAAATGTATGTATGTATGTATGTATTTATTAAGACTACAATTGGGTGGCAGTGATATATAATTTATTTATTTATTTATGCCTATAACAGGGCAAGCCCCAATTATAATAGACAGTACAGATATTCGTTTACAAAAAAAAATAGATAACATGAAAAAAAAAGATGAAAGAGATACAAGTGTAAATACAAATTAAAATGGAAAGTGAGAAAAGGAAAGAAAAAGAAAAAAACAAATAGATACTATCTAAATAAGAGATACAGATATAGATATAAATGAAAAATACAAAATAAAATAAATGAATAATAGTTAAATATAGATATCATAGCCAAAAATGTAAAATGTAGCTATAATTGGCAAAATACAGAGTAACAAATGGCAATATTATATAAAATCAACTACCTTCAGTATATTAATAAGAAAATGTTTGTATTCCATGTAAGAAATGCAGAAATCTAGATCCCATGTTTTACATATTTCATTGAAATTTGAACACACTTTTAACACTGGTGAATTTTTATGTGCTGAAGTGTTTGGTTTTTTATAATATAACAATTGACGATATACAATAATACCATATATTATTGTACAATAATTATAGCAATAAAAGAAAAATAAAAAATAAAATAAACCTAAATTTATTTCTAACTATAAATAAATAGATGCAATAAACCTAGGACTATAAATAAAAACTATTCTATAATGAAAAAAATTATTCTATAACAGCAATAAGCAAAAGCAAAACCTAACTTATAAGTACTTCTATTTCACCCAACTATTACCAATTTAAGTAATTACATATCACCTTAATTAATTACAAATCAACTTAATTACATGGTATCATCTTAATTAATTACATATCACCTTAATTTATTTACATATCAATTAAATTACATATCATCGTAATTAATTACGTATCAATTTAATTAATTACATATGAACTTAATTAATTGCATGACACAACTTAGATATTTACACTGCACCTACAATTACATTGTCAGTCTAATCTTCTCAACCTTTCCTTAAATGTATTGATTTTGAGAGGACCGCCCTGAAACATTGCCGCAGGTAAGCTGTTCCGGTCTACTATTGTGCGGTTAACAAAGGAAAACTTTGCCACGTCTGTTCTTTGTTTTACATGAATAAATATATAAATAAATAATAATAATAATAATAATAATAATAATAATAATAATAATAAATAATAATGATTTATTTTAGCTGGCAGAGTTAAGGCCGTAAGGCCTTCTCTTCCACACAACCAGCAAAAAGTGTATATACATATGCATGAACTTACAAAGAATTCAACAATTTGATTTAGATGAGAGTTACATGTATACAAGAGTTATTTACGAATTAAACAACAAAATACTATGAACTATTAATTAAACACTGAAATAAACTGTGTAGCAGAATTAAACTAAAATACATAGAATGTTAATATATTTCAAATTATATTAGATAATAGAAAGAGATTATTATGAGACAATTTTGAAAATGCAGCACAATCAGGATGATGTCTAAAGAAAAAAGCAACAGTGTAGTCTGTAATATTTTAAATCAGTATGATTGGAGTGAAATGCTAATAAGGTTATCTTTTAAGCTGTTTTTAAAGGTGTTTGTTGTCTTGCAGCCCCTAATACTTTGTGACAAGGAATTCCATTGACGCGAGGTGGATATTGTAAAAGATGAGGAATAACAAGATGTTCTATGAAGAGGTATATTTAGCGTGCCACAGATAAGTGATCTGGTATTTACGTCGTGGTTAGAGTATAGATAAGAGAAACGAGACGAAAGGTAATTTGGTGTTGAGGTGTGCAGAATTCGAAAGAGTAAAGACAAAGAGTGTAAAGTTCTGCGTTCTTTAAGTCGGAGCCACGAGAGACTTGCGAAATACAGAAATACATAAAAGTAGATACATAAATAAATACGTAAATATATAAATAAATAGATTTATATATAAATACAAAAAAAGTAAATACATAAGTACATTAAAAGTAAATAAATAAATAAAGGTGAGATAAGCCTATACCATGAAGTGAAGAAAAAAAAGAAGACGTGAATATTACTGTACATATATGAATACTGTCCCTGCATTTAGATGCGTACTCTGATGAACTTCCTGCACGAGATGTTACTCTGCAAGTGGTAACCAATATTACATCGACGCTGGGGTATCAGATGGCCCCAGCCACCGGAGGATTCAGTTACCGAGGAGCGCTGGCATCTTATTACAGAATCTTGCTACAATTCGTGCAACAGGTCCCTCTTATCTGGACACGTGAAGGCTAAAGACGTTGATTTATTGTGCAGAATTTTTGGTCTATTTCCCTACCTTGCTATTACTCGACCAGTGAATGGAATTAAAGAGGTTTTGGTGCACCGAAGGGAAACTGGATAATGAAATTAAAGAGACAGAACGTCAAAGAAGATCTGAGCTGTTCCGGATAACTTATTGCATCCCAGTTAAAGATTCAACTTTGTCATTATTACCATTATTGTTATTATTTATCTAAAATTTCACAATGTATCTCAGATCGGCAGTATCTTCGCATTCATTTGATCAAGAAAGAGATGAGAAGGGGTTCCTATTCGTTGGGGTCGTGACAAACTGCTAAATCTGCTTGTCTGACGTTGTGATTTCCTTTCACATGATCAGCAATAGACAAATTTCAATGTGCATCTATTTCAAATAAATCACCGTTGAATTCATCTTCACTCAGAGCTTTTTGAATTGTATAATAATAGAACATTAAAACTGTTGTTAATTGTTATACCCCCTGATCATGTATATAGCAGATTGACCATTCCTATGTTATAGAATGGCAGCATATAAAAGAGAACAACCACCAGGATCAAAACTGTCGAAAATGAATTTTTAGTAACGACCACTAGATGGAAGTACAGCTGCAAGCTATTACTCTATACCAGCCGTGGCGAAAATGTAAGCGTGCGCCGAGCCACTGTGTAACCTGCATCATGCATAGCACCTATGGAGAGAGGCGGACACCCGAAGGGGAAGTGAAGCAACTATCTGACTTATTAACGGATTTTCATTTTCCTTACGTCAAGCACTTAAATATAATTTTATACAGTACAAAGCTACAAACTAATGTTTAGTACGTGTAACGAAGAAAGAAATAAACAATAAATGAACAATATCACAACCTAAAATTAACTGTCTTCAGAATGTCTCTGCGACAGAGTTTCAAAATCAGGAATTATGTCACTTACTGCCAGTCGTAGTTGATCACGAAGGTATTTGTCTGTCAGTCGTGATCTAAATTTGGTTTTTACTCTTTTCATTGTTGAAAATAATTTGTCACAAACGTAAGTTGTAGCGAACATGGCTTCAACAGAGCAAGCGAAAGAACGAAGGTTCGGATATTTAGTTTTTGGCAAAGATTTGAAAGTTCGATATTTGTCAAGTCCTTACATCTAGCTTTCATTTGACATCACATGGTAAATCAGTGAGTTCAAATTGAAGAGCTAACCGCATTATTCGTACATCTGCTGCAAAAAGGGTTAACGTACAGAGATGATGATGATGATGATGATGATGATGATGATGATGATGATGGTAATAACACAAACATTTAATGTTTCATGGCTGACATGTAGTATAATGCCGTTTTATGTTGTACAACCGTTTTCCTCGCAATACTTGTGAACAAATCATACATTTAATATTCTCATCATATTGGCAGCAAAAAAATGCGTCCTCCCATCCTACTTGGAACTTTCGTACATGGTTTCGAGAGAGAGATATGCCATTCGCAGGTCAGAGACAAATACAAATGGAACGGAGTTTGACTCCAGTGAGTAAGAGGTTGGGGGTTGGGGGAGGTTAGAAGCAAGAGAAAATGCATAGCTATCATTGCGAGCCACAATGTCTCGCGAGTCACATTCTTGCCACGAGATGAGGCCTAGAATTCGCTCTAGATTACCTGACATTCGCCTTACGGTTGGAGAAGACGTAGGAGAAAACCCAGCCAGGTAATCAGCCGAAGTGGGAATCGAACTCAAGCCCGAGAGCAACCCCAGATCAGTGTGCAAAAACAATAGCGCCTGATCTATGACTATGGCGTCGTACTTTTAGATAGCTTTCTTATTACTTCTCTTCGAGCTAAAATTATTGAAACAAGTACATCCTTTTGTATCTACAGTAAATATCCTGATTTATAGTTTTCAATACTTGATATTTCACAAGATTAATATCTCCCGTACATTAATTTACATGGAAGAAACAGCAATGTTTATAATTATATTAATATTATAGATTTATTAATTTGTCCTACAGAATAATATCTGTAATATTGACAATTAATATTGAGGAGAAATTTCGCTCCGGCGCCGGGGATCGAACCCGGGTCCTTGGTTCTACGTACCAAGCGCTCTGACCACTGAGCTACGCCGAATTCAATCCACAGCACCGGACCGAATCCTCCTCCTTCAATGGTACAGATATTATTCTGTAGGAGAAATTAATAAATCTATAATATTCTCATGCCTCGGAATGGGACTGATTCTCTGGCACGACCACGGCAAAGGAATATGGGCAGGGCATGTAGCACGTATGGGCGAATCCAGAAATGCATATACCCTACCACAAGACATCTTTATATTCTTCATCCTATACAGTTTCAGTTGCTAGAAATTGGAACTCGCTTCCGAGTGATATAAGGGGTTGTTGCACAATAACTTCATTTAGGTCAAAATTACATAAATTCTTACTTAACAGATTAATTGCTGATTAATATTTGTTACTTATAATGAAACTAACATCTGTCCATTCTCATTATTATTATTATTATTATTATTATTATCATTAATTTCTCTAGATAGATTTACAAAAACTCTATTGGCAATTACATTAATATTCTCATTATAGAAATAGAAATATATATATTCTCCCTGTAACATAGTCCTAGTAAGCTTATATTAAATTAATTTTCATCATTTTACTAGCTATCTCATATATTAAATTAATTATAATTCATTGAATCAAATTAGCTCATAAATTAAGTTACTGCTTTACCTTAAAGATTTATCTAAATTTAAATAAATATGTAGTGAAGAATATTGCTGGAGAACCTTTTAAGTGTAGTGTAAATATTTGTAATTTAAATTTATGTATTGTATTGATTAAGGCTGGTTGAGTGGAAGAGAAGGCCTTATGGCCCTAACTCTGCCAGCGAAAATAAAACATTATTATTATTATTATTATTATTATTATTATTATTATTATTATTATTATTATTATTATTATTATTATTATTATAGAGCGTTAGTTGGGAGGCCGGAGGAAAAAAGATCTTTGGGGAGGCCGAGACGTGGATGGAAGGATAATATTAAAATGGATTTGAGGAGATGGGATATGATGATAGAGACTGGATTAATCTTGCTCAGGATAGGGACCAATGGCGGGCTTATGTGAGGGCGGCAATGAACCTTCGGGTTCCTTAAAAGCCAGTAAGTAAGTATTATTATTATTATTATTATTATGTAAGTATTATTATTATTATTATTATTATTATTATTATTATTATTTTTATTATTATTATTATTATTATTATAACTAAAAACATTAAAGGAATATTTCTTGTTGGTTTTGCGGGCACTATGCCAGCCGTTAATTCTGAGGTTTCCGGGTTGGAACCCTGCTGAGAGTTGGAATTAAAAGAGAAATGGAATTCTTAGCACGGTTTCCTGTGTCGTACATTTACGAAGCAATTGTTTTCCTTGTGGAATGTTACAGATAACAATTGTTAGCCATATTTTATTCAAATGAACCTCGACATTGAATTATCTCAACAAAATTGAAAGCACTATTAAATAAAGTATTACTATTACTACTACTAATACTAATACTCCTAATACTACTACTATTCCGGCAGTGCACGTCGCTACCGAAGTAGCAAGCAGACAGTTCTTGAGTTCGAAGCACAACACTCCGCGCTGCTGTCCTCATCGGTCATTGAAGTCTCCCAAATCGGTGAGCTGTAGCGTCCTTGGCTACTACAAGTGGGACAATGCATTCGTATCAATGGGATTGCGTTACTAAGATGATGCATTGCTATATTCACAAAAGGTTGCAATAAATTTATTAGGCTAACCTTTGAGCCGAATCTATTCATGCGCCCTTGCTAAACAATTTATTGCAGTGCGGGAGTTTATTCAGAAGATTTCAATTCCACCGCGGGTTATCTGCCGGCATTGTTCATCCAGTTAAGTTCAAATATGTACAACTTAAAGACATTATTTTAGTGAATTGTTTCCAAACAGGGTTATCGTTTTATCTAATAATAATAATAATAATAATAATAATAATAATAATAATAATAATAATAATAATAATAATAATAATAATAGTAATAATAATAATAATAATAATAATAATAATAAACAGGGTTACAGTGTAAACTACATCTTCCTGTATCCAAAGTGTTTAAATTCTTATCTTCTTCCTCCATTCTTCTCTTGCCTCCCAATCCCGTTCTTCCAAGCCTCTCTCCTTCATTCCACTTCTTATATCGTCCATCCAGGTTTTCCTTGATCTTCCCCTCTTTCCTCTTCCTGGCGGAATTCATTCCAAAATCTGTCTAGGCAATCTTATTTCTGGCATTCTACGTACGTGGCCATACCATTCTAATTGCTTGTAGCTAACGAAATCTAACAATGTACTATTAACTCCCATTTCTTGTCTAATGGTTGTGTTTCGAATTTTTCCAATTTAGAATGTCTAGTGGAACGTCTAAAACAATTTATTTCAGTGGAGATGAGTTTCAATCTCAGATTCGTGCTTAAATGTCACATTTCCGCCCCATATGTTATATTTCTCCTTATTATAGATTTATAGATTTGGATAATAATAATAATAATAATAATAATAATAATAATAATAATAATAATAATAATAGAATACACAGTCACAGTCTCTTCTTAGCATAGTAGTTTACATAGCTCTCAAACTAATTTCCCAATTTTTTTAACTGGCCGTCTTGATTGGCTAGAGATTTTAGGAATTATTTAATACCTTGAATAATGTTCAACGAGATAATGAAACCGATACGTAGCTCCGAATTGTCGGATCTTTTTCATCTATGACACTATTATCATTATTATTATTATTATTATTATTATTATTATTATTATTATTATTATTATTATCATCATCAATAATTGTGTTATTTTTCTATACTTTGTACGTCTCATTTATTTTGACCTGTTGTTCACATTTCATTATGCTTTTCCTTTCTTTCTGTATGTTATATATTATGTCTGATTTCTACTTACTTGTTGTTTACATTGTATTATTATTATCTTATTCAGTTTTAAGTGTAAAATTGTAGTGTACTTTGTAAATTTGTAGTGTTTATTGTAACGCAGTTTTATTCCTGGTTGAGTATTAGAGAAGGCCGTATGGCCTTAACTCTGCCAGGTTAAATAAACCATTATTATTATTATTATTATTATTATTATTATTATTATTATTATTATTATTATTATTATTACGATGCAGAAACATCCATGATATCAACCTCACCAAATTCACAAAGGGAACCGCCCCAAGAAGGACAGCTCAATTTTTTAATGAAAATTGTATGTAAGCTAATTTCGGATCGGTAAGAAAAGTGGAAGGGATTCCTAATCATTTTTTTGACCAAGACAAAAAAATCAACCGGGCGATCAGCTTGCATGGGTGTATTTTGAAGTTAAACAGTGATAATGTAATAAAACAATGTAAAATAAGTGTATAAATGTATTATTATTAACTTATACAGGGACATCATTTTATTTTTACTAACATTTTAAATATTAACCTGGCTATACCTTTGAATTAACGGTTAAGAACCGGA
The DNA here is from genome assembly GCA_025594305.2 of Periplaneta americana. Taxonomy (NCBI): domain Eukaryota; kingdom Metazoa; phylum Arthropoda; class Insecta; order Blattodea; family Blattidae; genus Periplaneta; species Periplaneta americana. The sequence continues at coordinate 140,030,147 of JAJSOF020000019.1, read as the reverse complement.
AAACCGTTTGCTACCCCCTTCCACGACTAGAGTTCGATGATACTGACGTAAAATACAAACAAATCACTTTACTAGACATAGGAGGGAAGAAAAGTAGTTCATCCATTTACGTAAACTAGGAAATATCGCGATTTTGAGTTTGATAATTTTCATTAGGTTTTTGTTTAATCAAAATACAGTACAGTATTAACAATGAGTGTTTTTACTCACGAACTGAGCTATCCATGCGAACGTATTCATTATGCAGTGTATATTATACTGTCTACAGCACATTAGCGAACAATATAGAGAATGAAGTTAAATTGGAAAACAATCATAATATGAATATATAACACATTTTTTTAAATGGTGGCCGTTCATTTCGATACAGGCTTCAGTTCTTTTGTGCATATTATCGCACTATAGACTATTGCATCTAATTCCAATTACCAGTTTCGTCCTTCGTACTAGTAACTCATGTTGAAATAATTCTGTACCTACTCTATAAAAGAGTACCTTACGTACTGTAAATTCAATCTTCACTTCTGCCCGATCCGCACAGATAAAATTACTCAGACATGCTACCTATTGTCCGTCCAAATGGTCATGTCGCAGGATCTTAGAAATGGAGGAAATCACGTGACAGTTAATTATTTAACGAAGCCCTTTTATTTCAGTTATTTTAAACAGTTGTATAATATTACGTAGACGTCAAATTCCTAACAGACATTAATGTTTTTAGAAAAGAGCTAAAACAGCCCAGCCACTAGCCTTTACAGAGGGGCGAGCAGAAGCAGGTGGGGAAAATCGGGATACGATGTAGGCAAATGGACGACAGTACCTGTGCGAAAACATGATTCAATATTGAAAGCTCTTTCGTCACTGGAAAACGCAAACGTATTTCTGGAACGTACTATACTCACTAACTCAGTACTGTTTACTATATATATATTTACAATGCTCCCTGGAAGTAGTCACTCACACTGTGCGTATATCGTTGTCAAATATGACGGAATGTAATGTGAATGGTAAAATATGTAGAAAAATGTCCATGTATATTTCATAACAAAAATTTTCACCTTTTATTTGGAAGAAAGAGTCATATTTGAGCGAATTCTTCATGAAACCTGTTTTTGTTTAAATATTGTGATTATGACGCGATTTCGAGAATTTACATTAATTTCGCGAAAATTCGCGGATATATTTAATTTCATTTTGGACTTTCATTAAAAGATTTCCATTTTCCATACATAAAATTAAGTTTTTAACACATTTCACGTATATCGTTAATATACACTTCATCACACAAAAATTCACCAGTGTTAAAAATGTGTTCTGTGTAGATTTCTGTATTTCTTACATGGAATACAAACATTTTCTTATTAATATACTGAAGGTAGTTGATTTTATATAATATTGCTATTTGTTACTCTGTAATTTGCCAGTTATAGCTACATTTTACATTTTTGGCTATGATATCTATACTTAACTATTTTTCATTTATTTTATTTTGTATTTTTCATTTATACCTATATCTGTGTCTTTTATTTAGGTAGTATCTATTTGTCTGTTCTTTTTTCCCCCTTTTCTCATTTTCCATTTAAATTTGTATTTACACTTGTATCCTGCATTTGTATCTGTTTCATTTCTTTTCTCATGTTATATGCAATTCTATGTTTTTTAAACAAATATCTGTACTGTCTATTGTAATTGGGGCTTTGCCTTGTTATAGGCATAAATAAATAAATAAGTAAATAAATAAATCACACCCCTATATATGCAATTACTGTAAAGGGTTTAATACGAGTTAGTAACACGCAGTTCTTTGTCACACCCGACGTGTAGCATTTTGCTTTTCGGGTGTGACCCTGTTACAATTTATTAATACAATATATCGCATATCATATAGTATTATTTGCATGGCTATATTTTATGTAATTTGTATGACTATATTGGAGGAAGAAGAAGAAGAAGAAGAAGACGCAGAAGATAGTTTGTGTTATAATTACAGTACTGAGGAGTGGTTGTGTTACCTTTCTTTATATGTAGGTCTATATTTCTCTGTATCATAAATAAACTTATAATCTTGTAAAAAAAAATCTTAGAACTTCGTTTCTCGGTGTACTAATTCTTTAGTAATATCTCTGCATCTTGTTAAAATAGACAAGACAGATCGTCACACCTTACACTACAGTAGGCACAGGATGGTGGATAAATTATCATAATTTAATTACTTACTTACTAGCTTTTAAGGAACCCGGAGGTTCATTGCCGCCCTCACATTAGCCCGCCATCGGTCCCTATCCTGAGCAAGATTAATCCAGTCTCTATCCTCATATCCCACCTCCCTCAAATCCATTTTAATATTACCTTCCCACCTAGATCTCGGCCTCGCCAAAGGTCTTTTTCCCTACGGCCTCCCAACTAACACTCTATATGCATTTCTGGATTCGCCCATACGTGCTACATGCCCTGACCATCTCAAACGTCTGGATTTAATGTTCCTAATTATGTCAGGTGAAGAATACAATGCGTGCAGTTCTGTGTTGTGTAACTTTCTCCATTCTACTGTAACTTCATCCCTCTTAGCCCGAAATATTTTCCTAAGCATCTTATTCTCAAACACCCTTAACCTCTGTTCCTCTCTCAAAGTGAGAGTCCAAGTTTCACAACCATAAAGGACAACCGGTAATATAACTCCTTTATAAATTCTAACTTTCAGATTTTTTGACAGCAGACTGGATGATAAAAGCTTCTCAACCAAATAATAGCAGGAATTTCCATAATTTAATTAGTTTATGTAATATGAAGGAAGTCTAAAATCAGGAAGTTTGTATTCGTCTACAGGCGCAACATTCCTATTAGCATCCATACCTTTTTATATCCATCCATTCTTTAACTCTATTATTCGTATTTCGATTTAATGATATTGTAAAGTTCCCTTGTTAGAATTGCTGACCTAATCTACATGTGGAAATGTGTGACCATTGCCCCTTACACTTTTGTTTTTGTTTCTCCTGAAACGCCCAGCCGTTCTGCACAGACACACGATTCCCCCCACGGGTGAGATGGCTGCGAAGAGATTACACGAGGGCCGAGGCAGCGCGTCTGTTTACTGGACCATCACAAGGCGACTTGCGGATTTCAACTTTCCCTGATTCCGCGGCGAAACAAGAAACGATAGAGACGTTCATCACGGCCACATGTGACGACGCTTTTTTAACATCTAATGTTAATTTGTTTTAAATTTAAAACAGTAGCGTGAATACCAAGGATTTGTGTTCTACATTTTGAATGTATGAATATTCAGAAATATTGATGAAGTGGTTTCAAATTAGTAACTTTATTGCATACACCATTTTAAAACTTTTTTCCTTTTCAGTGTATAATTTCCAGGTGTGGATATGAAATTCAAGAGACCATTTTTAAATTTTACAAACTTGCGAATGATTTTTATATGAAAACATTTACAAAAACAAATAATATGACTGGTAAGGCATTTCAAGAAAAATGCATATACAGTAATACAGTTACAGACTGGACGTCACTCGGAATGTGATATCACATATTAAATAAATAAATAAATAAATAAATAAATAAATAAATAAATAAATAAATAAATAAATGATAAATAAATAAATAAACAAATAAATAAATAACAAAAAATAGATAAATAAATAAACAAATAAATAGATAAATAAATAAATAAGTAAATAAATAAACAAATAAATAGATAGATAAATAAATAAGTAAATAAATAAATAATTAAATAAATGAATAAGTAAATAAATAAATAAGTAAATAAATAACTAAATAAATAAATAAGTACATAAATGAATAAGTAAATAAATAAATAACTAAATAAATAACCAAGTAAATAAGTAAATAAATAAGTAAATAAATAAATAAGTAAATAAATAAATAAGTAAATAAATAAATAAACGAATAAATAGATAAATAAATAAACAAATAAATATATAAATAAATAAGTAAATAAATACATAAATAAATAAGTAAATAAATAAGTAAATAAAAATAAGTAAATAAATAAATAAGTAAATAAGTAAATAAATAAATAATTAAATAATAAGTAAATAAATAAATAAACAAATAAACAGATAAATAAATAAATAAGTAAATAAATAAATAAGTAAATAAATGAATACGTAATTAAATAAATAAATAAGCAAATAATTAAATAAAAAAATAAACAAGTAAATAACGAAATAAGTAAAGAAATAAATAAGTAAATAAATAAATAAGTAAATAAATGAATAAGTAAATAAATAAATAAATAACTAAATAAATAAATAAGTAAATAAATAACTAAATAAATAAATAAGTACATAACTGAATAAGTAAATAAATAAATAAATAAGTAAATAAATAAATAAGTAAATAAATAAATAAACGAATAAATAGATAAATAAATAAACAACTAAATAGATAAATAAATAAGTAAATAAATACATAAGTAAATAAGTAAATAAATAAGTAAATAAAAATAAGTAAATAAATAAATAAGTAAATAAGTAAATAAATAAATAATTAAATAAATAAGTAAATAAGTAAATAAATAAATAATTAAATAAGTAAATAATAAGTAAATAAATAAATAAACAAATAAACAGATAAATAAATAAATAAGTAAATAAATGAATAAGTAATTAAATAAATAAATAAGTAAATAATTAAATAAATAAATAAGTAAATAAATAAGTAAATAAATAAATGTATTACATAAATAAATAAGTAAATAATGAAATAAGTAAATAAATAAATAAGCAAATAAGTAAGTAAATAAATAAATACACAGAACAAAATAAATAAGATGAAGCTTATAGGCTACCTGCCGCCGCGAGAATGAATGTTAATGCAGCCGAAGGTAACTAGAACGCCATGACCGCACTGGTAGAAAAAGTGGGTGGGATAAGAAGGGGTAGTAAGGCAGTCGCTCTAAGGAGCTACAGTTCTGCAGATCTGGTCTATACCTAAGGGTACGCTAACTTACGGCCTGCCCTGTAGAATGTACATAATGTATGTGAATAAAATTATAATTGCAAAATTAAATACACATAAAGAGAGACAAATTAGTAAAAATAATATTTTGAGGATTCAGTTTTGTCCAGAGCTTTCAAAACGCATTTTTCTCAGCTGTAGTATTTTTACTTAATGTGTTTTGCTTGTAAGCCGACGAAATATTTTGAAAGTTCTGACTACTTTGCTTGACAGTCACGTGAATTTAGTAGCAGAGCTCTTCAGTCAGTTTGGTATCCGTCCATACTCACAAATCTTGAGTGAAGATAGTATTAACGCAATGGCAATGTCCTCTTTTAACAATAAGCTGACACAAAATAAAACAATGTATTTTTTTCTTGATGGCAATGTACCTATTTTAGCCAGTTAACATGATAAAGAAAAGCTTTTCTTTCATAAAAAATTCAGTGTTTTTCTTCGATAATTGTTTTACATGAAAGAAGATTTTTTTCTCCATAAACATAAAAAATTCTAAAACCCCCAAAATTCTTTAAATTTATCTTGGTATCATAGAAAACTTGCAAACATCACTGATACACACACGCGCGCGTGCGTCCTTTAGAAAATACCTAAATCCATTAAAAACTAACGTGAAATTCTTTAAAAACCGCAAAATACATTAAAACACTGATTTTTGCAAAAAAAAAAAAACTTTAGTCCCTATCAATCATTCGTTTCTCCTATTAATGACTGAGTTCTCACAGAGGCAAATGAACATCGGACTTGTGAACACTTTGTATAATTTGAATTTCAAGGAAATTGTCCTTTAAATTATTTTAATCAGTTCTTAGGAAAATATTTGGGGCTTAGAGGGATGAAGTTACAGGAGAATGGAGAAAATTACACAACGCAGAACTGCACGCATTGTATTCTTCACCTGATATAATTAGGAACATTAAATCCAGACGTTTGAGATGGACTGGGCATGTAGCACGTATGGGCGAATCCAGAAATGCATATAGTGTGTTAGTTGGGAGGCCGGAGAGAAAAAGACCTTTGGGAAGGCCGAGACGTAGGTGGGAAGATAATATTAAAATGGATTTGAGGGAGGTGGGATATGATGATAGACACTGGATTGATCTTGCTCAGGATAGGGACCAATGGCGGGCTTACGTGAGGGCGGCAATGAACCTCCGGGTTCCTTAAAAGCAAGTAAGTAAGTAAATTATTTTAAGTACTTCGTGTATTTCTTTATATTCACGATAAATTGTATCTCGTGTAATCAAAGATGTCAGCTTGTATGATTTTGGATCCAGATTGTCATCGATTTTGTTTCGAAAGAGTAAATTGAAGGGTGTAATCCTATAACTCGCTCAGATCATTTGCCCATTTTTATGATTTATAGACTTTTTAATTATATTTGAGACCTCTACCATCATATTTTAAGCTTCTTCTCTTCCAAAACAACGCCAATCCTTGTCTAAAACTTCGCGTTACCGTGCATGTCACTTGAAAACTCAGTCAGTCCTAGACCGGTGGATAAAAAAACTAGCCAGTCCTTTAATAAAAATGGAGTTAACGCGTTTTGGGATCACATTCTTCAATCTAGAGTACTTACACACCTGCATAATGAATGCAAAAGTGTCGGCCATTTGCAATTCGGTTGTCCAGTGCCAAAGTGTCCTTCCACAACCTTTCCTCGTGGGCGATCTGCAACAAATCACGCGGGCTGCGAGTTCGTCACGCCGAATATTCCTCGGCGGTTAGAATATCGATGTGGCGAACACGCCGCATTTGCATCTGCAAAGGATGCCGCCGAGAAGAGCTCTCGTGCCCTCAAGGATGCGATCGAGTTCGATGCATAACTCATAATCCACCTTCTTTCAAACTGCTGACACAAACCACAGTTGCTCATGAACGTACTTTCCAAAATATATTTGCTTCGTTCTCTTTAGTAAAAGCCTCTGAAAAGTTACAAATTCTGTACAGCTTGTAAAAGAGGAAAACTGTCTACAGACTAACTCGAACAATTTAATCGCTAAAATTGGTGGCCGAGGAACTCGAACTCTATTTTTATTGGTTGGCGTAGCGGACGTTTAATAATAATAATAATAATAATAATAATAATAATAATAATAATAATAATAATAATAACGGCATTATTTAACCTGGCAGAGTTAAGGCCGTAAGGCCTTCTCTTACACTCAACCAGGATTAACTTGCTTACACAGTTGAACATAAAACTGGATCGGAATTAAGTAATTACATACTGATACAATTTAGGTACATAATGAGATCAAAAGAGGCAGTTTATAAAATTTACCTCATAAAATAAAAATAAACATAGTGGAATACATATTAGTATTAGATTACAGTTAAGTAGGATTCACATAATTAAACCAGAAACCGACAATTGAATAAAATGTACATAAAAATAGATTAATAATAAAAAACAACACAGTGGGATATACGTGTATATTGGCGTTAAGTGATAAATAAACACGATTTATATGATTACACAATAAAAAAAAAAACAAAAAAAAATAAAAATAAAATAAAAAAATAAAAATAAATACAGAATGTTTCAAAAATACGGGGCATAATTTCAGGTATGTATTTCCCACATGTAGACAATCAAAATAGTCCATTACAACATGTGTCCGGAAATGCTTCATTTCCGAGTTATGGCCTTCACAACCACTGACAGAACCTAACTCGTGCAGGGTAATCTGCTGTTGACAGGGCCTGTACACATTGCAAATGATAAGGATACAATTGATACTCTTTCAACAGTCCCCAGACAGTCGTATGAGGAACATTGACTTGCAACGATACCCTTCGTGTGCTGATAGAAGGAGTCATGTTCACAGCCTCCAGAATCTCCTCCTGTACTTCTGGAGTTGTAGATCTTGGTCGTCCCCTTCCCAAACCAGGAGAGTTAAATTTTCCATACTCGCACAGACGGTAATGAAGACGTACAATGTCTTCCGATCTGGACATTGTCGCTGTGGGTACCTCTCCTGGTACAAACGACGAGCCAGCGCAGCATTGCAGTCCGCCTTACCGTACATGAAGTGTATCTCTGCCAGCTCTTGATTTGAATACATGTCGCACAGTCTAACGCCTACACAACACTGAATGTAACCTTCGCCTCGGAATGAACTGTCAGAGTGCCCTCTTAATGTCTCCTTTGACGGCAACGACTTGCGGAAAGAAAAACGTTCCGGTGAATTTCAATGTTGTGAAGGCCATAACTCGGAAATGAAGCATTTCCGGACACATGTTGTAATGAACTATTTTGATTGTCTACATGTGGGAAATACATACCTGAAATTATGCCCCGTATTTTTTAAACACTCTGTATAGTGGAACACATTCCATTAAGTATTTGCAACACGTTAGGTCTGGCAACTCATCGTAAGATATTTTTCTAATTTACATTTAAAGGAAATTAAAGTTCGGCAGCCATTGACTTTAGGCGGCAGAGAATTCCAGTGACGAGAAGTAGCAACAGTGAAAGATGAAGAATAAAGAGATTATGTGTGGAGTTTAGGCCTATTTTAGTGGAATATTAAAGTTTCCTACGTCTATTATCAGGCTGTACATCTCGCTTGGCGATAAATGTGTCAGAGGAAGAACAATACAATTTTTTGTATACATCTGAAGTCTGATTAGTGTAATATGTCACTAGTCAGCGGTGTACAGTATGCAGTGGAGAGAGAAAGGAACTGGCCACCGTACCCCATTATATCTTGGCTTAGTTGCCTCATGAGTGATGTCTCCTTGGTATGAGGTTCCAACCTGTCTTCGGACAGTTGACTAAACAACAAAATTTGTATGTTAGTACGTTTAACCAAAGGTCCCTGGTTCGATGCCCGGCCCCGGAACAATTTTTCCCTCGAAATTATTCAAATCAACTTTACAGGGAGTTATACCTGAAAGCTTGATTTGTATGTTAGTTGTTCAGAGCTAATGGATAGAGTCCAGTGAAATTGGTTTTATTTTTTAGAAGAAATCATTTTCAAATATCAAAATTTCAGTATTATTTTAAAATCATGTACAAGCAAGTTTTTAATCTTGGTTTAAGATTTTTACTTGGTTATTAAACGACGCTGTATCAACTGCTGGGTTATTTAGCGTCGATGGAATTGATGATCACGAGATGAGGCCGAGGATTCGCCATAGATCACCATACGGTTGGAGAAAACCTTGGAAAACACATAACCAGGTAATCAGCCTAAGCTAGAATCGAACCCGCGCCCGAACGCAACTCTGAATCGGCAGGCAAGCGCCTTAGCCGGCTGAGCTACGCCGGTAGCTCCCGTCTTGTTAAGAAGTCATCATTTTCAAATATCAAGTCCATCATTCTCCTCGCCATGATTAAAATTATTGTCGTTAATGTAGAATTAATTATTTAAATGGCCAATTAACTTAAATTAAGTTTTTAATAACAGCTTAAAGCTCAATTTGTGTTGGAGAAATGCATTGTCCCTTTAAGTCTCAATTAAAAAGGCTTTAAGCAAAAATTAAGGCCAGTTCACAATAAACCGGAAACGGAAACGACAACGACAACGAGAGCGAGAACGGAAATATTGTTAAAATGAATGTATTTAAATGTCAGTATTCACAATTACCTATTGTGAATGCTCACATTTAAATACATTTATTTCAACATTATTTCCAGTCCACACCTGTGGAGTAACGGTTTTCCCTCAACCCGATATGAGCAAATACTGGGACATTTATTTCAACATTATTTCCAGTCCACACCTGTGGAGTAACGGTTAGCGCGTCTGGCCGCGAAACCAGGTGGCCCGGGTTCGATTCCCGGTCGGGGCAAGTCACCTGGTTGAGGTTTTTTCCTGGGTTTTCCCTCAACCCAATACGAGCAAATGCTGGGTAACTTTCGGTGCTGGACCCCGGACTCATTTCACCGGCATTATCACCTTCATCTCATTCAGACGCTAAATAACCAGATATGTTGATAAAGTGTCGTAAAATAACCTACTAAAAACATTATTTCCGTTCTCGTTCTGTTGTCGATCCCGTTCCCGGCTTATTGTGAACAAGTCTTTAAAGTTAAATAAGTTTGGTGAACTCGGCCCTTAGAGTGCAACTCCTAGTCACTTGAGTAGGGATGAAATAGACCACACCTGTGGAGTAACGGTCAGCACGTCTGGCTGCGAAACTAGGTGGCCCGGGTTCGAATCCCGGTCATGGCAAGTTACCTGGTTGAGGTTTTTTCCCGGGGTTTTCCCTCAACCCAATACGAGCAAATGCTGGGTAACTTTCGGTGCCAGACCCCGGATTCATTTCACCGGCACTATCACCTTCATATCATTCAGACGCTAAATAACCTAGATGTTGATACAGCGTCGTAAAATAAGCCAATTAAAAAAATAGACCCTACGATCTCTAGTCCGCAACGGGACTATCGCGTGTGATTAGGCAGTCGAAGCAAGCACGTTGGGTTCCTCACCTTGATATCGCGTGTATCACTCATCCATTTAAATGACCACCCCGCTATTTTTACTGCGTGGTGTGTAATGTGGCAGTATTCCCCTTCTTGCGCATACTGCCTGCCCACACCCCGCGAATGTGGTGATATAAATATCTAATAACTCTAGCCAGACTATTTTTTTTCGCAAAGGGCAACCACTTTTCGGCACTGCGTGACCTTTTCCCTGCTTTATTTCTTGAGTTAAGAATTTGCGAGAGCAGGAGGTGTGAGTGAATCACTAGAGGGGGAGGGGAGGGTAGGGGAGGGCAGGGAAGCGGCGCTTGCTGGTGAACGTGAGTAGCGGCCTGTCTTGTTTTCCTTTATGCTACTTTCTCAACAGTGTTCGTTTTAACACTTTACGTGCATAATTTATTAACGTTGGCTACGTAATTTTATTTACTGTAAGGTCTAATTAATAAAGCATGGCTGAAACGATCTGCCACGTCCTGCTATCAAGGGCGGTAATAGGGTTAGCCCACTGATGATTTTTCAACAGTAATCTCACTAGAGGTTTCGATTTATCTGGAGAAAATCAAAACTCGAGTGGGATTTAATTGACTATTCCACGATTAGAAGAAAGTATATCAAGATTAGAAGTAACAAAGTACTTCAATACAATAAAATATTAATTGACTTACGAAAATACAACTGTCTACAAATGTATTATTGTACCATCCCAATATTACGCTAGATGGCAGTAGTGTTTTATGATTATGTTTTCTTGTTACCGGTATCAGTTGTACCAACTATGGAATCTTCATTGAACTCTGTGGACGGTTACTAGTCAAGAAGGCTTTGTTGATTCAGTTTCATTTTTATTAAAACAGTTGCATTCCACTTCAATTATCCGGATCCCAGTAATCAACGTCACTTGACAGATGATTTTCAATAAATCTTAGTTTTAAACAATCTCTGATACGTGACTATCCATAATATCATATAGCACAAGCTATAACAAACATAACCTAAATAATATAAACAAGTGTTAGAAACGTTTTAATTAGGGATGATGAAATAAACAAGAAACGTTTTAATTAACGATGATGAAATAAAAAATAAACATGAATAATTTTAAAAGAAACAATTATTGAAAGTACAATTTTCAAATTTGAATGTTTTAGTGGTTGGTGGTTCAGTTGATGTTATATTGGACGTGTGCGTAAAAGAAGTGAACTCGTTGATGTACATGGTGTATCCCTCAACTTATTCAGGATTTCCGAATGGTGCTCTTCATATATGACCAGTGATCTTTATTAATTCTTGTTCTTGAATGCCAATGCGAGTCATATTTGAAAGTGCTGTGCATCGACTGGAGTGGTTTGTAATTTTCTGTTTTTTGACGTCCGGACCAGTGCAGTTTGAAATGTTGGCAAACAAAGAAGCAAATGCTAGGGTAGTGATAACAATAAACAAATGCTAGGGACGCGATAAAATTGTGCGATAAGCAGCCATGATTGGTTGAAAGACGTCCTTTCGTACCGTTTTATTGGTCAAAAGGAGTGTGACGTAGTAAAAGTGTAATAGTCAATATTATTTTCATTTTTATTTTTTAAATTCCACATATATGTCCGTTATGTCTAGTACCTTTTTTAAATATGGATAACACAAAGAATTATTATACTTTAAGTAGTAATTCGCATTACTGAAGTGGGATGATCTTGTTACCCCCTTGGTAGTCTATGTCATAAAAATTCCATGATATGAAATCCAATTTGTAGCTTAATTTTCTATATGCGGAATTTGTCCGCTTCCAAATTATTTTAGTTCGTGTTGTTTATATCTTCATTTGTATTATTGTTTACATTATCATCATTGGTTCCAATTCTTTTTAATTTTTATTTCTGTCTGTTGTGGTTATTCTAAAAGTGATTTTGTTAGAAATAATTATTATTAGGGTCTTTTTCGGAGATATTCATTGTAGTATAGTAATATTTGAATTAAAAAAAAAAATATAGGCTATATATATTCTTAGATTTATATTTTTATTTATTTATTTTTAGAATTCTTAACGATTTTTTAAGGATTTTATTTTATTAATATCTTGAAGATGTTCGTGGTTGTATAGATGGTATTTAAATATTTAAATATCAACAAATATCTTAAATGATTCTTCTCCATATCCACATTTCAAATGCTTCTATTCGTTTCCCTTCATGTTTCTGCCCCATACAATGTCCCACTCCACAAAAAGCACTTCACTAAGGAAGAGTCCTTAGTTCTTTTTCCGAAGGTCTCATTAAAAGTTTTCTTTGTCATTGCTATCCTCCTTTTCGCGTTTTGGCAGCAGCTTATGTTACTACTTATAGTACATCTAAGTATTTGAACTGCCCATTTGTATATATGTATGTATGTATGTAGCGTATGTATGTATGTATGTATGTATGCATGTATGTATGTATGTAGCGTATGTATGTATGTATGTATGCATGCATGTATGTATGTATTCAAATTATACTATATGTAGTAGATATATACAAAAGAATACAATGTTGTAATCAACTACTAGCCGTACCCGTGCGCTCCGCTGCACCCGTTAGAAATAAATATAAAATAATTACATAATTAAAATAGGACATTTGATCCAGGGAACATTCGTGTTTGATAGAAGGATAGGCTATATCGTTTATTATGTTACTTAATTTAAATTGTATTAAAAAAATTAAAATGCAATCATTTTGGTCCAGAGACAATCATTTGGTCATAAAAATTATTTTAGGAAAGACAGGAAACGAATGCCTATCAAGTTTTCTGTGCATAAGAAGCTATTTTAATCTTGCCTGTCCTCGATTCACTCAGAAGTTACTGTAATAACATTATAGCATTATGTCCATCTAGAGAAACTACACTTTCCAATGGTGAATTAATAATTAATTATACAAATCGGTTAATTTAGCTTCCGATATTACTTCATACAAACACAGAAACATTGTCTGTAGGCTATGTTTCATAGCTTTCGAGTGTTGTTGTCCAAGGCTCCTTATAGACGAAGTCATTTGTTTTTTTATTTCATTACACCGCCTTAGATGGCGTTGTTATTGTAATTTTGAAACTCATTTATCTCATTAAATATCAGTTCTATCAAAATTTTGCATAGAATAAAACTTATCGGAAATTGTTTTTAAAGAAACCTTTGTTATGTAATATTTTTCATGAAAATTAATAATAAGGGAGATATTTCGATTTATTTAATTCAAGCCCCCTTATAACCCCACTTTTAAACAAAATATTTTGAATGCCGTAGGGAGAGTCGGGTAGTATCGGACATCGGGTAATATCGGACAGTGAGCTTCTTTCATCTACCACACGTTGATAGTACCTGAATGACATGGTTACGTTTCTGTGATGTCGCATAGATGAAAGAAACGCACTCTCCGATACTACCCGATGTCCGATACTACCCGACTCTCCCCTATAGCCTAAATTCTAAGTTACAACGAACTTAATTTATATTTAAATTTTCATATAAATCAATTCAGCCTTTATCGCGTGAAAAGGTAACAAACATCCAGACAGACAGACATACAAACACAAAAATTTCAAAAAAGCGATTTTCGGTTTCAGAGCGGTTAATTATATATGTTAGGACCAATAAAATTATTTTTGGAAAATCGAAAATTACCAGAAAAATTTCCGCTACAGATTTATTATTATTATTATGATTATTATTATTATTATTATTATTATTATTATTATTATTATTATTATTATTATTATTATTAAATATCCGTGGAAAAGAACCCTAATTCATCAAGCGGTATGCTAGGGTTTTAGTTTTTTGTTATGGGTGAACTACTTATCTATACTATTTATTTTGAGACAGATAACGGTGAAATATATATATATATCTAAAGTCTTTTAAAGATGAAGTTTAGCAAGTCTATAAATTGTCTGTAGCAACAGGGTTTTTTGATTACTTCACATAGTGGAGTCCTGTATTCGGTATTGCAGTCCAGAAGATGTGTCTTTATTTGAAATCTCTTTGCTTCAATAATAGGACAGTCAAACAGAAGGTGTTTCACACTGTAAAGGTCTTCGCGGCAGCAGCATGTAGAGTCGATGTCTGCTGGAATCTTGAATCTGTCCAAGTAAGTACCAAATTTCCCATGTCCAGAAACAAACTGCGTTGTCACGAAAGTAGGTTTGAAGTGATGGCTTTTGAGTCGGTCGTGGATTGTTGGGAAGTAGATGTCTCTTGTTAGTGATCCGTTTTGTCGTCCATCTAGTATTCCAGTGTTGATGAGTCTTGTCGTATTTGTCTCTTGATGTATGATATAGGTTGTAGACTGTAGGTCGGAGTTTCGCTGCTGGATGCTGCAGCTTTCGCTGGCTCATCGGCTCTTTCATTTCCTCTTACACCATTGTGTCCACGGACCCAAGTGAGGCATATGTGCTGCGCGTACTTTTCAAGTAATTTCCTTGCCTCTATCGCTAATGGGTGACGGTTGTACTTGTCAGCGATGCAGTGAAGGGCAGCTTGGGAGTCACTAAATATACGCTGAGTTTTCGTTCTTAATGCACCATTTTATAGCTTCATTAATTGCTAGGAGTTCTACCTGAAAAACTGTGCAATAAGGAGTGAGTTTAACAGATTTATTATTAGTATAGATTTTATTCGGACAAAGAGTTAATTATAGCCTATTTTATGGTGTGTTTTGGTATCCGTGCAATCAGAGTAAGAATACCACAACATACGTGATTGTTTATAGTAGAAAAATGTGCCGAAATTTCCATCAATACAGACGGCCTTCCTCCTGCAGGGCACTTTATGAACTGCATCCCAAAATGAAACGTTCTGACGAAACCTCACGCAGAGATGAAACTGGCACGCGATGTGTGACGAAACAGACATGGCTTTGTTGCTAATGTTTCAACAAAGACTTGTAAAGACAAGGACTTGGAGCGAAATAGCCCTGAGGGAGGAAATAAATTGTAAACAAAATATCATCCATCAAAATGTAGCCCTCTCAAATAGAACTCCCACTTAAAAACGACGAGGTGATTGTGTTGGGCAACTACAAGGTCTGAAACCAGAACTTTGTATAACGGAACTTCACATTGGCGCCGACGCACGTTACAAAAGTTTTATAGCGCACCTTGTTGTTGTTGTTTGAAGAGGGCCGTTGTTATCGTCACGCGATCCGCAGTACCCGGGGCTGCTGAACAAAATCCGGCGTTGTCGCGAGAAAAATAGAAGCTAGGAACCTCCTCCGTGTTGTACAAAGATTATCATCAACAACTACGCCTCGGATGTTTAGGCCTTTAAAATCGGCTGTTAGGCACCTAAATTAGGCTGTAAAATTATCAATAAGGTGACATGTATTTTATTTAGCCTGATGAGTTACTCCCTTGGTTTGAATGGTAAATTATTTAAAAATAGCGTGTAAGAGGGCCTTAGACTAGAAATGTTTAGCTTAAATGTAGTTCTGTTTATAAGTATGCATAAGGGTGTAATTATTTGACTTATTTGAACTGTTGTATCAGTGAAGCGAGGTGAGTCAGTGAAGTTATGGTTTTACAGTGCAGTGAATAGTTCCGATCAGTGATAATTTATAGCGTCAATGAAATGTGTTCTATAGTGTCAGTGAAATGTGTCCAAAAGTGTCAGTGAAATGCGTCATAGTGCCACTATAGTGAGTGAGATGAGAGTAAAGTGAAAGATTATTGAAACTTATGTAGGGCCTATACATAATTATGCAGGTTGTATTGTAAAATTAGGTTATTTTATATTTCATTATTGATTGTAATTATTGTCTTAAACTGTATTGTGTATTCTTATTATATTGCGTATATAATTGTATTGTGTATTGTATAATTGTATTGTGTATTATAATTTTATTGTGTATTGTTAATATTGTATATACCACTGCCACCGGGTGCTTGCCCACTTGCAGTGTAAATAAATAAATACATACATACATACATACATACATACATACATACATACATACATACATACATACATGCATACATAAAATGCATTCTTTGGCATCTAAAATACAATTTCAGGCAGCCAAAATACCATTTTGTTTACCTAAAATGTGATAATATTAACAACAACAATAATAAAGCAAAATGAAGACAAATTTAGTGACATGTAATTCTAAGAGTAAAAAAATTACAGCAATGTGAATCGAATTAATTATTAAAATAATAGAGACAATTTATGTATTTAAAATAAAAATCATATATTAGAAAAATTATATTTCAGGAAAGATCAGTCTAAGCAATCTAGTTGACAACCGGGATTTGAAAATAGTCAATGTCTGACAGTCCCTTAAGGTAAGATGAGGTAGGGAATTGGAATGGAATGGATTTTATAGGAGGAGGGGGGGGACAAAATATTTTTTGCAGCTTATGGAAAATTAAAAAAAAAAGGATAAGAAGGAGTTTGGAAGCTGACATCTCATTTATGCTTTCTACATTTTCACATTCAAATCTTGTATTTGCTTAGCGCTTCACTCCCGTACAAAGATACTTGACCCCTAGTAATCGATTTTTATTTTTGATTTTATTTGGTCATTTTACGACGCTGTATCAACATCTAAGGTTATTTAGCGTCTGAATGAAAAGAAGGTGATAATGCCGGTGAAATGAGTCCGGGTCCAGCACCGAAAGTTACCCAGCATTTGCTCGTATTGGGTTGAGGGAAAACCCCGGTGAAAACCTCAACCAGGTAACTTGCCCCGACCGGGATTCGAACCCGGGCCACGATAATTTGTTCTTTTCCCCCAATGACTCTTTCTTCATAAGTACCAGGTCGAATTTGACCCTTTCCTTTTGAAAGAATTGTAGGAGATCATATGATAAGTTATAACCTAAAATATTTCAAGGCAACGTTATCTACCAATGGTAGAGTGAGCAAATTGATACGGTCATGTATGAGAAACCGGTATATTTTTACTTATTAGTGGATTTGGATGGTTGTGGAGGGATGCTAGAAATTTTGTACGAAGAGTTTTGATATAATCTGAAAAGTATAGTATCCCAAGATCATCATACAGTTGGCTATTTCGGATGAGATAGTCCGCTCCAGTGATGGTTCTACAGATGGCTCGTTGAAGTCCGTCTAGTCGTTTAAGATGTCGTGTATGTGCTTGAGGCCATATT
Organism: Periplaneta americana; assembly: GCA_025594305.2. Taxonomy (NCBI): domain Eukaryota; kingdom Metazoa; phylum Arthropoda; class Insecta; order Blattodea; family Blattidae; genus Periplaneta; species Periplaneta americana. Next base: position 140,012,584 of record JAJSOF020000019.1, on the reverse strand, counting down.
TCACAGCAGTATGTCATGTAGGATCGAATTAATACTTTGTACAGCATTGTTTTGATATTTAAAGACGTATAACTCTTGAAAAATGAGTAAAGAAGCATATATCTTTGGAAGGCCTTCTCACGAATATGTGTGACGTGATGTTTAAAAGTAAGTCTCTTATCAAGAAGAACTCCAAGATACTTGACGGTAGTTTTGAAAGGTATATTTTCATTTTGGATGGTGAAGGGCTGAAAGTGCCGCGGAAATCGTCGTGTAAAAACAACTGCTTGCGACTTGGAGCCATTTATCTTGAGACGCCATTTTGTGGACCATTGGGTTATGATATTTAAGGCTTCCTGCATTTGTAGACAAGCAAACTGAATGTTTATGTGCTTAGTATAAATAACAGTATCATCAGCGTATAGCATAAGTTTACATTTGGATTGAATTGGTATATCACAGACATATGCACAGTACAGTGTTGGACTTAAAACCGATCCTTGAGGAACTCCTGCAGTTATTGTGTGAGCGTAAGAGAGATAGCGTCCGTCTTGAACACGAAAGGTTCTATCTGTAAGATAACTGGCGATAAGTTGAATATAATTTACAGGAATGTTAAGATTGTGAAGTTTATATAACAAACCGGTGTGCCAGACAGTATCGAAAGCTTGCTGGATGTCAATAAATGTAGCTACTGTATGCTGTCCAAGTTGAAATCCTGTTTGGATGCATCTTGTTATTCTGTGAAGTGCTTCTCTGGGACTATGTTGAGGTTTAAATCCAAACTGTTCATGGTGGATGGCATTTGGTGCAGTTAAATATGGCTTTAGTCGTGCCAGAATGTTACGTTCAAAAATTTTTCCAAGGAAGTTGGTTAGGCTGATTGGTCTATAACTTTGGGGTAATGTTGGATCTTTTCCCGGCTTAACTATTGGTATAATATGTGCTGTTTTCCATGCTGTTGGAAAATAATTATGATGTTGAATATCTTTGTTAAATGTGTTATGGCTCTTTTTGGTAATTTCTTCAATATGGCTGGTGTGATTTTATCCGGGCCAGGTGTCTTCTTCGGTGCTAAGTTTCGAATTATGGTCTTGATTTCTTGTGGTCGTACGTGAGGTGTATTTCCAGGTTCAGGGCGATGTAATATGGACTGTACATGTTGTGATATTGTTGTTGAAAAGTCTTGTAGTGAGGAATGATGATGGGAGGAGAATTGGTTTTGGAAGGAGTTTGCAAGAGCTTCAAGCCTATCAATAGGATCATAATTAAATGTACCACTTGAGTCTTTAATAGGTGTCGATTTTTTTGTGGTAGTTTTTCCCAGCATTCGTTTTGTAAAAGTCCAGAAGGTTTTTCCTGTAGGCTTAATGTTTTCCACTGTGTCGGCAAACTTATTGATTTTGTAAGTCTCATATTTTCTTCGGATAGCACGTTGATACCGATAAAAAGCTCTTTTTGCTTGAGGATCCGCATAAAGCTGCCACCGTTTTCGAGCTTGATTTTTGGCTTTAAGAAGATGTTTTAGTTCAGTACTACCATAGATGTTATCTGATGTCTCAATAGTCAGTGTAGAGGACGATTCATCGAATGTTTCTATGATAGTCTCAGAAAATATTTGTATAGCGGTGTCTATTTCAGAAGATTTCAAAGTCGGTAGATTACCCGGGATGATTTGGTGCAAGCGTTTCGTGAAGAAATTCCAATCTGTAACTTTCTCTGTAGAAGGTTGACTTGAGATCATATGAAAGGGGGCCTTGAAAGTCAAAAGAACTGGAATATGGTCAGAGTCGAGAGCGTTTAAGCAGATTTGTTGTACTGGAGAGTATTTTGTGTTATATAAACAAATATCAAGTACATCTGGATGATGAGTGGTTATCCAGGGAATTCTCGTTGGTTCTTGAATAATGATATTGATTTGAATATAATAGTAAGGTTTCACCTTTCGAAGTATTTAGTCTGGAATTCCATGATCTGTGTTTAGCATTGAGGTCGCCACAGAAAATGAAATGTTTGTGATGTGTGATAAGCAGGGTCAGGTCATTTTTATTGAGTTGAGCATATGGCGGATAATAAACAGATGCTATTAGTATTTCTGTTCCTTCAAGCTGGATGAATATACCAGTGGCTTCGAGAGTCTGAAAATTTGGAAATATGGCTGTTCGATATGGCATGGAGTTTTTAATGAGTATAGCAGTTCCTCCACCAGGTCGGTTGATTCTGTCTGTACGGATAACAGTATAGTTGCGTATACGAAATTTCATGGTGGGTTTTAGATGAGTTTCACTGATACATGCGAGGTCAATGTCATAATTAAGGAGCAAGGCTTGTAGTTCGTATGTCTGGTGAATTATTCCGTTTGCATTGAAATTTAAGATGTTTAAACCTCTGTGTTTGGAAATCATTTATGGATTGTTGTAATTGAAAAGATTAATGAAACCTTCAATGAATATTATTACCTTGGATATTGAGTCATTTGCATTTTGGGTTTTATGAAAAGTTGTGCGGATAAGCTGAATTGTATGTTGAATGTTCAGTGAGCGTAATATGTTAAATACAATATCTTTGAAGGAGTCTGATATTGATTCTGATGATGTTGATGTTGCACTTGGAGTATTGAATGTTGACTGGAAAGCTTTGGTGTTGCCAGGATTAGCAAGTAAAGGAAAGTCGCTCTGTTTCCATGTTGGTGGAGTAGAACGTTCTTCGGAAAGAATTCTCCTGTTCCTCATCTTCTCTTGAAGTTCCGCTTTCTTCTTTAGTTGAATGGGGCACTGACTGTAGCTGGCAGTATGTGCGCCGTCACAATTTGCACATTTTGGGATATGGACAGGACCTTTCAGAAGACATTCGGCGAATAAGTGATTATTTCCACATTTAACACATCGAGTAGGCAAATTACATCGACGTGAAGTGTGTCCAAAACCCTGACACTTATGACATTGTGTAATATGTGGACGAGGTCTATATGACTCAATTTTTATGATATGATTGTTAATATCTTGCAATTGGTATATGGTTCGGGAGTGTTCATTATTTGGAAGTGTAAGTATCCATATGGGGATGGGACGTCGTGTCGGTATGCCATCAGTGTCGTAGCAAGGAAGAGTAATTTGACGAATGTGTTCTATTTGAAAATCTAAGAGTTCAAGTTCTGTTTTGAGTGTAGCAGATTCTACAAACGCTGGAAGTCCTTTCAGTACTACTTGTAGTAATTTAGTTTCCCAAGGTTCGTGAGAATAAAACTGAAGGTTTTCAGTTTGCAAGATATTATATAACTTGTCATAATCAGCACGACAACTAGTTAAATATTTAATTCCTTCAGTAGAGTATGTGATTTTCAGTGGCTGGCTAAATAGTGACTGCAATTTTTTATTGTTTGCAAAGAAATTTCCGGCTGGGATATTCTTCACAATTATTGGCGGCATTCGAGCTGATTTGGGTCTAGAAAAATCTGTGTTGGTGTTATCTTCTTGGTTCCCTACTTGAGGATTTTTTTGGTTTGGTGGTGATATGTCTGTATCCATTTCGTGGACAAGAGGATCAAAAACATTTTGTTTTTGATATCCGGATGTATTAATGTTTCATGAGATAATGTTGCTTGTGTATCGGAAACTGTTGAATTTGGTTTGGCTTTGTCCATATTTAGTTTCTGTTTCTTAACGACATGATCTCTTACTTTACTTTTACTTGAAGTTGCGTTTTCCGCGGGATTAATTTGTTTGCTAGTTGAATTGGGTACGCGAGTAGGATCACATATAGTCATTGTAGATGTAGGGGTACTACTAGTTGTTACAGATGTTGTGGTTGAGGTCGTATGTGAAGTCACTATGTTGTAAATGCCAGGTTGGTTTTCGATTAGACACCAGTCTTCAGAATTTTGAGTCATTTTAACAGTCACTACGCTTGGCTCCGAGAGCCAAGCTAAGGTAATTACTACACAATCACTCGATTATGATCGCGCACGTAACACAAAAATAATGAAGAAATAAAGATATACTGTATCTTAAACAAACACCACACAATGTCGTTAAACTGTTAAATAATAATAATAATAATAATAATAATAATAATATAATTCCACTAAATATAAACTTGAAAACACTACGCAATTTCGTAAACACAAGACAAGTCGGAGCACTGTTCGATACGATGCTTCTCTGATCAGCACTCGATGCGAACTTTTTGTTCATGTAAATTTGGCTTCTTTAGTTATTCCGTGTATGAACAGATGGCGAAGATATCAGTCATTGTCGCCAATAGTACAAACATAAGTTATACTTGCATTAGCCTATGTAATCCCCTTCTACTGATTAAAAAAATCACCTAAATTAGCGGGAAACCTCTCCTACTATCAATTATTAGAATAATTTACACTCAAACTACATCATAATTTTCTCCAACACTTGTTTTACCCGCCCTAATAACAGTGTCACCTATTGAGAACTAGCAGAACTATTTCAAAATTTGTCCATTTGTTATATTATCTTTGGCTCAAACTTATCCCGTGGTTATAAAATTCGCTTACACGACCAAGAAATTCTAGATCAGATACCTTTGAAGCCAGTGTACTAATCGCTATTAAATTCCAGAGCAATAATCGAATCGAAAGCAGAGATAAGATAAATAGAACGATCGTTGGAGTGTAAGAGTACATACACGTTGGAGCGACGATAAACGATAAAAGAAGCAGCGATGCTATATCAGAGAGAATTGAAGCATGCATTGTCATTGAGGTGTGCATATTGGAGTAACGATAAAAGCGAAGATGCACGATAAAAGCGACGAAAAAAGTTCCATTTTCTTCGCTCTTGTCGTTCATATGATCTCTGATTAAGATAATATTAATCTGTATAATTACCGGTGGTTATCAATATATCCGAATATTAATCGATTTATTATTATTTCGGCATATTAAATTAATTATTGTAGATTGATCAGTTGTGTATTTATTGTCATATGTTATGTGATCACAAGAACCAATCACAACACAACGAATTTATACTATCTTTGGGATGAGAAACGGGTTTAATTTTGTACGTATTTAAGTTATATTAACCTTGAACCTAGCAGCTGATATTTCCTATATATCTTCTCTCATTAAGTGGATGTATAGAATATCTTCTACTGATAAATCAAAATGTTCGCTTCCCGCGTCCTCGTTGCTCCGATATGAACACTTGATTCTTTGATAATACCAAAGCGTCGCTAGATCGTTTCTCTTATCATTTATCGTTGCTCCAACCTGTACGTACCCTTTGAAGCCAGTGTACTAATCGCTATTAAATTCGAGAGCAATAATCGAATCGAAAGCAGAGATAAGAGAAATAGAACGATCGTTGGAGTGAAACAAACACCACTGCTCAGAATAGTGTAACAACCACCGAATCCTTTCGCAAGTTTCTTGTTCCCGCTACAGAGTTTTGCAAGTAGAAAGTCAAATGTTAATTGATAATTCGGTTACGTGGGATCATCCTGTTATTCTCATCTCCTGCAGTGACTGCAGAGCTCAAAACGTGGGCTTTCATTATCTGCGCAAATTGCATGCATCTGGCTAATGATCGCTAAATGAGGCAGTGATCTAATGCATTCATCAACAGGAAACCATGGTTACGGTGCTTACCAATTACGGCGCACTTTCTTCTTGAAATGAATGAATGTAATACGTTTTGACAATCCGTCCGCAGATGTAATCTCTTCAAACGGATTAATCGGTGGAAACGCTCTAGACAAGCAGCTGTGCTCATCAAGGACTAAGTCTTGTTTGCATCCTGAAATGCGCACTTCGCCTTCAGACTCCAAATGACATAAAGCAAGAGAACATACTTTTGTACCAAAACTATCGAATCGGACGTTGGTTTACATAAAACCTCAGAAAACTTGAATTTACTGGAATTGCATACAATTATTGTAGTCGCAAAAAGTAAGTTTAAACAGGATATCCTTAAATCTGAACAGATTTCATGATGTATGTATGTATTTATTAACACTACAATTGGGTATACACCCAGTAGCAGTGATATAATTGTAATCTATACTAATAATAAATCTGTAGCCGAAATTTTTCTGGTAATTTTCGAGTTTCCAAAAATAATTGATCCTAACATATATAATTAACCACCATGAAACCGAAAATCGCTTTTTGAAATTTTTGTTTGTATGTCTGTCTATCTGTCTGTATGTTTGTTACCTTTTCACGCGATAATGGCTGAACCGGTTTAAATGAAAATTGGAATATAAATTAAGTTCGTTGTAACTTAGATTTTAGGCTATATGACATTCAAAATACTTTATTTAAAAGGGGGGTTATAAGGGGGCTTGAATTAAATAAATCAAAATATCTCCCTTATTATTAGTTTACATAAAAAATGTTATATAACAAAAGTTTCTTTAAAAATGATTTCCGATAAGTTTTATTCTATACAAAATTTTAATAGGACTGATATTTAATGAGATAAATGAGTGGCATGCGCAGTCGCCCATTTCGGGAACTTTGATTATTCAGTCGGTCCGGTTTTTTTGCCACTACTGTACATAAAAGTGTTTTTTTATCCATCTCCATAAACGTCTAGGACTACATTAATTTTCTAAAAGAATATCTGTAGATATTCTAAAGCTCTGAAATAATTATCAGTAGATATTTTAAAATAATTATGTAGAGTATTACACTTTGACTACGTCATACTACTTTTGATAAACAAAACGGTACGGAACGACGTTTTACAACCAATCGAGGCTGGTTATTCTAAAATTTTTATCACCTCACTAGCATTTATTTTTGTCACCTCCCTAGCATTTGTTTCTTTGTTTATAAACATTGTATTTTGAATAATTATACCTTTTAAAATGATTCATGTTTATTTCATCATCCTTAATTAAAACTTTTCTATCATTTATCTTGTTTATATTATTTAGGTTATGTTACAGTTTCTGCTGTATGAGATTATGGATAGTCACGTATCAGAGATTGTTTAATATAAATTATTGATAATTGAAATGGAACGCAACTGTTTTAATAGCAATGAAACTGAATCAACAAAGCCTTCTTGACTAGTAATAAATATACAATTATTAACGTTTTGTGAGCGAATTTAAGCGATATAATTATATTATGATTTACATTTTTATTTTATTCACGAAATAGTCCTGATAAATGTCACTTGAGGTCTGAGATTGCTATAGATTAATAACATAGGCTACTAATTTTCATATGAAAATACATTTTCTTTGACTACGCTAACTTTACAAATTAATTCATGTATCATGTACAAAATATTTCCTGAAGAGGTTTTCTCATTGAATGCATAATTTCGCAAACAACTTGCTCTCTCAAAATAGGTGTTTCTGGAACAACGTGGTCTCCAAAGTAGACCTACATATTAAATGTGATAAACATCTGATCGTTTATTCAGGTTAGATCACTATACATAGATAAACACTCGGCAATGAGTTTTGGAATAATATTCTGGGGAAATTCCACAGATAGTAACAGTATATTTCTATTACAAAAAAGAGTAATTAGAATAATAGTAGGTGCCAAATCTAGGGGAATCGTGTAGGACTATTTTCAAGAAACTACAAATAATGCCCATGGTTTGTCAGTATATCTTTTCATTAATAATCTTCCTCGTATGTAATCGTGAAAACTTTGTAACTAATTCAACAGTTCATACTCAGACTTTCATACTCCATCGGCAAGTCTATTGTGCTATCAAAAAGAAGTGCGTTATATGGCAGTAAAAATTTTTAATAGCCTCCCTATCGATATAAAAAATAAAACTCAAAACATAAAATTATTTAGGGCCAAATTAAAGAAGTACCTAATTTGTCACGCCTTCTATTCTGTAGGTGAATTCATGACATTCAATAACGCTTCATGAAATTGATACTAAAACTTTGTGTTGTACTAGTAGACTATATTGTAAATCTCTTCTGTATATATTTCATCTAGACTGTGACTATAAATTAAGATTTTATAATAGTATTTAGTTTTTTTGACTTGTTTCATATTCTAGCTGTAAGCATGTATGAATACCATGGAATGTTAATAAATACAACACAATACAATGCCAAAAACTGTTCTCCCGGCGATGTCAGGAATCCCGAAAAACTTTATTTCTAAATCTAGTAATATTTTTTCGTGAAAACTTCCTCATACGTCGCATAACGATAAAGTAAAACAAGTAATATCCGAAACAAACAGTTGAACTGGCAATAAAATTAAATTCTAATTTTTGTTACATTAAAGTTTTCTTTTTCTCTGAGTGACCGCGATTCTAACAGCTATACGGAGAAAGCCCCGTTTCTCGTTCAATTACGAGTGATGTTAGCTTTACTGCTTTACGCTAGAAACGTAAAATGCAAATAGGAAACTCCCTGCAGTTAATTTCGGCAGGTGGGCAGGGATTATGAGCAACTGGTTCTCTTCCCTCCCACGTGCCTCGTTTTATAAAGCAGGCAAGACTTTGACATTCGGCAGAACGTGCAGCCAAACAGTTGAGGCTTATCCGGAAGTTCAAGTGTGGCCACTGATGTCCACAATATTTAGACCTCGAATGTGATGTTCTTGAAAATTAAACCAGTTCTCAAACTCCAGAGAAAGAGTCAAATTCCTAATCTGGATCGAGACCTTCAACAGTTCCTACAAAATGTGAAGATTTTTTTTTAAACAGATTGTTTCTTCTTAAGTACCAGGTCGCATTTGACCCTTTCCTTTTAAAAGAAGTGTAGGAAATCATATGGCAAGTTTGAACTTGAAATATTCCAAGGCAACGTAACTCTACCAATAGTAGAGTGAGCAAATTGATAATGTCATGTAAGAGGAATCGGTATATTTTTACTTATTAGTAGATTTGGGTGGTTGTGGAGGGATCTAGAAATTTTGTATAAGCTGAGAAGTACAGTATGCCAAGATCGTCGGATGAGATAGTCCGCTCGTTGAAGATGTCGTGCATTTGCTTGAGCCCATATTTTACAACAAAATGTCATGTAGGATCGAATTAAAACTTTGTACAACATGGTTTTGACATTTAAAGATGCATAGTTCTTGAAAAATGAGTAAAGCATATATCGTTGGAAGGTCTTCTCACGATTATGTGAGACGTGATGTTTAAAAGCAAGTCTCTTATCAAGAAAAACTCCAAGATACTTGAAAAATGTGAAGATATCTTTTACAGACATCAGTTGAAAAGTTCGTCGAGAGATGGTGCTGTGTCACTTCAATAAAAACAGAGAGAAACCGATTTTTATAAAACTGCGTAGTAAGTGACTGTATAGGGTCTTCCAATAAGATTGTCCTACTTTTAATATATAACTGCCGTGTTTATGAAGCTATAGAAATCATATTTTCCCCATGGTTACAGTTGTTGTTGACAAATAATCATGGAACGTTACACCATTCAACAACGCGTAGAAATCATTAAAATGTATTATTAAAAAAAGTCATCCGTTCGCCGAGCACTTCGTGCATTACGTGAAGTGTACGAAGTTTGTAAGATACCGGGCTATGATAAGGAATTATTTTTGTCCTCAATTGGAAGGTATGGATCTCACAAACGTCTCATGTCAGCAAGATGATGCCACGTATCATACTGCTCACGAAATAATCGACCTTTTCAGGGAGTATTTAAGAGACTTCATCATTTTGCGTGGTGGTGATGTAAACTGGCACCCGAGATCATGTGATTTAACGCCGCTGGATCACTTCTTATGAGGTTATGTTAAATAATGGGTTTATGCCAACAAGCCAAAAACAGTTAATGACTGAAGGAACAATATCAAGTGCGTTATTCGTGAAATCGAGCCTGGTTTACGTTTCTCTGTTTCTGAAACTTGGAAGACCCGTCAACCCACGACATACGTAATGGCATTAAGCGTGCTTCAAATCCTGGTTGGGACAAGTTACCTGGTTGAAGTTTTTCAGAGGTTTTCCCTCAACCTATTGAGAGCAAATGCTGAGTAACTTTCGGTACTGAACCCTGGACTCACTTCGCATGGCATCATTCGAGATGCCAGATAATCATAGCAGCTGATAAAGCGTCGTAAAATAAACCAATTAAAACACTAGATATAATTACAATGTATGCGTAGTTGTTTATCGAAATTTGTTCAAAAGTAACAGCATTCATTTTTTTGTATAATTTATCAATTAAGATTTGTTTTCATAAACAATGTCTTTCCATCGCAATACAGAAAACGAAAGCTCATCTTATTTCAGTACACATTAAATTAATTCATTCCTGGATTCTGTTACTTTCGAATTAAAGCTCTAAAACATAAATCATAAACAGTAATGCCATTTGCAACATAATAATGTAACTCAATTTGTAAAATACGTAAACTATCTATGACGCAGAAGCATGTGCCATCTTTGTGGCTTTTTAACGTGAAACTCTTCACCGAAAACCTATACGGATAAAATTTTCTCGATACTATTCATGCAAATATTTTCAATGAAGAACAAAATGGTTTTCGTCAAGGAAGATCCTGTTGTGATGGATATTTTGCATTGAAATTACCGGTCTTTCACCACTTCTGTTCGTTACATATATAAATAGAATCGTTCAAGATTGGCGACAGACACGCCATGGATTTATTCCAATGAATCGAAATTTGCAGCTTGATGCTTTGCTTTTCGCTGATGATTTAGTTCTCATACCATCAAGTGAAGATGATTTACAATATTCAGCGCACAATTTAAATATGGTCAGTGAGAAATATAACATGGAAATTAATATTGAAAAAACGAAATTCCCAGTACCAAGTAAAATCTGTTTGAATAATAAAATAATAGAAAGAGTAAATACTTTCACTTACCTTAGCTATACACTATCACCTTATGATGAAGTAGATATTGCCGAAAAAATATGTAAATATAATAAAACAATGGAGATCATTAATAAAATCATGAAACCTTCACTAGTACAAAGACACACAAGAAAAGGCTTGTATAAAACCTTAGCACAGCCAGTATTAAGCTATGGTAGTGAAGAATAAAGATGTCAGTAGAATAACAGCAAGTGAGATGAGGTTCATGAGAGCAACAGCTGGATATACTCGCTGGGATCATAAAAAATGAGGGCATAATGCAACAACTTCAAATAGAACCCATTATGCAGTTCATCAGCAAATATCAACTTCAGTGGAAGGGTCATCTCGAAAGAATGAATCGATGCAGAATTCCAAAAGCACTGCTTCATTACCATCCGCATGGCAAAAGATCTCTAGGTCGTCCGAAGAAGAGATGGACTGAAAATTGTAGTTTGGGACCGTAACAGGCCACTTGGCCTAATACTTGTTAGGAAGACGACGACGACATTTTATTGTAATAAGATGACGTCACTAGTGCTACTATGGAAACTAAAGTGTCTTTAGTTTTCAGCACGGTCCGTCTCGCTCTATTCTGTATTTAATTTGCCTCGATACTATTCAATTTTCACATTTTATTGTAATAAGATGACGTCACTAGTGATACCATGGAAACTAAAGTGTCCTTAGTTTTCAGCGCGGTCCGTCTCGCTCTATTCTGTATTTAATTTGCCTCGATACTATTAAATTTTCACATTTTATTGTAATAAGATGACGTCACTAGTGCTACTATGGAAACTAAAGTGTCTTTAGTTTTCAGCGCGGTCCGTCTCGCTCTATTCTGTATTTAATTTGCCTCGATACTATTCAATTTCCACATTTTATTGTAATAAGATGACGTCACTAGTGCTACTATGGAAACTAAAGTGTCTTTAGTTTTCAGCACGGTCCGTCTCGCTCTATTCTGTATTTAATTTGCCTCGATACTATTAAATTTTCACATTTTATTGTAATAAGATGACGTCACTAGTGCTACTATGGAAACTAAAGTGTCTTTAGTTTTCAGCGCGGTCCGTCTCGCTCTATTCTGTATTTAATTTGCCTCGATACTATTCAATTTCCACATTTTATTTAATAAGATGACGTCACTAGTGCTACTATGGAAACTAAAGTGTCTTTAGTTTTCAGCGCGGTCCGTCTTCCTCTATTCTGTATTTAATTTGCCTCGATACTATTCACGCAATGACTGGGATTTCCTTCAAATCCCTGTCATTTTTTTCACATGTCAACCCCCGCACATTTTTTGTTCTTTCATGTACAGCACTCCGCAGTCTGTTGGCAGTTGGAATCACTTTTAAAAACCGCAGGAGTAGGATATATTTCTACTCTTATTCACTTTTTTACCAGCAATGGAAGGAGTCCAAGTTGTACCCGAGTTATTTCCAAGCTGTAAGAGAAAAATATTGGCAAAGCGAGCATGCAGTGGTGGCTACATTTGCATCGGACAGGTTTGCCAATCCCCCCACGGGGGCCGCCGACTGGGATCACGAGGAAGGCAACCAATTAGGCAGTTCTTTTGGAATGTATTGGAGAAGTGATCTTTTTATAAGCATATTTGGAAGTTGTAGCATGTCTGGGGCAACTTGTTCGATATTGCCGACATGCGCCTCACCTTCTTCGACCCGATGGCGCATGCGCCGCTGCCGTTACGTAATCCACCGCCACACCCATCACGCGATGCACAGCGTCCTTCATCATCCGCGTAATAAGCCGGTCCACAAAAAGAACCCCTTCGGGGGTGTAGCATTTTCAAATACCGTCATGTTACAGCGTGGCTATCGGAGCCCCATCCCGTGCCAATTTCGAGAACAGATCCATGTCGAATCCATACAGCACTTTTCCCCCAGTGGCAGTGTGCAGGGAAGCTTGTTTCAGATTCTAACACGCGTTCTTCTGCAAAAATTGTACATAATAATAACGTATTTTCACACGTCCAGACCTAATTGTGACCTACAGAACCTATGCACATGTTTTCTTACGTGAAATAAAACAAATATATCTAGTTGGTTTAGAGATTCGATTGTTGCCAGTCATGGGAAGATGCAGACAAGCTCACTGTGTAGTGTTAGACCTTTTTCACTGTTATTTATGAAACAGTTATCGGCAGAATAAAACTGTTATTACTGACGTCTCCCAAGGAACTGTATTAGGACCTCTATTATTCATTTTTGTATTTTAATTAATCATTTTACTACATTTTATCAACTGCTATGTTTACCTTACGTCTGAGTGAAATGAAGACTCATAATACGAGCGAAATAAGTCCAGGATTCAGCGACGAAAGTTACCCAGCATTTGAAGGGTTCAGAGCCATAGTGGCCCAAGCGCCATTTATTAAAAACGGAGAAAGGAAGGGTTAAAGTTAAGTGAATATCATAGTTTAATGAAGATTGACATATCATTTAGTTTTAATGTGTACAAACGATTAGGGAAAACACGGGAATTTTACTTGAAGCAAGTAAAGAGATAGGTTTGGAAGTAAATCCCGAAAAGACAAAGTATATGATTATGTCTCGTGACCAGAATATTGTACGAAATGGAAATATAAAAATTGGAAATTTATCTTTTGAAGAGGTGGAAAAATTCAAATACCTGGGAGCAACAGTAACAAATATAAAAGATATTCGGGAGGAAATTAAACACAGAATAAATATGGGAAATGCCTGTCATTATTCGGTTCAGAAGCTTTTTATCATCCAGTCTGTTGTCAAAAAATCTCAAAGTCAGAATTTATGAAACAGTTATATTACCGGTTGTTCTTTATGGTTGTGAAACTTGGACTCTCACTTTGAGAGAGGAACATAGGTTAAGGGTGTTTGAGAATAAGGTGCTTAGAAAAATATTTGGGGCTAAGAGGGATGAAGTTACAGGAGAATGGAGAAAGTTACACAACGCAGAACTGCACGCATTGTATTCTTCACCTGACATAATTAGGAACATTAAATCCCGACGTTTGAGATGGGCAGGGATGTAGAACGTATGGGCGAATCCAGAAATATATATATAGAGTGTTAATTGGAAGGCCGGAAGAAGACATTTGGGGAGGCCGAGACGTAGATGGGAAGATAATATAAAAATGGATTTGAGGGAGTTGGGATATGATGGTAGAGACTGGATTGACTTTTCTCAGGATAGGAGCCAATGGCGGGCTTATGTGAGGGCGGCAATGAACCTCCGGGTTCCTTAAAAGCCAGTAAGTAAGTATACTTTATATTACTTGCTATATGTTTCCATTGAATTATGGTAATAACTTCATTTTAACCCTTGTTTTGTACGGTTTTAGTAAATGGCGCTTGGCCCACTATGGTTCTGAACCCTTTATTAATGGGTTGAAGGAAAGCCTCGGAAAAACCTCGACCAGGTAATTTTCCCCAAGCAGGATTTGAATCCAGGCATGCTCGTTTCAAGATCAGGCATGCTAATCCTTACTTCACAACGGTGGGCTATTTTCTGTATTAATATTATTAATAACACGATATGAAATTAATGGAAATATTTACTCTTTCGCTGATGACACTGTTTTAAGCTTTAGTGGCACAAACTGAGGAAAAAAGCATATCTAAATGGAAGTACGGGAGTTAACATAGTTAAGACCTATTTACAGACCTACAAATCTTCTGTTTATCAATATTAATAAACAGAAATTATACATTTGTGTTTAAATAAATCATGACTTCCAAGTAAAAACAATTTCAAAATAAATTTACATACCTTACTGGAAATTGTTAAAGTAATCCTTGCATATGTCCTAAAATACTTATATGTGAACAGGCGAAACTTTTATTGTAAATGATTTCCTCTGTTTTCTTATAATTTATCTTAATGTTTTTTTTTTGTTTCAAATTGCCACATAATTGTTTTTAATCATTGTTCATTATGAATTGATTAGTAGGCCGATCTATTGAACCATTATTTAGGGCGGCTTTTGTTAATACAAAACTTACGTTTCGAAAAATATGTACCAGATTATTTGCTCTAAATTATAAAAATTGAAATACAGAATGAACAGTAAATAACGCCATCAATTTCAGGGGGTTATTCTTTGCAATATAAAAAAATCAGTACAATTTTGCTCATTTTTTGCTCTCTTTTCGAGATAAAAATTATTTTATATAAAACATTTCATAGCGGGTTTAGGAAAGCCATTGATTTAATTTGAATTTAGGAGAGCAGTGTATTATGATAATAAATGATGGAAAGAATTTATCTTTTAATTGTGCAGAAATTTGATCCGAACAAATGTAATAATTTAAAATTCCTTTTCAGAACGAAAAGTTACATTTGTTCAGATAAAATTTCTGCACATTTAAAGGACAAAACTAAAATTCTTCGAAACATTTATTATAATACACTGCTCTCATAAATTAACTGAGCATATTGGGAATTAAATCAATGACTTTCACAAAAAATATAAAACAATTTACATCTTGAAAAAGGAAGCAAAAAGGTTCAAAATTGTATTAAGCGTTTTTGTTTGAAATGTTTCAAGGAATAGCTTCCTGAAATTAATGACATTATGTACTGATCACCCTGTACATTACCAGCTTCAATTCCTTCTGACATGCAATATAATGAAGTGCGTTTATTTAACTTAAATCCATCCTCAGTATGGAATGAAATGTTGGGAGATGTAACAAAATTTGTTTCTGAGAAAAAAAAAATACTTTTTTTAGTAGGTTATTTTACGACGTTTTATCAACATCTTTGGTTATTTAGCGTCTGAATGGGATGAAGGTGATAATGCCGGTGAAATGAGTCCGGGGTCCAGCATCGAAAGTTACCCAGCATTTGCTCAGATTGGGTTGAGGGAAAACCCCGGAAAAAACCTCAACCAGGTAACTTTTCCCGACGGGAATCGAACCCGGGCCACCTGGTTTCGCGGCCAGACGCGCTAGCCGTTACTCCACAGGTGTGGACTAAAAAAACTTCATTTTGTCTTTATTTTTAGTCGCTTTATGTACCCCTTACGTATTACAAGAAAGTAAAATAAACACTAATTGCAAAGGGTGTTCAGCGTTTCTTCCTCGACCACACGACGTCAATATCTTGTGTACAGATGTCCCTGTATCCAACACCACGACACGAGCGTCATCTGGTAATATTAATGCACGGATTTACTGTCCTGATTCAGGCGGTGAACGCCTTTGACCACAGAGATGAAGGCCGAATGTTCGATTCCAGGTTATTACTCCACAATGAATATTCATTACTTGTATCACAGCGAAAGACTCCATCCATAACACTAATCGCTTCCCCTGCAATCAGCAACTTGTCGGTCATGACTTGCCCCATGCAGTGACCTGTACTGATCGGTTTGCCCGTTTATATGGAATTTCAAGCGTTTGCGAAGTCCTGACCACGGGATTGCACAGGTATCAAATCACTTAATCCTGAAGACACGATGCTGGCAAGAAGGAGCGCTGAGATCGCCAGCACATTCGTTTCGAGGTTTAGAATACCACTTCGAACTATCGCCATGGTAACGTACCAGAGGAGGAACAACGGAAAGGCTATTGGTCTCCTGTTACACTTCTTACTGAAGGCATTTTGCCTGTACCGACTTCTAAAGTCCTTTCATCGTTTCTAAGTTCTATTATGACTGTAGTTCGGACATATAAGCAATTCAAACGGTTAATATAGGCATGCAAAAAGGCATTCTTTGTATGGATTTTTACGTGTTCTAAATGCTGGTTTAGCATCAATCATACAAACCTAAGGAGGAATTATAATAATAATAATAATAATAATAATAATAATAATAATAATAATAATAATAATAATAATAATGGTTTATTTTAGCTGGCAGAGTTTAGGCCGTAAGGCCTTCTCTTCCACTCAACCAGCAAAAAGTGTATATACATATGCATGAACTTACAAAGAATTCAACAATTTGATTTAGATGAGAGTTACATGTATACAATAGTTATTTACGAATTAAACAACAAAATACTATGAACTATTAATTAAACACTGAAATAAACTGTGTAGCAGAATTAAACTAAAATACATAGAATGTTAATATATTTGAAATGATATTAGATAATAGAAAGAGATTATTATGAGACAATTTTGAAAATACAGCACAATCAGGATGATGTCTAAAGAAAAAAGTAACAATGTAGTCAGTGATAGTTTAAATCAATATGATCAGTATTATCTTGTTGCGAGAAAGATCGATGTTTAGCACTCTCGATAAACTATAGATTTTTTATTATTTTTTCGTGTTCTTAATCCCTGTTCAAATCACGTTATGTTAGCACAGACCACACAGACTTAACAAACAATAACAATAACAAACAATGACAGCAATAAACCTCCGGGTTCTCTAAAAGCCATTTGTAATGGGAAATCGGTAAGCAATATTTTCATTTGCCTTCCTTCTTGTTGATGGTTTTTGTATGTACAGTTCGCACCAGAGGTCTGCATCGGACGTTTTCTCTCGAGCGCCAAGTAGTTCATACCATAATCCGATAAGTAGCGCACATGCATGATGGGTAAAATTGTCACGAGAGATAAATCCTCGAACGGTATAAGCCGAGCGTTTGACATTCGTTCTTGTTACAGTGATGAAATGTGTAGTAACATTATAGATGTTTATCATTTCAAAACTTTGCAGTGTTTAACTAACCTCTCCATAGTACAACTACAAAATTTGCTTTAAAATGTAATATAAATGTTGTAGGTAAATGTTTTTTTTTTTTTCCCCCACACAGGAGTGATTTTGTTTTTGCCACATCTGATAGATGTTATTGGATGTAAATGTAATTATTCTAAACGGAGAACTCAATCACGATAATGCAAGAAATGTATCAAGTTTTCTAGTAATAATAATAATAATAATAATAATAATAATAATAATAATAATAATAATAATAATAATAATAATAATAATAATCTAATAATTAGTGTATCAATCTTTGTGTCTGTAACAGTTGTGCAGCATGATTATTCATTTTATTATATTTTCTGTGACGTTATCTCTGTACTAATATTGTTATTAGTCTACTGCTATATCAATAATATTTTGTAAAACGTTTCTACATTGTCGCAGTATATAGGCGGAACACTATGTAAGGACCTATCATATTATATATGTGGTAAATCAAATATTGAATAATTATTAATTAGCAATAATAACTGTATATCGAAGTTTTTCATACTATTTTATTTATAACTTCATGTTCCAGTTTTGGTACGTTCCATTAAACGTTTGCCATAAACGCAGAAAATAAAGCCTTATTTTTACCGTGTGAGCAAAACATATGTGTATCTTATCAGTCGCCTTCCATACAAGATAAGACATGTCGGTGAGATGACCTTGTACTGTGCTTCTATTTATTACGAGCGTATCACGGCCGATCGTATCTCACTCGAGGGTGCGACACTCGACCGAGTTCAAGCGAGCGATTTAACTCCAATGCAACACTCTGGTTCGCACATTGCAGACCTAGGACGTATTTTCAGAACTACTTGTACAGTGAAGTGGTCCTACCTATAAAAACCTTTAACATACACTCAGTTTGTAGATATTTTTATAGTGAAAGCGTTAAATAGTCTCTTTAAGAACAACGTTTAAGTATCGGAACGAGAGTCGAACTGGGAATGTCTTGAATTCTAGTTAAATGCTGACAGCTAGTCCAGAAAGCCGTATGTTATAGAATCTTCTTATAATATCGTCATTTTTAATAGGATTGATATATAACATCGCCTTTTGTTTATGCAACTAGCAAAGCCTTGGTGTTTCTAAGGTTGCATTGTACTTGACGAATACTGATAGGAAAACTACGAATTTTACACTGACTATTTCGTTTATATGACGTCATTCCATTTTCGACCAATGAAGTGTAATGCAATTTTGAATTCCAACCTATCACAGTCAGACTTTGCGATAATTTTTGCAGCTAGATTTATCGCTATCAATTTATCGCATGGTCATTCTTTTGTGTAGTCATTGTCGCCAACTGTTTCCCCGTAAATTGATGATCATGAATACATTAAGATGCAACTACACGGTTAAACTTTTCTTTCAACTTTAAAGCAATGAATGCAAGATTGATATTTAATATTAATTAATATATTTACGCAGTGAAGACGACGTTCAAAACGGCGCACCATGTAGACACTAAATCTTCATGCATTTTAATTGAACGTACGTTTTAAACTTGATTCTTTCAATATTCTTCCCAGATTGCACGCATACGCGATTGGAATATTGAACTGTGTAGATGCAGCTTTAGTTCCGTTACACACTACAGCGAGAATGCGTTTGTCGAGCTATAAAAAATGCTTTCGTGTAGCACTGATTGTAAGTAACGGTCAAAATAAGGCACAGCTGACATTGGTCCTGCTCCCACAGGGAACTTAACCTATAATTATAGCCCATAAAATTTGTATTTCGTGAATGGAATTGAACAATTAATAGAAAGTCAGATGTTCAAATTTATGAAACATCATCGCATATCAAACCCAAAGACCTTGCATAGTAATAATAAGGTCTTTGATCAAACTGCCTTCCGTATGGCGTAATAAAATTCGTGTTTTAATTAGGCCTATCTATACAGAGATGGCTTCACTGTGTAGCAACATGTCTCGCTGTGAATACATAAGCATTGGTATATAGCTGTCCCCACTGTTACTGTTAAATTAAATTATGATTTCAGCAGATAATGAAAATGTATTTATGTCATAATAATAAGAGAAAAGTGCAGTACTTGTCATTAACATTGTTAAACCAGTATTTCGCTTTTCGCAATTGGCATTACTGAATAATAACATCGAATTTCTTTATTGCAGTAATCGATATTCATCTACGAGTATTTCAACTTCACAATGTCTGAATAGGTTAAGTATTCGTTAATATACAATATTATTAACATCTTGTGATCGAATTTTAGGGATATATTATTTATATTTTTATTTTATTCACGAAATAGTCCTAATAAATGTCACTCGAGGCCTGAGATTTCCCAGATAAATCTCAGACCTCTCGTGACATTACTACAGACAGTTGGTATTCTTTGGTAGTCTACAGCAGCTTGAGAACTCCATATATTTGGAAAAGCATGCGGACATTTGGAGGAATGTGAAATACAGGGACATCATTTTATTTTTACTAACATGTTTAATATTAACCTGGCTAAACCTTTGTATTAACGTTTGAGAACCGGAAATAAAGTTTTCTACCCCCTTCCACGACTGGAGTTCAATGATACTGGCGTAAAATACAAACAAATCACTTTAGAAGGTATAGGGTGTAAGAAAAGTAGTTCACCCATTTACGTAAACTAGGAAATATCGCAATTTTGAGTTTGATAATTTTCATTAGGTTTTTCTTTAATAAAAATACAGTACAGTATTAACAATAAGTGTTTTTACTCACGAACTGAGCTATCCATGTGGACGTATTCATTATGCAGTGTATATTATACTGTCTACAGCATATTAGCGTACAATATAGAGAATGAATATTAAATTTTAAAATAATCATAATATGGATATTTAAACAAATTTTTGAAAATGGTGGCCGTTCATTTCGATACAGACTTCAGTTCTTTTGTGCATATTATAGACTATTGTACCTAATTCCAATAAAATTAGAAGTTTCGTCCTTCGTACTAGTAACTCATGTTGAAATAATTCTGTACCTACTCTATAAAAGAGTACCTTACGTACTATAAATTCAATCTTCACTTCTGCCCGATCCGAAAAGATAAAATTGCTCAGACATGCTATCTACTGTCCGTCCAAGTGGTTATGTCGTAGGATCGTAGAAAGGGAGAAAATCACGTGACAGTTAATTACTTAACGCGGCCCTTTTATTTAAGTTATTTTAAATAGTTGTATAATATTACTAGTCTTTACAGAGGGGCGAGCAGAAGCAGGTGGGGGAAATCGGGATGCAACGTAGGCAAACGGACGACAGTACCTGTGCGAAAATATGATTCTATATCGAAAGCTCTTTCGTCACTGGAAAACGCGAACATTTTTCTGGAACGTATTATACTCACTAACTCAGTACTGCTTACCATATGCGGCCTTGGTTCTGTGAGGAGGACAGTTGGAACTTCAGTAGTAGAAGGGGTGGGAGTGAAGTACATTCAAAGACTCAAGTATAATAAAAATTGAAGTAAAAATAAAATGATGTCCCGGTATAATCTTATGTCAAAATTACGGGGGATGTTTGTGTAAATTTTGACAAGAGTGTGTACCACTTCAAGGGGCTGACACTGCATGAGAGTGACTCATTTGCCAAGAGCCTGATGAGGCTGAAAATTCCAAATGAGTTTCTAATTCCTCGCATGCACCACCACGTAGTCAATCTTAATCAGCATCAAGGTAATTAAATCTCTTTAAGAAAGGTTTAAAGCATATGCCACGAACTACCTAGCGGCGGTGACGGCAAAAACCTTGATTAACCGAGATCGGATGAGATGGCCCCTGGGCTCCAAGTCGGGACCTCTGAACACGTACTAGGTGTGGAAGGCTCGACAATCGGATGCTCTTACAGTACGAAAGCATCACACATGAGAACCGTGTCTCCAGGTGCAAACAGACCGTTTTCTCTGAGGCCAGGATGCTGCCTATAATTACCACCATCAATGCCACCTGTGGTCAGACATTCCACTAATGTTACTACAGCAAGTCACGGAGAAGTATTGCGCTGGTCGGCAGCCACAGTTCGTCTTATTAGCTCTTGTGAAACTAAATAAATTGACAGGAATGCATGTAAATATCTGCCTTCGGCCAAGCAAACTTAAAATTACTGAAAATGATGGAATCGCTAACACTTCAGGGTACAGCAGGCCCGGTTTAATTGCGACATCCCCGGTTTTATAACTTACTGCACGAAACTTTCAACATTCTTCGGTATGGCATTTGTTAAAAGCATTGGAAGATTTAGGTTAGTTGAGCGACCATCCCAAGCGCCGCTACGTGATAAATTACAGGCTTAAAACCGGGACGAAAGGGAAACCTAAGACGATTATGGTTTTCCTCACATCCTCGTGATCTACAGATCGATTCCTGGAATTTGCTTCTTTTCAAGTCGTGACACAGAGATCCGGATGTCGCTGAACCGATGACATCATGGCCTCACACACCAATGACATTGCAGACTTTCTTCTTATGATATATTGTCACATTTCAGATTTCTTGAAATCATTTTTAAGGGAAGGCGGAATTTCCTATCTAGAATAGCTACGTTAAATTATGTACCTACAGCGAGAAACATTTTCTCAAAAACTTTTGTGCGAGATCGTGCGTATTTGCTTGTTTTCCGCACACAACCAATGCGCGGTAAGTGTGAAATACCACATTCAGTATTCCCAACGTAACACACATAACAATTTCCCTCTTCTTACCGCTTAAGCGCCATATTCATTTTACTGCTTTAGGCTTTTAACATATTATTTTTACAGACGTTTAACATAGTAATAATTATAAATTGGAAACTTACCACTGCAATTTCACCTAAATTGCAATGTTAATTATTGTTTTTAAATATTTGCAAAAATTAAGTAAAGTCTACTAGTCCACGAAACTTATTGCATTCCAGATACAAGTAACATTAAGGAAGCCGTGAAAAAATCAACAAGATTCCAGATGTGGATGTTATTACTGTAATATGTTACATAAATAATATTGTTAAATTATTAAAATGAAATATAAATCATTACATAACCTTACCGTTTGTTTTAAGTTCGCATTTATAGACTGGGGGGAAAAAAGACAGACGTATATCACGGCCTGCATGGAGTATAGTAAACACAGTAAACATTTTATAGCAACAATGTTGAAGAAAGATATTTTTGTTTTCCGAAGTTGGCGTCATTAAACAGAAACCAACATGGAGATTTCATTGCAAATAATTAGAAATTCGTCTTTCAGGTATGTAATAAATGATCTTCGCACAAAATAATGTACGATACACGAGCGGTATGTTTGTTTTCATGTTCTCGGGAATTAAAAAAGCTCAACTACGTTTCGCTTTTTCAATCTTTTCCTCGAACATGAAAACTTCAACATACTGCTCTTGTGACGCATATTACTATTTTTATTGTAGTAGGTTATTTTACGACGCTTTATCAACATCTTAAGTTATTTAGCGTCTGAATGAGGTGAAGGTGAGATGAGTACGGGGTCCAACACCGAAAGTTACCCAGCATTCGCTCATATTGGGTTGAGGGAAAACCCCGGAAAAACCTCAACCAGGTAACTTGCCCCGACTGGGAATCGAACCCGGGCCACCTGGTTTCGCAGCCAGACGCGCTAACCGTTACTCCACAGGTGTGGACTACATACATACATACATACATACATACATACATACATACATACATACATACATACATACATACATACATACACTACGTCTCCTCCTAAGAAAAACGGAAAGTTAACAAGGACATAATTTTAGTATAATCATGTAGGTAACTAAAATTGATAATGAAATTAGTTTTACTTATATATAAATATGGGTCCCTCGGGGCACTATTCTTGGTACAATTTTTTTCTTCATATACAAGTATCATGATATTGATAGCCGTCCAAATCTTGGATTTAAAATATCGGCATCCTAAACAATTCAAATGAACAAAAAAATGTAAATTACTATAATAAATATGCATAATAAAATTAAAAAGAATGTAATGATCTGCAACAAGATGTAACTATCAGTACGAAAAGAATTTATATTGAAAAAAATATATATATATGTATATACATCTTGATTACACAACTTTTAACACTGTATCACTTCGGAATATGTATGGTAAGACTTTCCTGTGTTAAATTTCTGAAGATGACCCATAAATAGGTCGGAACATGTAAACGAGGTACGTTGAAATTTAACACAGGAAAGTCTTACCATACATATTCCGAAATAATATGTATGTATGTATATATGTATGTATGTATGTATGTATGTATGTATGTATGTATGTATGTATGTATGTATGTATGTATGTATTTATTAAGACTACAATTGGGTATACACCCGGTGGCAGTGATATATAATATACAATAATACCATTTATAATTCTACAATAATTACAGCATTAAAAGAAAAATAAAAAAAATTAAATTAAATAAACCTAAATTTATTTCTAACTATAAATAAATAGATGCAATAAACCTAGGACTATAAATAAAAACTATTCTATAATAACGCCTACAATAAGCAAAAGTAAATCTAACTTATAAGTACTTCTATGTAACCCAACTATTACCAATTTAAGTAATTCCATATCACCTTAATTAATTACAAATCGACTTAATTACATATCATTTTAATTAATTACATATCACCTTAATTTATTTACATTTCAATTAAATTACATATCATCTTAATTAATTACATATCAACTTAGTTAATTACATATCACCTTAATTAATTACATGACAAAACTTAGATAATTACACTGCACCTAGAATTACATTTTCAGTCTAATCTTCTCAACCTTCTCTTAAATGTATTGATTTTGAGAGGACCGCCCTGAAAGATTGCCGCAGGTAAGCTGTTCCAGTCTACTATTGTACGGTTAACACAATATATTATAAATATATTATAAAGATGAATGGAGATGGTGATTGATGATGTTCAATGAAGATTTTAAAATAGTTGATGCAATTGTCTGAAGAGTCTTTTCAGAAACCTTTAATTTTCTCAGGATCTCCAATGTAAATTTGGGAATGATTTGTTATTAACTGATTGACACAAGTATAATAGGATTATGTATTCATATGCGGACAATGCCGTAATTCGTTTTGGTGATAAATCTCGGAAAGGCACTTATATTAATGAAATAATGGACTGCAGGTATTTAAAGTGATTTGATTCAAACGCTCTTTCCTTAAACACATCAAAACAGCTGCTGTTCCGTTCCCACTAAGGCCCAGTGGTCTTAAATCTGCTAAATCTTCCCTTAACATCGAAATTCATCATTCAGATTGTTCTTCTCAAAATTGTGAATGTCCCATATTAACCGAATCCTCAGAAGTTAAGTATTTAGGCATTACAATCGACCAACACTTACGATGGAACAAACATATTGCATATTTATGCAATAGATTACGTAAAACAATTTATATCTTTGTTATACTTCGGTCATATTTACCAGTTAATATTTTACGTCTAATTTATTTAGCTTCATTTCAATCCATTCTCCAGTATGGAATTTTAAGATGGGGAAATGCTTGTAATTCTATCTCACTCCACTAATACTAGTTCAGAAAAAATTAAAATATGCCTTAATAAACCAATTGATTACCCATCCAAACTTTTGTTCAGTGATTTTAATATTCTTAAAATTAAACGAATTTTTTATATTGCTTTGTTAAACTTCATACATAAAAATCGCAATAAATTCAAATTATATCATCATAAACACAGAACTAAAAGATCCGATTTTATAAGACTAGAAGAAGCAAGTGTTTCACAAGCCCAGCTCTCAGCTATGGTACCTACTTTTGTCCAAGGTTACATAATAAAATAATTTTAAAATACCCCAGTCTGGAAAATTTTAATATCAGTAAATTCAAAAACAAACTTAGGAATTTAGTTTTTAAAGAATATAATATATTGGTTTAATATGTGAGCCGTTCAGAGCAAAAGTGGTGTAATTCAAAATTGGGTACTGAGGTTTAAAGTAAAAATTCTGTAAAATACAGCACAAAGTAGCAATTAATATGTCCACTGACTACTAATAGTTTAAATAAACTAAATATTAATTTCTAATTTGAGATGTATTTTACAGGAAGTTTACTTTAACCCTCATTACCCATTTTTGACTTACACCACTTTTCCTCTGAACGGCTCATGTATATGTATTTGCATAGGTTAAATTGTTAAAATTGAGATTGTATTTTAAATTAATTTATCCCATAAGTTTTTTCTTAACCCACTTTGTGTCAAAGAATTTATGTTTATTCTTGTTTGAATAACTCCCTGAGCGCGAGGATTTACTCCTACAGGGAATAATTACGTTTGTATATTTGTAAATGTTACTTTACTAACAACAAACAATACGTGATAAACCATTTTATAGAGGAAAAATCAAAGAATATTTCGGAAAAATAAAATATATTTTTTTCGCCCAAAATCAGTAATCTATGAAGAATGAGCATTAAAATTAAAAATCTGTACAACTCTTCTCAGAAAATCATAAAATTAAAATGGATACAATTTCAGCAAACTGTAATCATATGTAATACACCATTTTAAACAAGGAAAACCAAAATAATGTACTGGAAAAATAAATACAGGTGCTAAATACAAAATTTCACCCAAAGTCCAATTTAATTCCCCCTTTTAGTTATTTTAAGATCATGAAAATAAAAAAAGTGTTTTAAAACGCAATTTAAAATAAAATAAGCAGGCTAGGCCTAACCGAAATATTAATACATTGTAGTGTTAACAAAAGCGAAGATCAAAGATCAACTACAACATATGTAACACAATGAGGTTATCTGAACCGCTGGCTAACGTTCGGCATTTGTTTCACAGAGTGATTTCATTTCCTTCTGTACATCTGAAGGAATAAAACGCGTAGCTACGATTTACTTTCAGATATTTTACTCTGATGTGCAGTTGTTTAAACTAAGACTAATCGTATCGTATTTTTTTTTCTCTTGATTAATGTTGGGAAGTAAAAAAAAAACTATGTAACAAAATATTTTACTAATATGATCCGTTGGTTAAAATCTATTATATAAAAAAATCTTTCCCTCAATGTATGCAGGTGTTCGTGCTCTATATATAGAGAGAGAACGAGTCCAAATCAGACAAAAATCCGATGGGAAAAAATTGTGTTCAAGGAGGACAAGATTTACATTTGTTCCGAGTATAGAATTCATCTTTGTCCCGCATAACGGTCTCATAAAACCGAAGAATTGAAAAATAACAGCAAAAAAATTGCAAGATTTATATACAAGAAATTGTGAAGGTCATAAACCTCTCCTGAAAACGGTGCCATGTTTGACAAAAACGAGAAACTGTAACACAAAATCGTAAAATTAAAATAGATAGAATGTTGGAATTTGTATGAAAATACGTATTTTTACCATGTAAATCTTTTATTTCACAGTTTTTGTTTAACACATTGTTTTATGAGATTCACAAAGTGAATTTCACTTCCAAAATGTAGTTTCATCGCGATAGCTATACGGTCTACTGTGAATAAAAGAATAGAATTTAAATGATTGATTAAATGGCAAACTTACTAGTGTTAATCATACAGGGTTAGTTAAAAGTCTCGCACACCTAAATAACTTTTGAAGCATACGGTTCAGTGACATGAAACTTGGTATGTGAGGATAACCATATGCTAAGAACTCAATAATGGTATTACCGACTTCTTTCTACTTCCGGTTTAACCGCAAGTAACTCCAACTCTCTTATTTTAAATGGAACACCCGATATATTATTTTATTTTTGAATAGTACTCATTAAGAGCTTTTCAAAAATTACCCACACTTGATACTTCTGTACGAATTCAGTGTTACTAAGTCAAGAAAACAGAAGAGTGTATCGAATATTAAAATAATAAAATATTTCTTCCTCAAAAAAACAAAAAGAAAACAAAGCTAGCTCACCTTGTAAATTATGTGTTCAAATTGGTAGCCCTCAGCTGCTTTACAATGTGTCACTCGATCATAGAAACCATTTAAGGAATGATTTAACCAGGCTTCAGGAATACCTTGCACCACTTCCATTTTTATTTAGCAACACTGAATTTGTACAAAAGTATCAAGTGTGGGTACTTTTGAAAATCTTTTAATGAGCTTTATTCAAAAAAAAAAAATATATATATATATATATATATATATATATATTGGGTGTTCCATTTAAAATAAGAGAGTTGGAGTTACTTCCGGTTAAACCGGAAGTAGAAAAAACTCGGTAATACCATTATTGAGTTCTCAGCATATGGTTACCCTCACATACCAAGTTTCATATCACTGAACCGTATGCTTCAAAAGTTATTTAGGTGGTGCGTTTATTATTTTAATATTCGATACACTTTTCTGTTTTCTTGACTTAGCAACACTGAATTTGTACCGAAGTATCAAGTGTGGGTAATTTTTGAAAAGCTCTTACTGAGCTTTATTCAAAAATAAAAAAAATATATTGGGTGTTCCATTTAAAATACGAGAGTTGGAGTTACTTCCGGTTAAACCGGAAGTAGAAAAAACTCGGTAATACCATTATTGAGTTCTTAGCCTATGGTTATTCCCACATACCAAGTTTCATGTCACTGAACCACATGCTTCAAAAGTTATTTAGGTGGTGCGAGACTTTTAACTAACCCTGTATAAGCACGTGTGGTTTACAGCTGTTTCGGTGTGCACTGTACACCATCATCAGAGCCTACTAGATCTCGGCGTCATCTGCCTGTTTTTAGGGGTGTATATACGTATATAATTAACACTAGTAAGTTTGCCATTTAATCAGTCATTTATATTTAAAAGTAGTGGACGCAAAATTCAAGATGGAATAGAATTTAATTCCGTACGCTCCAACTTCTAACATCTTTTTTTCTTTATTTTTCTGCAAACTTTAAAAAAATATCAGACAAAAATTTTTATGTGTAATACTTTGTTAATACAGGGACATCATTTTGTTTTTACTTCAATTTTTATTGTACCTGAGTTTTTTAATGTACTTCACTCCCACCCCCTCTACTAGTAAACTTCCAACCGTCCTCCACACAGAACCAAGCGTATACAGTCAAAGTCGCCTTAAGGTCATAGTAAACACAAACAGTACTGAGTATAGTATGTTCCAGAAATAAGTTCGCGTTTTCCAATGACGAAAGAGCTTTCAATATTGAATCATATTTTTGCACAGGTACTGTCGTCCGTTTGCCTACATCGCATCCCGGTTTCCCCCACCCGTTTCTGCTCGCCCCTCTGTAAAGGCTAGTGGTTGGGCTGTCTTAGCTCTTTTCTGAAAACATTAATTTCTGTTAGGAATTGGACGTCTACGTAAATTATACAACTGTTTAAAATAACTTAAATAAAAGGGCTTCGTTAAGTAATTAACTGTCACGTGATTTCCCTCCTTTCTATAACCCTGCGACAAAACTTTTGGACGGACAGTAGATAGCATGTCTCAGTAATTTTATCTTTTCGGATCGGGCAGAAGTAAAGACTGAATTTACAGTACGTAAGGTACTCTTTTATAGAGTAGGTACAGAATTATTTCAACATGAGTTACTAGTACCAAACTGGTAATTGGAATTAGGTACAATAGTCTGTAGTGCGATAATATGCAAAAAAGAACTTAAAGCCTGTATAGAAATGAACGGCCACCATTTTCAAAAATGTGTTTAAATATCCATATTATGATTATTTTTCAATTTAACTTCATTCTCTATATTGTACGCTAATGTGCTGTAGACAGTATAATATACACTGCATGATGAATACTTCCGAATGGATAGTTCAGTTCGTGAGTAAAAACACTCATTGTTAATACTGTACTGTATTTTCATTAAACAAAAACCTAATGAAAATTATCAAACTCAAAATCGCGTTATTTCCTAGTTTACGTAAATGGATGAACTACTTTTCTTCCCTCCTATACCTAATAAAGTGATTTGTTTGCATTTTACGCCAGTATCATCGAACTCTAGTCGTGGAAGGGGGTAGCAAACGGTGTATCCTTTTAATCCAAAGGTATAGCCAGGTTAATATTAGCAATGCTAGTAAAAATAAAATGATGTCCCTGTACAAATCCGTCTGAAAGACTCGAGCCTCTAACAACGACACAGTTGTCGCCAATAAAATATCCGAACACGATTCAAACATAACCTTCTGGCAGACATAAAATCGTCACCTTTGATCCAGTGATCTTTCAGAACTGCAAAGTCTCAAATTCCTCCTTGTGAAACAGAAGACAGATGTGCGAAGATTAGTTTATTGTCCTAACTATCACATTTCAGCAAGTTTATTACGTCACAGCCTACCGTTCGTTCATGACACCGAAAAAAAATATGTACTGTACGGTGTAACTGACTCATGTCTTCGGATTTTCACGGGTCAGCCAATGGGTTACAACCAGCCATTACGACTCTATCTGTATACGCAGGCACATCACGTACGAGTTTAGAGTAATCTGATGACCCAAAAAGAAAAGAATCAGACAACGATGCCGTTCAAAAAGAATGGCGTAGCAAGATTTCATTCTGGAATTTTTATCTGCAAAGACTTGATACAATGGCAATGTAAAGGAGATTTTAAATTCGTCGGCATCCAAAGTAAATATAAACAGTTCTACAACCGTGTCTAATACTATAGTTTTTACCGTTTATAACATAATCTTCGTATTCCATAAAGGTTGTCCACAAACTCTTTCAATTCGAATATTTTTATTTAACCATTGGTTGATTTCGTAAAGTAACATAAAGACGTTAAAAGATTTTTTGAGTCTTTTCAACATTTTATAATATCTGCATTCATGATACACTGCAAATACTCAAATATATCGCAGCAATTTCAACTACATGGAGTCTCAAATCATACCTACATAGAAGTATATTATAAATGAGTAATACATTCTGGATAATTCTACAAAAAATGTAAAGAAGGTAAACGTGCGAATTCTAAATGAGGTAGTAAAACAAGTGGACAGCTTCAAATAGCTCTGAAACACGTAAAAGAAGATCCTCATTTCATAAGATTATACTGTTCTCCAACCAGGAGATCAACCGTGAAAGGAATGTGCTTACTATTGCGTCATCTATTGGAACGAAGTAGATAAATAATATTACCGCTATAACGCCAGTTTAAAAACCATGCGCTCTCCTGCATATGTTATTTCCTGTATGGAGAGATTAAAAGACCAGGAGATTAACTCTGATCTAATTTTGTAATTAGGGCAGTATCAATATGTCTGTATCAATGTTGTGGTTTGTGCTGTGAGAGCTAGCCAATAGAGATAAGAGTACCCACGTGTGTGACCTTATGACATCTTATGACATCAACATTCATTCACAGCATTACCCCCCTTCGTCTCATCCGGCGGAGACTTTCTCGTGGCTGGAGCACAGTAATCTATAACGGATTGATTAGGTAGTTAAATTGATGTCGATTGATGTCATGTAATTACAAGTGGTATGCATTTCTCAGTTGTACAGTACTTAACAAAGTTTAAGACCATGAGCAAATTTCATATAATTATTTCCTGGTCCTATATTTTTGTTTCTATTTCCCTCATGAATATTTTGTCAGTTATTTGGACTGTGAGACATCTATCGACGCAAAGAAAGTAAAATTATGACATTTAGTTTTCGAGTTATGATTTTAATGAAATATTTTGTTACTATAAAATGCTACATTTATAATTACGGAATAATTTATTCATGCTAAACCAACATGTTTATTGTAGTGATGATTTTTTTCAATTTGAGAAGTGTGAGAACACATTGGCACCAGAAAGAAAAATTTAAAAATTTTATTTTCGTTTTATAATTTTTGCATATTTTTCCAAAATTAGGAAAATAATAGTAGAAATAACGTGGCCACTGTTGAACACACTTTCTGTGCCTTTTGGTATTGCAATGTCTTTCAGTGCACTGTTCTTGTCACTTTTACATTTATTTTACGTTAGCTTATTCCACAGTGAAGCTATGAATGCCTTTACTTAACGTTATTTCTACTATTATTTTCCTTATTTTGGAAAAATATGCAAAAATTACAAAACGAAAATAAAATTTTTAAATTTTTCTTTCTGGTACCAATGTGTTCTCACACTTCTCAAATTGCTTGAAAAAATCATGACTACAATAAACATGTTGATTTAGCATCAATAAATTATTCCGTAATTATAAATGTAACATTTTTACAGTAACAAAATATTTCATTAAAATCATAACTCGAAAACTAAATGTCATAATTTTACTTACTTTGCGTCGATAGATATCTCACAGTCCAAATAATTGACAAAATATTCATGAGGGAAATAGAAACAAAAATATAGGACCAGAAAATAATTATATGAAATTTGCTCATGGTCTTAAACTTTTGTTAAGTACTGTACTTAATAAAACTATATTGTCCACACCTGTGGAGTAACGGTTAGCGCGTCTAGCCTCGAAACCAGGTGGCCCGGGTTCGATTCCCGGTCGGGGCAAGTTACCTGGTTGAGGTTTTTTCCGGGGTTTTCCCTCAACCCAATATGAGCAAATGCTGGGTAACTTTCGGTGTTGGACCCCGGACTCATTTCACCGGCATTATCACCATCTCATTCAGACGGTAAATAACCTAAGCTGTTGATAAAGCGTCGTAAAATAACCTACCTAAAAAACTACATTGTAATGCTGCATATCTACTTATGCACCTCCCTGTATATTCGTTTCTGCAACTGAATTCATTTTTGTACCGCTATTTAGTGACTCAAAATTCAGAAGGGCCATAGTTTTATATAGATGATAGATAGATAGATAGATAGATAGATAGATAGATAGATAGATAGATAGATAGATAGATAGATAGATAGATAGATGGATGGATGGATGGATGGATGGATGGATGGATGGATGGATGGATGGATGGATGGATGGATGGATGGATGGATGGATGGATGGATGGATGGATGGATGGATGGATGGATGGATGGATGGATGGATGGATGGATGGATGGATGGATGGATGGATGGATGGATGGATGGATGGATGGATGGATGGATGGATGGATGGATGGATGGATGGATGGATGGATGGATGGATGGATGGATGGATGGATGGATGGATGGATGGATGGATGGATGGATGGATGGATGGATGGATGGATGGATGGATGGATGGATGGATGGATGGATGGATGGATGGATGGATGGATGGATGGATGGATGGATGGATGGATGGATGGATGGATGGATGGATGGATGGATGGATGGATGGATGGATAGATAGATAGATAGATAGATAGATAGATAGATAGATAGATAGATAGATAGATAGATAGATAGATAGATAGATAGATAGATAGATAGATAGATAGATAGATAGATAGATAGATAGATAGATAGATAGATAGATAGATAGATAGATAGATAGATAGATAGATAGATAGATAGATAGATAGATAGATAGATAGATAGATAGATAGATAGATAGATAGATAGATAGATAGATAGATAGATAGATAGATAGATAGATAGATAGATAGATAGATAGATAGATAGATAGAACTTTATTGTCGATGGCATAATATATGCATAGACATGGTCAAATATATACAATTACAATTTAATGTAAAATAAGTCAAATATTAAAAAAAAAAACATTATTCATTTCAAGGGCCCATGCGTGCATCCTCAAGACTGTAGGGACACAATTTTATTAATTTCGTTTTTATATAATTCCTAAATTTCAGAGAATTTTTGTATATTTGATGTCATCAGGCAAACTGTTATATATTTTGATACCAAAGACCATATATGTTCTACTAGTGTTTGTAAGGTGGTGAGCTGGAATAGTTAAACTATTTTTGTTACGAGTGTCGTAGGTATGGAAATCACAATTTTGATGAAAATCAGACAGAATTTTTATAAATTAGTTGTAAAACATTAAAAATATATAAACCATAAACAGTAAGAATATTATATTGTAAAAAATGTTCCCTACAACAGGTCCTACTGTCATCGCCCGCTATGCATCTGACAATACGCTTTTGAGCAATAAATATATCATTCAGCACGGTTCCAGATACCCAAAAGCCTTGACTCGACGTGTGCGAAATAATAAGACATTAATACATCGTGATTTATTATCGTCCTCAAAATTCTGATTTGATAACAAATGCTATTGAGCTTAGAAATTAAACTGGTGCAATGGGGTCTCCAAGACAAACAATCATCAAATAAACTTCATTTCGTAGCTTTTTAAAGTAAGTGTTACATCGTATTGTTTATAAATGACCAATTTTCACAATTTTATAAGTACCAACGAAATAAATAGTGGAATATTCCCTAATTTTCACTGCAGATATTATTCCTTTATCTTTGATTTCATACTTTCAGAATACGCACAATTTTCGTATATGTAGCGCCATTATGCGTAGCAGTACACACTTACAGTATATTATAAAAGAGTTGAGGTCAGAAATGAACATTTCTACAGCAGAACCATGTGTCAGTGGCAGTGAAATATCAAGTGTGTAGACATGTGCCTGGTTTCTAGAATGAAGTGTTGTGCTGCAGTGAAGTTAAGGCTTCAGCCAAACTTCATAATTCTTAAACTTATAAGAGAACGCCACACCCTGCTCCATGAGCTGTCATTATCACTGCAGGCATCTGCTGAAGAAGGTGCTAAACTTTTATGTTGGCCAAGTTGCAGAACTTCTGGAACTGCTCGCCCTTAACACTTTAACCCTCAGTTATCGGTTGCAATCACACGTTACTTTCTTAGGAAACAAGTACAGGACTGGAACTAGAAGCTTCAACTTCACAAAATGATGACTACAATGTAGTTTAATAAAAGTTTAGCTCCTTCTTTAGCAGATGCTTGCACTGATAATGACGTCCTCTTTTTAAGTTCACGTGACATTTGAATAAGACTATTTCGCGGTAAATAAATAAATAAATAAATACGTAAATAAATACGTAAATAAATAAATAAATACATAAATAAATAAATACATAAATAAATACGTAAATAAATAAATACGTAAATAAATAAAGAAATACATAAATAAATACGTAAATAAATAAATACATAAATAAATACGTAAATAAATGAATACATAAATAAATACGTAAATAAATAAATAAATACGTAAATAAATAAATAAATAAATACATAAATAAATACGCAAATAAATAAATAAATACATAAATACATAAATAAATACGTAAATAAATAAATAAATAAATAAATAAGTAAATATATAAACATATAAATGAATAAATAACTAAATAAATACATAAATATATATATATATAAATAACTAAATAAATAAATAACTAAATAACTAAATAAATAACTAAATAAATAAATAAATAAATAAATAACTAAATAAAGAAATAAGTAACTAAATAAATAACTAAATAAATAAATAAGTAAATAAATAACTAAATAAATAAATACATACATAGATAAATAAATACGTAAATAAATAAATAACTAAATAAATAAATACACAAATAAATAAGTAAATAAATAAATATATAAATAAATAAAAACTAAATAAATAAATAAAAAAATAACTAAATAAATAACTAAGTAAGTAAATAAATACATAAATAAATAAATACATAAATAAATAAGTACATAAATAAATACATAAACAAACAAATAAACAAATAAATAAATAAGTAAGAAGATAATATACTTATATTACTATTAAATAACATATTTAATTTCCTGACTTTTTTATTTCGTTGGCCGGCATGACCTTGGCCTCCTGCGATATGGAATTCATGGATAAACATCTGACAATAGCTGTAGAAATTATGATTAGTGAAACAGCAAAATTGAACAAATATTTGAGGTTATAACATTTTATTTCGTACTAGGTACTTTCATTTAGTGAATTATGGACAAGATGAGAACTCTTGTGATATTTGAATAGAGCTATTTCACGAATATATAAATAAATAATTTATAACATGCAGAAACTGATTATACCTATTATAAATTAGGATATTGCATTATTAAATTATCTAGCACGGCCTTCACGCAATATCATGGCCCACTGTAATGTTAAGGAAACAATGTAAATATTATTTTAACATCTAAACAGCAGATACGACAAGATTGTTTCGACAAGATTGCAGTAGATAATTGGCTTTGATTGGTTAAAACTAAATAGATTTTTACATTCCATTGGTACATGAGCAAAACAGTCAATATAACTGATCATCCTGAGTCACTGGAATGTATAGCTTACTATATGTATGTGTATTCATGCATGTATGCGATTGTAAAATTTCTCTAAAATTGAAACAAGTGAGTATTCATTTGTGAATTTCGCACAATTTTATTATGACATCATGTCTTTTATTGCTTACGTGAAAGCTGCAGTAAATTAAGTTTAGCTGATTCGGCAAGCTCGCATCCCTGAACCCAGAGATTAGAGGTTAGATTTAAAAGGATTTCAGACGTTCCTCCAAGTGGTACAACTCCCACTCCAAAGAGTTTCTGTCAAGCGAGCTTGTTGCAACAGACCAACACGCCCTGGAGCGGCATTGTATGTTAACAGATGTTTACAGGAGGACTTCCATCCAATCGATATCTAGGACACTCGCATTATCATACTCACTTGTTTTTTATTCCTTAACTACCTCTATAATCGACAACTCTCTGTGTAATTGCATGGCTCCGAGCGCTCCTAACGTTTAGGTTTGATTCGCAACGTTGTTTTGTCAAGAAGCTTTAAGATCTATTACACTCTCAGTGGATACTAAAAAGTGAAGGTCGCGAAAAATAACGAGCAATATAAAAATAATGCCTTCTTTCTTGTAAGTTATATTGGCGAAGTCATCACGAAAGAATAGAAGAGAATAGTTATCATATTATTGAAAATCAGTGACTTTCTGTCCTTATACATTCAGGATAATCTTCAAAGAGCTATTTATAATTAATCTAAAGTGTGACATTGAAAAAACAATATATTAAAAGTAACTCTAAAGTTATGACACTTTTGAAATCCCTTCAACTTCAATAAAAGTAGTTTTACATATAATAGTAATAATAATTTATTTATTTATTTATTTATTTAGGATATTAACGTGCAAAACAATAGCACAAGGCCAATTACTGAATAATAATAATAATAATAATAATAATAATAATAATAATAATAATAATAATAATAATGGCTTTATTTAACCTGGCACAGTTAAGGCCGTAAGGCCTTCTCTTACACTCAACCAGGATTAAAACTTGCTTACACAGTTGAACATAAAACTGGATCGGAATTAAGTAATTATATATTGATACAATTTAGGTACATAATGAGATCAAAAGAGGTAGTTACATAAAATTTACCTCATAAAATAAAAATAAACATAGTGGAATACATATTAATGTTGTTAGAATCAAATACGAATCACATAAAAACAGAAGCCGATAATTCAATAAAAAAATGTACACAGTAAAAATAAAAATAAACACATTAGTATACATATTAGTATTAGATTAGAATTAAGTAGGATTCACATAATTAAACCAGAAACCGACAATTGAATAAAATGTACACAAAAAATATAGATAAATAATAAAAAAAACAACACACTGGGATACATATTGGCGTTAAGTGATAAATAAACACGATTTAGATAATAAAAATAAGAAACAAAAAAAAATGAAAATAAATACAGTGGAACACATTCCATTAAATATTTGCAACGCGTTAGGTCTGGCAACTCATCATAAGATATTTTTCTAATTTACATTTAAAGGAATATAATATAGATGCTTTGTTTTATTCCTGAAGCATTCATTTATGTGAAAAGTTTGTTTCTGATTTGTCTGCAAGAACAAAACAAATATATCGATAAAAAATAGCGGAAAATGCAGCAAGTTACAACAAATAATATGAGTATGTTTAGATGTTTAATTTGGTAATAAATGTTGTCTAGGAAACCGAAATTAAACATCTGAATAATATCGTCGTGCTAAATAAAATGCAATAATTATTGTTTTATATAACGATACAAGTGTTAAAAATAGCATTTAATTTTTGCGAAACAAAGCCGTAGGTCAAGTGTAGCAAACCTGTGAACAAAATAAAATAATGTTAGCATGCGTGTCGTACACTACTTTTAGACAGCCATTCACCCATGCAGGTATACATATAATTTTCCCGACCTCGAAACAAGTCAAGCAAGGTAAATCCTGAAGATAAACATGGTAAAGAAGTGGAAAATTTCACCGGTAATAGTTTTTGTAAATTTAGAGTGTCTGAAAGCGTACAGGACTAAAGTATGAGAGGAAGGGACATGTCTTGAACATGGACACCGTTATCGATATCGTGTAGGCCAGTCTTGCGATGGTGATTAATATTTGCGGGCGAGAGCTATTTTCTGCCCGCTGCGCGCGCGGAGCTCTTTTACCTGTAAAAAGTTTCAAGGAAGAGTGGAAGATACAATATTTATGCTTCGAACATGGTGATGAAGTCCAGTGTTTGTGTAAAAAAATATCATTTGCAAAAAAAGCAACATAAAACGGCATTATGAGACGCAACATTAAAAAAATATAGGCATTATTCAGGAGAAGAGAGAAATAAATTGATTTCGGAATTGACATCGAAGGTAAATTAATTTACATTTGGGTCAGTAGATTGTATCTAGATTCCTTTTATTTCTTTTTTTTATGTTATGTTTTATTTAACGACGCTCGCAACTGCCGAGGTTATATCAGCGCCCCGGATGTGCCGGAATTTTGTCCCACAGGAGTTCTTTTACATGTCAGTAAATCTACTGACATGAGCCTGTCGCATTTAAGCACACTTAAATGCCATCGACCTGGCCCGGGATCGAACCCGCAACCTTGGGCATAGAAGGCCAGCGCTATACCAACTTGCCAACCAGGTCGACATCTTTATTTTATTTTATTTTTTTTTTATTTTATTTTAAATGTATTGTTGATGTTTTATTTGTTGCTTGTTTCTGGATATTTACTTTTATTAGACTGCGTGTTTCTTTAATTTAGAAATAATATTTTATCTTTGATTGCATTTTAACTTATACTATTACTAAGCTCAAAAAGCCAATTCACTTTTACCCCAATAACTATTTTCAAGATTTTGAGCAAATATGAACTAAACATTTTGAAAACTTTGATGCAAGGAGCTTTTTTTAGTAACGTCAATATAAAATATACTTAAAAATATAATTTCAAAACTATTAGACCTAATTGCACCAAATTTTGTACAGATATTATTATAGATCTGTTTATATAGTTTAAATTTCACAAATTTTTGGCTGAAAAGTGTGGAAGTTTTAAAAGTCATACATATCCCCTTAAATGATTGACCCCAAAAATTACGATGGCTCTCAATATCTTAATTTAATCAATTTGTTTTTTTCGTGTTACGTGCATCTCACAAATCACTCTAAGAAAACTCATTACATAATCACGACTGGAGAGTAAGGACTACATTTTCACAATCATACAATCAATATACTCTATTTCAATCAATATTGTCGTTATTATTTTTTCAACAAATACTCAAAAGTACTTAAGAGATCACACACGACGAGCAGGTAGACCCTATTAGTTTCTCCTAACCAATGAAGTGAAGTATTTACATAATAAATAATTGCTTTTAACAAGAAAATGGTTTACATACAATTAACTTTTCCTATTTCTCTTTTTGTTCCTAAAACCCTTCCCATTGCGATTTGTTTATATATGTTTATATATATATATGTATATATTTGTTTATGTATATTAAATAACTGAATAATTAGCCCTATTACATAGCCAGAAATTTAGTAACCCGAGTTATTGTAATAATTGCTGGCTTTATTCGCTGCATGTACTGTACATCCCTGTTGTCTACGTTACAGTGGATGAGCTATGCGCCCGTGATCAAGGTCGAGCTCTTCTACCGTGATTGGGAGCTAATATCGTCTCATCCCTGGTGTAGGCTATAACAGTTTGAAAATAAAGCTATGTATTTCATCTTTAATATTAAGAGAAGTTAGTGATGATAATAGATGCCTGCCAAAGAGATAATTTTGTGATTATTTTGCGAGTTGAATGACGGAAGCCTGCAACGTAGCTTCATGCAGTTCAAACTAACGCTTAAAGGTTTAAAATCGTTTGCACTGTTTTTCCCTTGCAGACTTTGTTATAGCAAGAAAAATTCAGAAATATTTTTCATCACATTTTTCTATAACATTCTGGAACACGTACACATGCAAGAGTTCGAATATGTAAAAGAAAAAGGGCGTTTTAAAAATGAAAATTAAACAGTTTAATAATGCAAGAGACGCACCTAGAAGTCCTCAGATCTGTTCATTTAATTCGCATCCAATGCTAGTTTTTCTTGTTTGTTCCCTGTATCATTTGTTGAGTTAATTCATATCTATCCATTTTAATTGTCACTGGCGTAACAAATTGCAGTAAATCCTGTTTCCACAAGTGTAGCTGCGAATACCCGAAATATTTTAAAACCGATTTCCGCATGCAAATTCTCAAGGCCGGAATCTGGGCAAATTTCTGACGCTCCTGTAACGAACTCGTTCTTGACCAAGGACAGAAAAAGACAAGACAGTGCTCTCGCGTGTGAACGCAGAATCTAAATAAATCCAGCTCTTCTCTTCGATTTTGCTATTGTTTCGAGAGTTTATCAATACAATCGATTGCTAACCAAAATCAGGTTGTTTCAATACAAAAATGGTACATACAATAATCTGAGATGACCAGCAACCCGAGTACAAGAAGAAGTGGAAGGAATTAGCGTCCATTAAAACTTTACTCGCAGATTCTATCCACGCCTTCAAAATTATCGACCTTGAATCAAGCAGAAGACAAAAGACTTTCGACTTAATTAGACGGGAATATGAAGGAACAAACTAATTATTCTTTGAGAAGATTATCGATTGTTTATTAATTTGTCCTACAGAATAATATCTGTGATATTGACAATTAATATTTAAGGAGAAAAATTCTTGGTCTGACGTTGGAATAAAAGTAAGTTTTTATTAATTAAGAATGTACTAAAAGTAAAATTTATTAAAAAACTGCCACGGTTGCGAAATTGTAAACGCCCTGGCTTCCTTTACACAAGACGAATAAATCTGTGCATTTTAGAACTGTTTCAATATGATGGCTCTAGGTCGTTCACGGATTATGCATGTTTTTGTCTTGTTTATGTTAGTTAACTAGTTAGGATACAATTAATTATGATACTTAATCAATCATTTAAATTTTGTGTGACTTTACTTTGGTTGGAGTGTATTTGTTTCCTTTTTATTTATATTGTTATTGTATTTGTATTTCTAGTGGTGTGGAAGAGAAGGCCTGATGGCCTTAACTACACCAGAATAAATAAATAAATAAATAAATAAATAAATAAATAAATAAATAAATAAATAAATAAATAAATAATGTTCCATCTTTCAGAAGACTCATACCTA
Source organism: Periplaneta americana (assembly GCA_025594305.2). Classification (NCBI taxonomy): domain Eukaryota; kingdom Metazoa; phylum Arthropoda; class Insecta; order Blattodea; family Blattidae; genus Periplaneta; species Periplaneta americana. The sequence goes on along the minus strand of JAJSOF020000019.1, from coordinate 139,971,650 downwards.
CGAGCAAAGTTCGAATTTTAACTAATACGAAAGTATCCGAAATTCAACTCTATCACTGATGTATTCAGAACATATATCATGTTAACCAATGGACGAAATATGTCGTAAATATCTTGGAATTTGACACTATCACTCTACCAAGTACCCAATAAACCAACCACCCAAACAACCAACAACCAAATTCAGGAAACAAACGAAACAACCAAGTAATCATTGGAACAACCAATCGACAAATTTTATAATGACATTTGCGTATATGCAACAATGTAAAAAATATTTAATCATGTATCTATTCTTATTTATAGATAGTTCCAGGCTAAGAAAAAAGCATTGGGCACATGAGGCTATTCCATCAAATGACCAGTTGCCATAGAAATGACTATCACAGAGCATCTACAGTGCGATAGGCAAGACCTATACAACCAATACTTTTAACTTGGAATTCTCTGGCTTTTCATCTAATTCACAAGATGTTATTAAATTTCTAACAGACACTACTGTATTTTTACTACGTCATACTACTTTTAACCAATAAAACAGTAGTAACACGTATTTCAACCAATCATGGCAGCTTATCCTACAATTTTATCACCTCCCTAGCATTTATTTGTTTTTATCATCTCCGTAGCATTTGTTTCTTTGTTTGCCAACATTGTACTTTCAATAACTGTACCTTTTAAAATGATTCATGTTTATTTTTAACATCCTTAATCAAAACTTTTCTATCATTTATCTTGTTTATATTATTTAGGTAATGTTACAGCTTCTGTTGTATGAGATTATGGATAGTCACGTATCAGAGATTGTTTAATATATATTGATAATTTGAAGTGGAATGCAACTGTTTTAATAAAAGTGAAACTGAATCAACAAAGCCTTCTTGACTAATACTCGTTCATAGATTGTATAGTTGGCACAACTGGTAAGAAGAGAACAGCTCAACGTAACACACTACTGCCATCTAGCGGAATATTCGTAGTGATGGGATGGTACAATAATACATTTTCAAGACAGTTTAGCATTTTTGTAAGTCAATTAATATTTTATTGTATTAGAGCACTTTATTTCTTCTAATCTTTATATACTTTATTCTAATCGTGTAATAGTCAATTAAATCCCATTCGAGTTTTCATTTTCTCTAGATAACTCAAAACCTCTAGTGAGATTACTGTTGATAACCTTTACAGACAATTTTATTTTCCTTGATATTACAGTGTTTTTCACTCTTTTTCATCCTTCATACAATTTCAACCTGGCGTATTAGAGAGACAAAACCCTCCCCTCACTCCAACTTCAACGCTAAATTTCTCTATAGTCGATTGTAGAAATTTAAGAGTTAAAAGTGAAAGCATATTTTGAAGAAAGTTCAAACAATTGGACAGTCTATGCCCCTGAATTTGAAATGAAAAAGTACGAAGCTTGCAATAACAGAAACATTGATAATTAAAGTGGACATATATCTATTAGCAATTAAAATTTAATTAAATATACAAATTACGAAATTTAGTGGGAAATTAACGTACAAGAACTGACATAAATTTCTTTACTTCCCTGAGTTATTTGCTGGCAAGGAAGAACGTGTAACGGGGTTAACATTAAATGTAAAACGCATTGTCTCAGCTGCTTCCTCCACGTGGAGCGCAATATATTCGATTTCATCTCGCTAACAGCTTTAGAACAACGGGGCATCGCGTAATACGATGAGAAGATCCATGTTGATTGTTATCAGTTTTCCTCCTGTACACAGGAGCATCATGGGAACGCAGATGGCAGTCATAACAATGAATGACAACAGAGAAAGATGTTCTGGCCTGTCCAGAGAACGAGTGCAGATGGCAGAACGAAGGACTAAAAAAACTAAGTCCACATAAAAACTTAAAATAATCTTAGTAATGTAATCTTCAATGAGTTCTCCTAGCTCTGAAATGCTCTGAAAACGCTGCTGTTTGCTGTAGTACACGAACTGTACCAATGCACAAATATAGCGTAAGAATTTATTGAGTTTTAACCAATCAAAGACAACTATCAACTGCAATATTGTCGCATCTGATGCGCATTTTTTTAAATATGTTGTCGCACCTGATGTTCAGATGTTAAATATTTTCTTTGCTTCCTTAACAATACAGTGGGCCATGGCATTGTGTAATAGTCATGCTAGAAATTTAAGTATTAAATATCTTAATTTATAATATAATCTGTTCAGTGTGTGTTATAAATTATTATTTATTAATATATTTACGAAACAGTCTTATTTTATTATCACAAGGGTTCTCAACTTCTCGACAATTCACTAAATAAAATTACCTAGTTCAAAATAAAATGTTATAACCTCAAATATTTGTTTAATTGTTCTGTTTCAGTAATCATAATTTCTACAGCTATTGTCAAATGTTTACACCGGAATTTCATATTGCAGGAGGCCGGGGTCATGCCGGGCAATGAAATATATTGTTAGCAACTTAAATGAATATCTTGTTAAAAGTAATATAATTATGTTATCTTATTTTTTATTAATTATTTGTTTATTATTCGCGAAATATTTTTATTGCAATGCAATTTCTTTGGTTCATTTTCTCGCGTTAATTACCGACATGATAATACACGTATATCTTATGATATTACCTATGACTATAATTCAAGGATGGAGCCATTTATATATTGCGTAATTTTTATACTTTCGAGCGCGTAGGGCATTTAAACTTGTTCAACATATAATTTAGAGATTGCTGATTCATTTTTGCAAGAAAATGAAAATGCGGTTTTTGACTAAAATGACCAAATTTCCCCCGTCACCTCCCCCTCACCGCTACAAAGGCTATATAATATTTTGTACACACATTGTATAGGCTATCGGGAAAATTAATCTGTTATTTTGTTGCATTTGAAAGATATGTAGCCACCGACGTAGCTCAGTCGGCTAAGGCGCTTGCCTGCCGATTAGGAGTTTCGCTCGGGCGCGGGTTCGATTCTCGTTTGAGCTGATTACCTGGTTGGGCCTTTCCCAAGGGTTTCCTCAACCGTAAGGCAAAAGTCAGGTAAACTATGACGAATCCTCGGTCTCATCTCGCCAAATATAATCTCGTTATCTCCAATTCCATCGACGCTAAAATAACCTTGTAGTTGATACAGTGTCGATAAATAATCAAGTGAAAAGAAAAGATGTCTTTATAATTCTATAAAATTACCACTAAAATACAGTCTTAAAATATAACTGTTTGCCTTAAATCTTAGAAAGCCAATATCAAAAATTTACTCCATACATTTTAAAGAACGTGTTGTTAGAAGTAATACCTATGCCAAAGAGATTTTTAATTTATCTTTAAAAGTGGCTGAGATATACACAATGAATTGTAAGTAATATATTAATTTCAGGGGGTTATTCTTTGATATATTTCAAACACAAATGTTTAATACAATTTTGCTCGTTTTTTTTTTTTTTGTTTTCTTTTCGAGATAAAATTATTTTTATGGCGTTTTTGTGGAAACTATTTATTTAATTACCAAGATGCTCAGTCAATATGAGACAGCAGTGCATTATGATAATAAATTATAGAACGAATTTCAGTTTTGTCCTTTAAATGAGCAGAAATCTGATCCGAACAAAAGTAACTTTTCTTTCAGCAAAATTATTTACACTGTTACAGTTATTGGGGTCAAATTTCTGCTCTTTTAAACAGCAAGACTGAAATTCTTTCAATCATTAATTATATTATAATAAACTACTGTATTGGAGAATCAAGAAGGCCGTGATATACATAGGTTTGTGTGTATAAAAGTTCTTCGATTTTTAGCGTTTAAGTTTGTTTTTAATCACAATTTCATTAAACATAAATTATATTTAACATCTATAAGTTTATAAATTTTGATTCAGATAATTATTATTGACTAATTTGTTTAATACTATCTAAAATTCTTTAATTATAATCTTCTTCATTGTTGTACACTGAAAACAACATGGATACTATAAACAGAAACCTACAAACAGAAAATTACAACAGGAAAAACACGATCAAGATTCAATTTGCACAATCTGCTACTAGACCATCAGCACAGGAAATTCATCAGTGGATTGTAAAGAAAATGGTAATCAACACAGATCAAGTGGACACACTACAACTGCATAACAGAGAGAGAGCAATTTATCTGAAGGTAACTACAGCCACATTGTATAATAGATTACTTGATAAGTACCAGGGAGAAATAGAATTTCAATATGAATCAGGAGAAATAACTCACGTTAATATAGGACCACCAGACTCAGCTAGTGTTACAGTTCGAGTATTCAATCTCCCCCAGAAATTCCCAGCTCAGTTTTACAGACCGTTCTGAACAAATACGGTACCATACAAGACATTCGAAATGAAACTTGGAGTACACAATACTTGCTTCCGGTTTACAATGGAGTAAAAGCAGTACGAATGAATATCCAAAAAATATTCCAGCAACAATACAGGTAGCTTCCTACACAGCTAACATTACTTATCCTGGACAACCTCAGGCATGTTTTGTTTGCGGAGACACAACTCATATGAAACAAGATTGTCCTCAACGAACTGTATCACTAAGATTGCAACCCCGTAACACTCCCAGATTGCTAAGTGAAGTAGTAAAGTTTAACTTAAGTGAGCCACAAAACACAGATGTAAATACTCCAGTGGATGAATTTTCAGAAAACAAAAGTTTGAGAAATGATGACGAAAACAGTGATTTGCAGTGTATCACTAATGTACACGAGACCATGGACACAAATACCAATGCTCTCAGTATTTCGTCTACACCTCCCACTGAAGCACTGATACGATGTAAAAGACCGATTCCACCAAGTGAATCTTCATCTAGTAATCCCACTGCACATATTGATTCTTTGTCTGAAGTCTCTCCCTACAATACTGATGGGGAAACTACTGCCAACCCTAAAAATCATTCCAAACTAAATCCACCCAGGAAAAAGTCAAAAAGGTGAAGCCACCTACATTGGATGAACAACTACATCCAGTAAAACACATATTAGAAGCGACACCGAGTGAGTTTATTCTAAACTACACACAGCTCAAAAGTTTGTATGAAAATACAGTAGGAGTTACTGATATCCTGAAAGTTGCTTTGTCTTATACAAATGACACTGAGGGTCTAATTGAAATGCTCCAGAAACTTTACCCACACTATCAAGATAAGGGCATTAAAAATAGAACTACGAGGATCGAAAACTGTCTGCGTGCCATAATAAGTATGGAAAGTGACAACAATGGGGAAACTGATGCCGTAGACAATATTCAAACGCCAATCCATCCTTAGAATCATTCCCGTTTCATTGCTCCAGTGGAATATTAATGGGTTTTGGACCCAGTATGAATATCTACAAAAGTTAACTACATTACATCAACCTGGTGTCATGTGTTTGCAGGAAACTAACTTTAGTAATAATTATGTCGCAAATATCAAACAGTATTCTTCATACAATAAAAATCGCAATATATACCATCATGCTAGCGGAGGAGTGGCTACGTATGTTAACAACAATGTAACTAGTAAAGAAGTGCCACTTATTTCCAACTTTGAAGCAGTAGCAGTAATTGTTTTATTATGTATCGAAATATGTATATGTAACATATATCTGCCTAACAGTCAACCTATTGATTTACACAATCTGAAGGATTTAATCAATCAATTACCAAGACCTTTTATATTACTCGGCGATTTTAACGCTCATAGTACTCTTTGGGGATGCTCTAATACCAATTCAAGGGGAAAAATCATAGAATCTCTGCTAGAATCCGAAGATGTTATATTACTAAATTCACTGAAACCTACATATTACAGTACTGCTCACGGAACTTCCAGCAGTATAGACCTCTCTTTTGTACTCCAGATATTGCTCCTCTACTTTTGTGGTCTGCTCATGATACTCTTTTTGGAAGTGATCATTTTCCAATTTTGCTCGAAATTACATCACACTTAAGCTGTAATCTCCTATAATTAAATGGAACCTCAAGAACGCTAATTGGTCTGACTTCAGAACTGCAATTAATGGACAAATAAATACTCTTCTTCCTCCATGTGACTTTCACACTTCATGTATTAACAAAATAATAGATGATTTTAGCGCACTGATACTCAAATCTGCAGAAAAAAGTGTTACTAAAACATTAATATCATCCCACAGAAAATCTGTACCTTGGTGGAATGAATCTTGCAAATTAGCAGTAAAAAACAAAAATAGAGCATTTTACAAATACAAACGGAAACCAACAGTAGAAAATAAGATCAATTTCCAAAAACTTCGAGCTATAGCGAGGAAGACAATCAAAGACAGCAAAAAAGCATCCTGGTTATCTTATCTTTCATCTATGTCTCATCAGACACCTCAACATATAATATGGGACCGCTTGAGGAAAATCAGAGGTATCAACAGGAACACTTACATTAGTGCTATCTGCCAGCCCAATAGTAATGTCTTGGTAACTAATCCACAAGACATAGCCAATACCTTAGCAGATACTTTTTCCAAAATATCCAGTGACTGCAACTATGAACAAGATTTCTTACACATTAAAAACAATGCCCCTGAACTCGATCCAAATGAAATGAACTGCAATACAGACCAGAGCTTTAATGATATACTTACTCTACGAGAAGTACAAGACACCTTGAGCCACTGTAAGAATAACAGCCCCGGACCAGACAATATTCCATATGAATTTCTAAAACAACTCCCACCGGATGGTGTTTTATATCTTTATGAAGTGTATAATTACATTTGGTCCAAACAAGTGTTCCCTGATCAATGGCGAAATGCTATTATAATACCAATTCTCAAGCCTGATAAAAACCGAAGTGCACCAGAAAATTACCGCCCTATTGCTTTGACGTGTACAATGTGTAAGTTACTGGAGAAGATAATCAATAAACGTCTACGATGGACTCTAGAACAACGAAACTTTTTCACAACATCACAGAATGGTTTCCGACAATTTCACTCGACAATTGACTCCTTAATTACATTGGAATCCGAAATATTGAACGCCTTTCTTAATAAGCAACATCTTCTTGCAGTTAATTTAGATATTCATAAAGCATATGATATGGTTTGGCGCCAATATGTTGTGAAAGTGCTAATAAAAAACCAAATCACTGGAAACATGATTAGGTTTATCCATAATTTTCTACAAAATCGTACAATACAAGTCAAAGTTAACGGTACATTATCAAAGAAAGTTATAATAAACAACGGTGTGCCTCAAGGTTCAGTTATTAGTGTCACACTTTTTCTAGTAGCCATTAATAATATTACATCTCATGTAAGTTTACCAGCAAAAACCTGTCTATTTGCAGATGATCTCACTATCTTTTGCACAGGAAAAAACTTGACAACAACGCAAGACATTATCCAATCATCAGTGAAAGGAATAGAAAATTGGGCCAAAGAAACCGGTTTTAAATTCTCAGCTAATAAAAGTGAATGCATATTATTTTCAAAACGAAATACACCACATGCCCAGCCTCAATTATATCTGAACAATAATAAATTACCAATAGTAAACACGATAAAATTCTTAGGAATTATATTTGACAGAAAGCTGACATGGGCCCCTCACTTAGCTGCTCTTAAAGAAGATTGCCTGCGACGAATTAGTTTTTTGAAAACACTTGCTGCGAGAAACTGGGGCGCAGACTATAAAGTCTTAATGTGCACTTACAGAATCCTCATTCGTTCTAAACTCGATTATGGCTGTATCGTGTACAACTCAGCAAAATCATCCTCTTTACAAAAACTTAATGTAATACAAAACTCAGCACTTCGGATCGCATTGGGTGCATTCCGAACAAGTCCAATAGCCAGTTTACAAATAGAAGCAGATGAACTGCCTCTTGATATTCGAAGAAAACAACTGAGCATTTCCTATGCTCTAAAAATCGCAGCTTCATCTAGATCTAACATGAACTCATATATATTCTCTGAACATCATGATAAACAACAAATACATTCAGCACCCTTTTCTTCTAGACTGAAACAATACTTTAACGAAATGAATATGTCAATCCCTTCCATTTCTCAAAGAAATAAAAACACTGCCCATCCACCTTGGAGAATCATGTTACCTGAAATAAATCTGGATCTAACATATCATATTAAAACCGAAACGAACAATATTACGTATCAACAATTTTGCAGAGAACAATGGGATCAGTACCGTAATTACCGTCACATATACACAGATGGATCGCAGACTAACCAAGGATGTGGATGTGCTGTAGTTTACCCTGACCACACGATGTTGTACACATTGCCATCTCTTTATTCAGTTTTCACATGCGAGTTATACGCCATCAAAAAAGCTTTAGAATATATACTGAAACAGAGACTGATAAATCTTATCTTCTTCACACTGATTCTCAATCAAGTTTACAAGCTCTTCAAGATATATTCTCTACAAACGCACTAATTCAAGAAATCCATCAGCTCCTCACTGACTTGATGAAACAAGGACGAAAAATAACTCTACTATGGATCCCTTCTCATCAGGGCATTCCTGGAAATGAAACTGTAGATGCCGCAGCAAAAGAAGCTACAAGACTTCCATTGCATTTTTTCACATCTATTCCTCATACAGACGCCATTAAATACATAACCAGAAAACTGCACAACCATTGGCAAACATCATGGACAGAGTCATCATCCAGCAAACTTCACGAAATAGTACAGCATTGCAGAATGAAATATCCACTACAGAATTTTAAACGTCAAGACCAAGTAATAATCACCAGATTGCGAGTTGGCCACACCAGAATTACACATTCTTATCTTCTAGACAGAACTCCTCCTCCAACATGCACCAACTGCCACATTAGGATCTCTGTACGACATTTAATTTCTGAATGTCCACTATATCACCTTCATCGAGATCAACTCCATATACCAAAAGACTTATCAACAGTTCTAAACAACCCATCATTCAGTTCAAACTTAATTAAATTTCTGAAAGCTATCGACATTTACAAATGTATCTAAATGATTATTGTAATACAGTAAACTAATGTAAACTGTAAGAATTGTTTATGTACGTATTGTCGCGATATGACTTCCTAAGTTAAAGCGACATAAAATAAAAAAAAAAAAAAAAAAAAAAAAAAATTACTGTATTATGAGCATCTTGAGAATTAAATCCATGGCTTTTCCAAAACACGCTATGACAATGTTTCATACAAAACATTTTAAAGTTGAAAAGGAACCAAAATGGAACAAAATTATATTAAACTTTTTTGTTTAATATATCTCAAAGAAAAACCCCTAAAATTAATGACATTTCTTAGGGTTCATCCCACACATTTTAGTCAATTGTTACATCCTGTTGATAAATTGTTTGTGTTTGTAAGTTGAAGTAGTTTGCATGATATGTATTAGGGAGAGTCGGGTAGTATCGGATATCGTGTAATATCGGACAGTGAGTTTCTTTCATCTACCACACGATGATAGTACCTGATTGACATATGTATGTATGTATTTATTTACACTGCAAGTGGGCAAGCACCCGGTGGCAGTGGTATATACAATATTAACAATACACAATAAAATGATAACCAATACACAATAAAATTTACAATACACAATACAATTTTACAACACATATACAATTTTACACACAATACAATAATAATACACAATACAATTTAACACAATAATAATAATAAAACATAAAATAAAATACCTAATTTTACAATACAACCTACATAATTATGTATAGGCCCTACATAAGTTTCAATAGTCTTTCACTTTACTCTCATCTCATTCCCTGTAGTGGCACTATGACTCATTTCACTGACACTTTAGCACACATTTCACTGACACTCTGTAACACATTTCACTGACACTATAGAACACATTTCACTGACGCTATAAATTATCACTGATCGGAACTGTTCACTGCACTGTAAAACCATAACTTCACTGACTCACCTCGCTTCACTGATACAACAGTTCAAATAAGTCAAATAATTACACCCTTATGCATACTTATAAACAGAACTACATTTAAACTAAACATTTCTAGTCTAAGGCCCTCTTACACGCTATTTTTAAATAATTTACAATTCAAACCAAGGAAGTAAACTCGTCAGCCTAGATAAATACATGTCACCTTAAAAAATTAAATGTTGAATGTCACCTTAATTTTAATTTGCACTTTATATACAACTTCTTAAATTATTCTTGAATATCCTTAAGGAAGGACAGCCCTCAAAGACCGCTGCAGGTAGGTCATTCCAATCATTTATAGTTCTATTTAAAAATGAGAATTTACCTACATCCGTTTTCTGTTTCCTACATTTGATTTTAAAATCATGATCGTTCCTACCATAGTACGTTGGCTTTTTTAACCGAGCCGTTATGTCTACCCATGCTTTCTGACCTAGATGTGCTCTATACAATGATGTTATTCTAGTTTTCCTACGTCTGTTTTCCAAAGATGGTTACGTTTCTGTGATGTCGCATAGAGAAACGTAACCATGTCATCCAGGTACTACCATATGGTGGTAGATGAAAGAAACGCACTGTCCGATACTACCCGATGTCCGATAATACCCGACTCCCCCTAAGCCGGATTCCGACCGGGAGCGCAGCTACACGACCAGCTGATACGAGTGCTCACTCCCATTGAAGAGGCTTATACACGCAGACACTACAGCATCCTTATTGCCTTAGACGCCAAGAGAGCCTTTGACACAGTTTGGATAGACGCCCTAAAATATAAACTCACATCCTTAAACCTGCCACACGAAATCACACGTTGGCTCTCCAGCTTCATATCGAACCGAACAGGACAGGTGAGACTCGGAAGGAACGAACTTTCTCGGACCTTCCGAATAGAAGCTGGGTCCCCCAAGGCAGTGTCATATCTCCCACTCTGTATAACATCTATGTGGCAGATATTCCCCTACCTAATAACGCGATAGTAGGACTGGCACAATATGCACACGACGTCGCATATTGGGCAACACACCCCCGACTCCCCTCCGCTAGGAAGTTACTAAACGCAACACTCAGGCAGTATCTAAATTGGACCAACACGTGGCGGATCACAGTCAACACAGACAAAACACAGATATGCGTCTTCCGCCCAAAACTCCGGACTCGAGTCCTCCAGAACAACCCAATCACAATAGCCAACACTCAACTTCCACTCCAGCGGAATCTCACATATCTAGGAATACCCCTCACCTCCAAACTCTCCTGGACCGAAGTAGCTAAAGAAACCTGGAGGAAATATAATGCAGCCACCAGAGCAATAAGCTACCTAAGTGGCATCAATCGACCCGGTTGTATAACCGAAACACTCCTCCACCTATACAAAGCATTGGTTAGATCCCTATGCATATATCCCTCCATTTTCCTCGCACAAGCCCTCCAACGACCCAATTGAAATTTGAAGCACGCGAAAGAAGAATTCTCCGCCAAATCTTCCACCTGCACAGACGCACCAGAAATAATACAGTTTACACTACGACAAAAACAAAGCCACTCTTCACACACCTAAGCAACACAAACAGGAAATACACACATTCGGCAGTAAATCGCGTATACACACAACACATTTTCGCAAATCCCCGAACACAAACAACAGAACAACACTGGAGAAACTCCTCTACAACTACCACCAGCCCCCACCACCAAACTAAAACACACAAACAAAACCACAAACACGTGTTGGAAATTTGAATACTGTCTGAGAGGACACACGACAGCAACAGAGAGGCAGATGAATAAAATAACACCACACCATGAAAGTCTCCAGAACGATTCAGACGCTTCTGCCACCGGAAGGGGAAACTCAAAATGTATGTATGTATGCACAGTGTTCTGCCCAAGAGCAGGTCTTTAACTGCAAACCCAGCATTTCCCTTTCTTGCTTCCCTCTTAATCTCCCCATATAATACTTTAATGCTGTCTATCAACTGATATCTTTTACCCCGAACTCTTGTCCCGTTCACCATCCCTTAAGCGTTCCAATTTAACAAATTAGGCCTACACCAAAATAATTAAAACAAAAAAATAAAGTAAAAATAAAATAAAATAAAATAAATAAAAAGCCAATCACCGCACTCATACACCTACTGGCACTTATGCCAGAAATAGTGTCATATATAGTATGTAAATATATATTTATTGTTATTTATGTACAATGGCTGGAGAGGGCATCCTGCGCGTATAAGACCCTAAAACGGCCTCTGGCTCAAAGCCAGTAAAGTCAATAAACAACAACAACAACACATCACAACTGGTTGAATTGTTTATGCCTTAAATTTAATTAACTTGTTTTGTATTATACATATAGCTCAACTGATGAAAGATCGTTTGCGTTTGTAAATTTAATAATCTGATTGGCTATGTATTGTATACTTTTAGTAGAGCCATCGATGTAGCTCAGTCGGCAGACTCGCTGGGCTGCTGATCCGGAGCTGCGTTCGAGCTTGGGTTGGATCCCCCTTTGGTGTTTGGTTTCTTCCGAGTTTTCCACAGCCGTGGGACTGTAGTCGGATGGTCTATGGCGAGTCCTCGGCATCAACCTCTTTGATTTGATTACCCCCTTTGAGTTGATTACCTGGTTGGGTTTTCCGAGGTTTTCCCCAACCAAAAGGCAAATGCCGGGTAATATTTTGGCGAATCCTCGGACCTCACCTCATCTCACTACATCTCGCCAAAATATTGTAAAAATTTGTAAAAATTCTAATTGTAATATTGTAAAATTTTGACTTGTTCCACATCTTAAAGCTTCATTGCTCATGTAAGATGTACGGAATATAATGAATGAATGAATGAATGAATGATTAAGGTCGAAATTTTCTTTTTCGAAAAACATATCGAATATAAGTTGTTGCAGTAATGTTATTTCTAATACAAAAATGAAAATTGTACATAAATTAGAGAAGAAAATCAAATTTAACCATTCTCTTAACCTAAAGCATCATATGAAATCGCTTTCCATAAATGTATTACATTAATAAAATTATATATTTTTTTCTAAATAAATTACAAATCAAAACCTAAAAAAATAAAATTTTAACAAACTTAAAATGATAATTATTATAAAACCAACATCACCCAAAAACAATAAAAATTATAAAAATATGTTAAAGAGCCTATCCCCCATAACACTAATATTAATAAAATAAAAACTAAAAAGATAGAAATATAAAATAATAATATATGAATTAAATTCATTTCCTGAAAAACCAGAAAACATTGAAATGCTTCCATATTACTTATGTCCACCAAATAAGCCTACTAACAGCTATTTCCGTTTATGTCTGGATATTGTTAATACCTTCACGTTACTCGTACACAATTTGGTGAAAGGAATCAAAATGTGCGCATCACCTATACTATTGCGCATGCGTTGATGTATTTGTTTTATCTCGCTGTGGAATGTGAGCGGCAACAATGCGCCTGTAAGCGTCATCTCGTGTAGTCCATTCCGGTGTCTCCGCATATGGCAGCGTGTACGACAGCCATTTACTAGTGTCATAGGTCCATTAGGTGCCTCGATAAAACATCTGCAATAAAAATATTTTAGGCTCCCAACTCTCTCAAGCTAATTACTATTTACTCAGCATTATTTTAATTGCATGTTCTCTCCTCTTCTTAAACGTCTTCTTTTTTCACGGCCTTATAAATGGCAGTTCCGTGATAGCCGAATACAGAGATGATAATATGTGCTCATGACCGTTGTTGTAGGAGGCCGTGAAATAGGCCGGAATTTCTTTTGTATGAAACATTTTCAGAGCGTGTTTTGGGAAAGCCATTGATTTAATTCCAAATATGATCATAATACCGAAGATTATTATAATAATCTATGATTGACCACAGATTATATAGCTTTTTATTTTATCCACATTTTAATTAATTTGAGTCCACACTTGTTTATAGTAGAGGTTCATAATTAAGTCATTGTTCACATTGCACTATATAACACGCATGTACCAATCTATATTCATATGTATTCACAGGCATAATCTTCTGAAGATGGCATATTCAAGCCAAAAACGTTCAAGCTAATAAAATGTGACAAGTATTTTAATATTTAATATTTGTTAAGTACATAAGCATAGACGGACCCTGGTCATCCCTAAATCGGAATTTCTTTGCAAAACTTGCTCTTACGATATCCACTTACTTACTTACTTACTTACTGGCTTTTAAGGAACCCGGAGGTTCATTGCCGCCCTCACATAAGCCATCGGTCCCTATCCTGAGCAAGATTAATCCATTCTCTATCATCATATCCCACCTCCCTCAAATCTATTTTAATATTATCTTCCCATCTACGTCTCGGCCTCCCTAAAGGTTTTTTCCCTCCGGCCTCCCAACTAACACTCTATATGCATTTCCAGATTCGCCCATACGTGCTACATGCCCTGCCCATCTCAAACGTCTGGATTTAATGTTCCTAATTACGTCAGGTGAAGAATACAATGCGTGCAGTTCTGCGTTGTGTAACTTTCTCCATTCTCCTGTAACTTCATCCCTCTTAGCCTCAAATATTTTCCTAAGCACCTTATTCTCAAACACCCTTAATCTATGTTCCTCTCTCAAAGTGAGAGTCCAAGTTTCACAACCATAAAGAACAACCGGTAATATAACTGTTTTATAAATTCTAACTTTCAGATTTTTTGACAGCAGACTGGATGATCAAAGCTTCTCAACCGAATAATAACAACCATTTCCCATATTTATTCTGCGTTTAATTTCCTCCCGAATACCATTTATATTTGTTACTGTTGTTCCCAGGTATTTGAATTTTTCCACGTCTTCAAAGGATAAATTTCCAATTTTTATTTTTTCATTTCGTACAATATTTCGTCACGAGACATAATCACATACTTTGTCTTTTCGGGATTTATGTCCAAACCTATCTCTTTACTTGCTTCCAGTAAAATTCCCGTATTTTCCGTAATCGTTTGTGCATTTTCTCCTAACATATTCACGTCATCCGCATAGACAAGCAGCTGATGTAACCAACTGAAATCCAAACCCTCTCTGTTATCCTGGACTTTCCTAATGGCATACTCTAGAGCAAAGTTAAAAAGTAAAGGTGATAGTGCATCTGTTTGCTTTAGCCCACAGTGAATTGGAAACGTATCTGACAGAAACTGGCCTTTACGAAGTCTGCTGTACGTTTCACTGATACACATTCATAACTGAAGACCATTATAAATTGTTATAGTAACTAGCAGAGATGGGCGCATCTGCTTCGCTGTTATTAATGGTGTGTATAAAGTAGTTATCTGCATTTCTTATCCCCTTTCTGAGAGCCAAGCTGATGAATTGCAGTAAAACCTCTTATAATGAACTCGTACTATAAATACGCTACTCTCGTATGATACAACAACATTTTTCATTCACTAACACTGCTTTCCTATTTTAATAAGTATGTATTTTTGCAGATCTATTTTTTTTTTCAAGTTAGTTCCACTTATTAAGGAGTCAGAAGTCAAGGCGGGATCGTACATGAATGTTGGACCCCTGCTACGAATTAGTGGCTTTAAAAGGGTTGGTAATACTGCTAAACATTCGTCTGATGTTCCATAATTACAACATGAAACTTTCATAAAGCAGAATAATAAAAAAAAATAAAGCGTGCAGTCTGTTATGATATGTTGACTATGGAGGTTTTTTGCTCGGTTTGCATTTCATATGGTTTCGTGTCTCGCAATCGGCTTTGATTTCGCGTGGATTCCAAAGTCCCCTCACGTTCCTTAATTTGATTAACCCATTGGCTTACGCCGCTCGTCACGAGAAGGCACGCCATCTATCACTTACCCTACCATCTCCGTCATTAACTCGTGACGCCGGAAAACTAGAAACGGGCGTTTCACAATTCCCCTCATTCTTTTGACTGATTGACTCGCTGCCACTTCTTTTCAATTAATTTTATTTATTTTGTTTGTTCAACTCTTCTGATGCATTTAGAATGTCTTGTCAGAAGCAAATTACACTTTACAAGTCTTTTCTTTTGTGTGAGAGCCCAGTTCAAATATCTTTCTTTTGTATGAGAGCCCCGTTCAAATATCAGTTGAAGGCGCAGCTGCCCCAGCGTGTGATGTATAACAACTGGAAATCAGTACAGAACTCGAGGCCCATCAGAAGTGGAGCCGCTTGGATTATGTCTACTTTAATGTTACAACTACAATTTCTTCTTTGTCAGACCGAGGAGCGATGCGATGTATACAAGCTAACAAGACATCCCAGACTTGCAAAGCGTTGTGCGATGGTTTCTCTTGTGTAATGATCTACTACTACAGTCATGTTTTGATATATTTTCTCAGTATATGAAGCAGGCCACAAGGAAGAAATTACAGTACTGCATGCTACAATAGTAATATATGTTACAAGAGCGGCATGTTGACGTTTTCATGATCGAGGAAAAGATTGAAAAAGCGAAACGTAGTTGAGCTTTTTTAATTT
This sequence comes from Periplaneta americana, assembly GCA_025594305.2. NCBI lineage: Eukaryota > Metazoa > Arthropoda > Insecta > Blattodea > Blattidae > Periplaneta > Periplaneta americana. The sequence continues at coordinate 139,955,191 of JAJSOF020000019.1, read as the reverse complement.
CCGAGAACATAAAAACAAACATACCGCTCGTGTATCGTACATTATTTTGTGCGAAGATCGTTTATTACATACCTGAAAGACGAATTTCTAATTACTTGCAATGAAATCTCCATCTTGGTTTCTGTTTAATGACGCTAACTTCGGAACACCAAAATATCTTTCTTCAACATTGTTGCTGTAAAATGTTTTCCGTGTTTACTACACTCCAGCAGGCCGTGATATATGTCTGTCTTTTTTCCCCCCTGAGTCTATAAATGCGAACTTAAAACAAACGGTAAGATTATATAATGATTTATTTTTCATTTTAATATTTTAACAATATTATTTATATAACATATTGCAGTAATAACATCGGCATCTGGAATCTTGTTGATTTTTTCACGGCTTCCTTAATGTTACTTGTATCAGGAATTCAATAAGTTTCGTGGAGTAGTAGACTTTACTTAATTTTTGCAAATATTTAAAAACAATAATTAACATTGCAATTTAGGTGAAATTGCAGTGGTAAGTTTCAATTTATGATTATTACTATGTTAAACGTCTCTAAAAATAATATGTTAAAAGCCTAAAGCAGTAAAATGAATGTCGCGCTTAAGCGGTAAGAAGAGGGAAATTGTTATGTGTGTTATGTTGGGAATACTGAATGTAGTATTTCACACTTACCGCGTATTGGTTCTGTGCGGAAACAAAGCAAATACGCACGATCTCGCACAATAGTAATATGCGTTACAAGAGTGGTATGTTGAAGTTTTCATGTTCGAGGAAAAGTTTGAAAAAGCGAAACGTAGTTGAGATTTTTAATTTCCGAGAATTGAAAGAAAACATACCGCTTGTGTATCGGACATTATTTTGTGCGAAGATCGTTTATTACATACCTGAAAGAGGAATTTATAATTAGTTGCAATGAAATCTCCATCTTGGTTTCTGTTAAATGACGGTAAATTTGCAAAACAAAAATATGTATCTTCAACATTGTCGCTTTATAATGATTTGTGCGAGATTGTACGTATTTGCTTGTTTTCCGCACAGAACCAATACGCGGTAAGTGTGAAATACCACATTCAGTATTCCCAACGTAACACACATAACAATTTCCCTCTTCTTACCGCTTAAGCGCGACATTCATTTTACTGCTTTAGGCTTTTAACATATTATTTTTAGAGACGTTTAACATAGTAATAATTATAAATTGGAAATTACCACTGAAATTTCACCTAAATTACAATGTTAATTATTGTTTTTAAATATTTGCAAACATTAAGTAAAGTCTAATACTCCACGAAACTTATTGCATTCCTGATACAAGTAACATTAAGGAAGCCGTGAAAAAATCAAGATTCCAGATGCCGATGTTATTACTGCAATATGTTATATAAATAATATTGTTAAAATATTAAAATGAAAAATAAATGATTACATAACCTTACCGTTTGTTTTAAGTCGCATTTATAGACTGGGGAAAAAAGACAGACGTATATCACGGCCTGCTGGAGTATAGTAAAGACAGAAAACATTTTATAGCAACAATGTTGAAGAAAGATATTAAGTTTTGGAAGTTGCCGTCATTAAACAGAAACCAACATGGAGATTTTATTGCAACTAATTAGAAATTCGTCTTTCAGGTATTTAATAAACGATCTTCGCACAAAATAATGTACGATACACGAGCGGTATGTTTGTTTTCATGTTCTCGGAAATTAAAAAGCTCAACTACGTTTCGCTTTTTCAATCTCTTCCTCGAACATGGAAACGTCAACATACCGCTCTTGTAACGTATATTACTATTCTGTGTTTACTATACTCCAGCAAGCCGTGATATACGTCTTTTTCCCCCAGTCTATGATGAGTCTGGAATCTTGTTGATTTTTTCACGGCTTCCTTAATGTTACTTGCATCACGAATGCAGTAATTTTAGTGGAGTTGTAGAGTTTACGTAATTTTTGCAAACATTTAAAAACAATAATTAACAGTGCAATTTAGGTGAAATTGCAGTGGTAAGTTTCCATTTTATAATTATTACTATATTGAACGTCTCTAAAAATAATATGTTAAAAGCCTAAAGCAGTAAAATCAATATGTCACTTAAGCGGTAAGAATAGGAAAATTGTTATGTGTGTTCGGTTGGAAATACTGAATGTGGAATTTTAGACTTTCCGCGGATTGGTTTTGTGCGGAAACGAAATAAATATGCACGATCACGCAAAAAAATTATTTGTATAGGCCCTGTTGTTTTAGTTGGTTGTTTAATGACGCTGTAAATTTCTTACATATTAAACTCCTTATTTACTAATTTAAGGTGTTCAAAGATATATCAAAAGAATGTTAACAAACCTCTGTCTCTACAATGTAGATGAAATACGTCTGGATTTACATTGATGATAATAATTAATTGTAATTTTACATATTTTAATTATTGCTATTCCTTTCTTTCTTTGAGAAGTCAATTGTTTTATTTCTTTACTTTTTTGTGGATAAATAAATAAATAAGTAAGTAAATAAATAAATAAGTAAATAAATAAGTCCGTAAGTAAGTAAATAAGCAAATAAATAAATAAGTAAATAAATAAATAATTTAAAAATAAAAAATAAATAAATAATAAATAAAAATAAATAAATAAAAAATAAATAAAACGTAAATAAATAAATAAAAAATAAATTTTAAATAAATAAAAATGAATAAATAAATAAAGAATAAATAAATAAATAAAAAATTAAAAATAAATAAAAATTATTAATTAATTAATTAAAAATAAATAAAGAAATAAATAATAAATAAATAATTAAAAAACAAAGAAATAAAATATAAATAAAAATAAAATAAAAAATAAGTAGGCCTAAATAAAAAATAAGTAAATAAAAAATAAATAAATAAGAAATAAATAAATAAATAAATAAAACATAAACAAAAATAAAAAATAAATAAATAAATAAATAATTATTTAAACATAAATAATAAATAAATAAAATATAAATAAAATATAAATAAAAATAAATAAAAAATAAGTAGGCCTAAATAAAAATAAAAATAACTAAATAAAAAATAAAAGAAACATACATAAAGATAAATAAATAAATAAAAATAAAGAAATAAATAATAAATAAATAAAATATAAATAAATAAATAGAAAATAAATTAATTAAACATAAATAATAAATAAATTAAGAAATAAATAAATGAAAAATAAAGGAATAAATAATAAATAAATAATAAATAAAAAATGAATAAATAAATAAATAAATAAAGAATAAATAAAAATAAATAAATAAATTAAAAATAAAAAAATAAATAAATAAAAATAAATAAATAAAGAAAAATAAATAAAACATAATTAAAAATAAGTGAATAAATATCCTGGGGCACGCTAGTTTCACAGTCAGAATATAAAAATCGTGTTCCCTGCATATACAAAATTATTCAACGTGGGAATGTTTGGGGGACACATTGTATGCAAAGAAGATGGAAAAATTTCACTGTACATTATAAAAAACATGTTGCATACTCGCACCTTACACTTAACTAATGAATTGCTTATACTTGTAAACTGAATTTTTATGCTTGATATGTAATGTATACGCAATAACTGAAGTATATGAGGAAATGAAGGAGATAGCAAAAGAGATTGGACTCGAAATTAATATTGATAAAACAGTATTTATGAACACGTCAAAAATAGGAGAAGAAAGGAAGAAAATAAGATGGTTTGTATTGGCTCAGAGCAATTTAAAGAATGTAATGAGTTTAAATACTTGGGTTCAGTGGTTATAGATAGATAGATAGAACTTTACTGTCGATGGCATAATGTATGCATAGACATGGTCAAATATATACAATTACATTTTAATGTAAAATAAGTCAAATATAAAAAAAAACATTATTCATTTCAACGGCCCATGCGTGCATCCTCATGTTACATGGGACAATGATTGCAGTAAAGATGTAAAAGCTAGAATTTCAGCAGGGAAGAGATGTTATTATGCCTTAGGCAAAGTCATGAGAACAAGGTATATTATTTTCTAAGCAGACAAAATTATTAATATACAAAACAATAATTAAACTCATAGTGGTTTATGGGTGCGAATCATAGACCATGACTGAACAGCAACAAGAACTTAGAAGATGGGAAAGGAAAATTCTGAGAATGATTTATGATCCTGTCAAAGAACAAAATAATTGTAGAATCCGTAGTAACTTGGAATTAGAACAAGTATATAAGGAACCTAATATAGTAACTTCGATAAAAATTAGAAGACTTGAATGGGTAGGTCACTTAAGTATATTGGAGGACGAAAGTATGGCGAAGATGATCTTTACTGGAACACTGGAGGAAAGAGAGACAGGGGTCGTCCAGATTGAGATGGTTAGACTGCATTGAGGAAGATTTGAGGAAAGTGGGAATAGTAGTAGTAGTAGTAGTAGTAGTGGTAGTGGTAATAGTAGTAGTAGTAGTAGTAGTAGTAGTAGTAATAGTAGTAGTAGTAGTAGTAATAGTAGTAGTAGTAGTAGTAGTAGTAGTAAGTAGCAGTGGCAGTAATAGTAGCAGTAGTGGTAGTAGTAATAGCAGTAGTAGTAGTAGTAGTAGTAATGGCAGTAATAGCAGTAACAGCAGCAGCAGTAGCAGTAATAGCAGTGGTAGCAGTAATAGTAGTAGTAGTAACAGCAGTAGTAGTAGTAGCAGTAATAGTAATGGTAGTAGTAGTAGTAGTAGGTAGTAGCAGTAGTAGTAGTAGTAATAGCAGTAGTAGTAGTAACAGTAGCAGGTAGTGGTAATAGTAGTAGTAGTAGTAGTAAGCAGTGGTAGTAGTAATGAGTAGTAGTAGCAGCAGTGGTAATAGCAGTAGTAGTAGTAGTAATGGTAATAGTAATAGTAGTAGTAGTAGTAGTAGTAATAGTAGTAGTAGTAGTAATAGTAGTAGTAGTAGTAGTAGTAGTAGTAGTAGTAATAGTAGTAGTAGTAGTAGTAGTAGCAGCAGTATTTATTTATTTAAACTGGTAGATATAAGGCCATCAGGCTTCCTCTGCCCCTCTACCAGAGGATTACAACTATAATATGAACAATAAAATTACAATTAATATTAAGTTTACAATTACAATTACAATAAAAATTAAAGTACGCCAAGATTACCTGATTAATGAAAGCTAGACAATTTATCATGGAAGTTAAGAACAAAGAATATTTTGCCCCTCTACCAGAGGATTACAACTATAATATGTAGAATAAAATTACAATTAATATTAAGTTTACAATTACAATTACAATAAAAATTAAAGTACGACAAGATTACCTGATTAATGAAAGCTAGACAATTTATCTGCTTTACAGGGAGCTTCACCTAAAAGACTAGATTTGCATAATATATACGTCACTGTGTACGTTAACAAAAAACCACAATTCCAAGTCACACAGAGTTTGTGTGCACTCGATGTGGGTCTCTGGCGTTTCGTCAGCCCACGCGAGTTGTGTGGATATAAAGTGAAAAGTTGAGACGGTGTCGGGTGGAGTTCCTGGGTAGCTCAGTTGGGAGAGCGCTGGTACGTTCAACCAGAGGTCCCGGGATCGATACCCGGCCCCGGAACAATTTTTCCATTGAAATTATTCAAATCTGCTTTACAGGGAGCTTCACCTGAAAGACTAGATTTGAACAATAACTATGTTTGTATTATAGATTTTACTATTGTTCAGTATTTGATGACAGGTATATAGTTTGTAACCGTAAGTAATTTTGCTTTTATTTCTTTACTATCGCAAACCACCTATATAATAGGTGTTTAATTTGTAACTAAGCCAATTTTGTGCATTATCTCTTTACTATTGCTTAAAATTATGTATAAAATCGCAAATTTATGTAATATTCTTGCAATCTCTCTACACCTTCGATTATAATTTCTAATTTTATTTAACTTTGTTTTAACTGAATGTAATTATTGCATAACGTATTTAGTATTGTTTACTGTCTATTAATTAGTGTATTTATATTGTAACTATGACTCATGCCTACTACTACTTCTTTAAAATTGTGTATTATCTCTACATAACGTATTTCACACGTAACAAACTATAACCCTAATATACCAAAGGTAAAATAGGGTTTGAATATTTGGATAACAATAATAATAATACTGTAGTGTGACGTCTCAGATAACCGCAATATATAGGTATCGCATTTTTACAAGTAAATTCAAAAGACGAACGCGTTGCCGTTTGCTTCCTCCTGTGAAGCGATGAAATTCAATGACTGGAACCGGCTATGGCTCAAGGGGCTAACAGAACAGACTCAAACGGGTTAATATCGTAATGAGAATAACAATAATTCCATGCTCTCTACTTTATTGCTCGGCAATTAGAGATATTTAAAAATTCCATCTCATCTGCTGGTTGCTGTCAGGGCTAACATCGCAACGAGACGAGAAGCTGGCACAGCAGGACCAAGATATTTTACTTTTATAAATACTAACAACCAATAAACTGGTTACTGGTTACATGCATCGTTGCTAATAAAACTTTATTAAAGTATGACATTCAATTTGACCTAACGAGCATGTAGCCACGATGAGTTTAATTGGCATAACTGCAATTACTATTATGATCTACACTACACACAATGAAAAACAAACGCCATATTCAATTTCTTCCAACATTTTTTTTTATTAAAACAATGTGCCATAGTTTCTCATGACGCTTTTCCAATTCACTGCGGGCTAAAGCAAGGAGATGCACTATCACCTTTACTTTTTAACTTTGCTCTAGAATATGCCATTAGAAAAGTCCAGGAAAACAGAGATGGTTTGGAATTGAACGGGTTACATCAGCTGCTTGTCTATGCGGATGACGTGAATATGTTAGGAGAAAATTCACAAACTATTAGGGAAAACACGGGAATTTTATTTGAAGCAAGTAATGAGATAGCTTCGGTAGTAAATCCCCCCCCAAACAAAGTATAAGATCATATCTCCTGGCCAGAACATAGTACGAAATGAAAATACAACAATTGGAAATTTATCCCTTGAAAAGATGAAAAATATTGAAAACCTTGGAGCAACAGTAACAAAATATAAATGACACTCGGGAGGAAATTAGACGCAGAATAACTATGGGAAATGCTGAAAGTTAGAATTTATAAAACAGTTATATTACCGGTTGTTCTGTATGGATATGAAACTTGGACTCTCACTTTGAGAGAGGAACATAGGTTAAAGGTCTTTGAGAATAAGGTGCTTAGGAAGATATTTGGGGCTAAGAGGGATGCATTTACAGGAGAATGGAGAAAGTTACACAACGCAGAACTGCACGGATTGTATTCTTCACCTAACATAATTAAGAACATTAAATGCAGACTTTTGAGATGGGCAGAGCATGTAGCACGTATGGGTGAATCTAGAAATGCATATAGTGTGTTAGTTGGAAGACCTTTGGGAAGACCGAAATGTAGATGGGAGGATAATATTAAAATGGATTTGAGGGAGATGGGATATGATGCTAGAGACTGGATTAATAATTTTATAATTATTTCATACATACAGAGAAGTCCTCGTGCCACGATAATATTTCAAATCGATAGCGACTTCGCCTCGGCATTACTTTTGCAGTTCAATGTACCTCCGACATGTTGGATTTATCTGTACATATGAATCTGTGTAAATCCCCAAAATTTTCACACTCAACTTCGTTTGTGCTATCTTTTACCTATGTATTTCATTTATTGCTCAAGTTTGATTTTCACTGAGTAAATTTAGCGCATAAATCCCAAAATGAATTTTATTAGTTACAAGAAGAGTCGTAAAGCTCCGGTAGATTACCATAGAGTACGAAATGGCAGTGTAGAATCCGGTAGTTTTCCTATTAGCATACGTAGAATATAACGCAAGGTTGCGTTATATTCTACGTATTCTACGTACACCAAGACTCTCCCAGTTGCATAAACAACAGGCGATATTGTCTATCAATGCTATCTTTGCAAGTTCCAGAAACATCGTATTTCAGAAAAGTACATTATGCAACGAGCTTATAATGAAGGTAATTAAGAAGCGAGTATGGATATTTATGAAACGAGCGCAAGCGAGTTTCATAATTTTCATACGAGCTTCTTAATTACCATTATAGGCGAGTTCATACGACTTTTTATGCTCGACCATATTTCTAACTTGATATTATTAATTTTCTTTGTATCTGACCTTGGCCAATGTCCCGTATGTTGTGAGATGTGCGCAGACGCGAAAGTATTGATTTTTTCCGAGGAACAGATGTCCACATTGACCTTGCTAGGCCATAAGAACCTACAGAGATAACATTGAAATAAAATTAGACATTGAAAAACGAGATGACAAATTGAATTTATTTGAATATTATTTACAATTAACGCTAATTATTATAGTAACAGAACATAACCTTCTGCGACAGTATTGGATTTCCAGCCTCCGTGACTTTTCGCTAATTCTCTTTCGATTGCATATCCGAGAATAAACGATACTTGCGGTTTTAATACGGTAGAAAGCTGACCTGTCATTGGCTGAACAGTTGTAACCCGAGTCGTCATTGGCTGAAAGACCTGACCTTTAATGAGTAGGTGTACTTTAATGACATACATTAAAGGTCTGCTACCAGGTGTATAATTACTACATTTCGGTATGGTCGAGCATAAAATATATTTCTATTAACGGATGCAGCAATGTGGAAAAATAAAGTCAGTCGTTATTTAAGAGAAGTAACAGAAATTCTTTTCACTCATCTGGAAATTCTAGACAAATACGTATTTGATATCTTACACATATGCCCAAATTGCCTTTCACATCTATTGTAAGACTCATAAGCAGCTTACAGCTTATTTGTATATCCTACAAAAGCATTTCATTGGTTGTTTTATGATTCTGTAACTCTCAATTAAATAAAAATAATTCGATTTCAATACATGCACTCAAGTTTCTTTCCTGGCCAATATTACCAGTCTTATACCTGCATTTAAGTTTCTTTTCTGACCAATTCTACTAGTTCTGTACATGCATTCAAGTTTCTTTTCTAACCAATACTACCAGTCCTATACATGCATTCAAGTTTCTTTTCTGACCAATACTATCAGTCCTATACATGCATTCAAATTTCTTTTCTAACCAATACTACCAGTCCTATACATGCATTCAAGTTTCTTTTCTAACCAATACTACCAGTTCTGTACATGCATTCAAGTTTCTTTTCTAACCAATACTACCAGTCCTATACATGCATTCAAATTTCTTTTCTAACCAATACTACCAGTCCTGTACATGCATTCAAGTTTCTTTTCTAACCAATACTATCAATCCTATACATGCATTCAAGTTTCTTTTCTGACCAATACTATCAATCCTGTACATGCATTCAAATTTCTTTTCTGACCAATACTACCAGTCCTATACATGCATTCAAATTTCTTTTCTAACCAATACTACCAGTTCTATACCTGCATTCAAGTTTCTTTTCTGACCAATACTACCAGTCCTGTACCTGCATTCAAGTTTCTTTCCTGACCAATATTACCACTTCTATACCTGCATTCACGTTTCTTTTCTGACCAATACTACCAGTCCTGTACATGCATTCAAGTTTCTTTCCTGTCCAATATTACCACTTCTATACCTGCATTCAAGTTTCTTTTCTAACCAATACTGCCAGTCCTATACCTGCATTCAAGTTTCTTTTCTGACCAATACTACCAGTTCTGTACATGCATTCAAGTTTCTTTTCTGACCAATACTACCAGTTCTGTACATGCATTCAAGTTTCTTTTCTAACCAATACTACCAGTCCTGTACATGCATTCAAGTTTCTTTTCTAACCAATACTACCAGTCCTATACATGCATTCAAGTTTCTTTTCTAACCAATACTACCAGTTCTATACATGCATTCAAGTTTCTTTTCTAACCAATACTACCAGTTCTGTACATGCATTCAAGTTTCTTTTCTGATCAATATTACCATTCCTGTACATGCATTCAAGTTTCTTTTCTAACCAATACTACCAGTCCTATACCTGCATTCAAGTTTCTTTTCTAACCAATATTACCAGTTCTATACATGCATTCAAGTTTCTTTTCTAACCAATACTACCAGTTCTGTACATGCATTCAAGTTTCTTTTCTAACCAATACTACCAGTCCTGTACATGCATTCAAGTTTCTTTTCTAACCAATACTACCAGTCCTATACATGCATTCAAGTTTCTTTTCTAACCAATACTACCAGTTCTATACATGCATTCAAGTTTCTTTTCTGACCAATACTACCAGTTCTGTACATGCATTCAAGTTTCTTTCTGATCAATATTACCAGTCCTATACCTGCATTCAAGTTTCTTTTCTAACCAATATTACCAGTCCTGTAGCTGCATTCAAGTTTCTTTTCTGGCCAATACTACCAGTTCTGTACATGCATTCAAGTTTCTTTTCTAACCAATACTACCAGTCCTGTACATGCATTCAAGTTTCTTTTCTGATCAATACCACCAGTTCTACACATGCATTCAAGATTTTTTTCTGACTAATGCTACCAGTCCTATATAAATGCATTCAAGTTTCTTTTCTGTCCAATACTACCAATTGTACGACCATTTCTCCGTAGAATACCCGATTTTTGTATTCTACAAAAACTACCGGACCAGTTACCCCAAGTCTTATTACAAGTGAATTTCGACACCTTTGTAAAATAGACGCTTGGTAAGCAGGCGTAAATCCAAGGCTGTACGAATAATGTCTCACTCTGTTATTTGTAAATTTGGGGCCTAGCGAACAAACAGGATGGACTCAGGGTAACTTTATGTGGACTCTGTCCCACCGAGCCCCTGTGCTGGAGCTCGATTGTTATTTCGCCAGCGAGGCCCCCAATTTGTTTTATGGAAATGATCTGGGTACCCCTGACGTAACGTAGCAAGCGTGTGGCGGGGTCAAGCAACCCGAGGGCCCAGGGGTCATGCTCCAGATGCGGCTGCCGATCAGAAAGAAAGAAAGAAAAGAAATCTGATGATCCGTTCAGCAAACAACCTTGAGGCAGCTTTTCTAGAGCAAAGTGAAAGTGTAGCGCGCCGGTATGATATTAATATTAGATAAGAGGAATGCATGGCTGGACTATCAATAACAACCGGCCCGTGTCTCTTCGGGAAGAAACTCGCCGAGTGATGTAACCGACGACGACAATATCCGCAACGCTCGGAGGTCGAGGAGGTTACGATATGAATTGTAAATCTAATTTATAAGAAAACCTTTCATTTCTATCATCTGCGAGCATTGAATGGGCAGTTGTATTTAAATAGTCGTGCGTCATCGTCTTTGGCTATTTGGAATGCCTTCTCAAGCACTTCAATTAAACAAGACTGGAGAAGAATGGATCAGTTTCTGCATAACAATTGATATCATCATCTCCATCATAATCTTCTTTATGGGTTTGAGTCTGTTGGCTTGTTCCCAACTTCAAGTGAATTCATCCTCCCATGCAGTCAAAGGTCGTCCGACATCTCGCAGTCCTCTGATGACATACTGAAAATGTGTGCCAATCTATTATTCCAACTTTGCTCGTTATTTATAATATTCAAACCAACACAACTTTAGTTTCATTCCCAAAACTGGGCGACGTACTCTACGTGTCAGTGCATTCTTGGTACAGAACAGAATTATTTTCTTCCCCGCAAGAAAACAAGCAATAAATTTCTTATCTCTGTTCAAATTCAATATTTTAATACAAAAACAATATAATCAAAAATAATATACACTTACGAAAAAAAATTATTTCATTAACAATATTTTCACCGTTACAATTACACATATACTTACTTACTGGCTTTTAAGGAACCCGGAGGTTCATTGCCGCTCTCACATAAGCCCGCCATTGGTCGCTATCCTGAGCAAGATTAATCCATTCTCTATCATCATATCCCACCTCCCTCAAATCCATTTTAATATTATCTTCCCATCTACGTCTCGGCCTCCCTAAAGGTCTTTTTCCCCTCCGGCCTCCCAACTAACACTATATATGCATTTCTGGATTCGCCCATACGTGCTACATGCCCTGCCCATCTCAAACGTCTGGATTTAATGTTCCTAATTATGTCAGGTGAAGAATACAATGCGTGCAGTTCTGTGTTGTGTAACTTTCTCCATTCTCCTGTAACTTCATCCCTCTTAGCCCCAAATATTTTCCTAAGCACCTTATTCTCAAACACCCTTAACCTATGGTCCTCTCTCAAAGTGAGAGTCCAAGTTTCACAACAATACAGAACAACCGGTAATATAACTGTTTTATTAATTCTAACTTTCAGATTTTTTGACAGCTGACTGGATGATAAAAGCTTCTCAACCGAATAATAACAGGCATTTCCCATATTTATTCTGCGTTTAATTTCCTCCCGAGTGTCATTTATATTTGTTACTGTTGCTCCCAGTTAAATATACAATTTTTATATTTCCACTTTGTACAATATTCTCATCACGAGACATAATCATATACTTTGTCTTTTCGGGATTTATTTCCAAACCTATCTCTTTACTTGCTTCCAGTAAAATTCCCGTGTTTTCCCTAATCGTTTTCGGATTTTCTCCTAACATATTCACGTCATCCGCATAGACAAGCGGACAATTACACATATATAAAAACTAAATATAAACATTTACACAGAGATAATAAATTTTACAGGAGAAAAGGTTCGTTAAAGGGCTGGACTCTGGAAGAGTACCCAAAACGCTCATTGCATTTCCGCGTGGAATAGCAATACTTAAGCGTTGACCCAAAAAAGTAGTGCAACGGCGATCACCAGTGATGGAGATCAAAATTTGGCCGATTTGAGATACCGAAACTTTAGCGTCATGACTCCAAGGACCGAAGGTCTCCACAGCAAATGGGACAAAGATATAATTGTCTAAAAGATGAGCATATTTATTGACTTTCTTCTTCACGGCTAATTCAGCAGCAGATGCTGCGCGTCTGGAGGTATTCGGCAAGTGAGATGGAGCTAGAGTGTCAACGCAAGTGGAGTCCCAAATTAAAGATTTTCCTCTAGACCATGGAATTAAGGTCAGACCATCGGGTCGTTTACCATCCGCGCGACTAATACCTGGTGGTTCCAAAAGAGACGGGATGCACAAGAAGTCAGAGATCTTTTAAAGATGTCATTCAGTGATGTATGTCTGGGAATGCGACCCTTGCTCCTCGCACAGCTGAGTGCATGATGACCGTAAATATCAGCAATTCCTCCGCAAATACATTGGTGTGGCTGGCAGAGTTTACAACCAAGGCGTAAAGCTATTGCGATTTTAAGGGATGTGCTATCTATTAGTTATTTCTGAACAATATTTATTAATAAATGTAAATTACTGAGTTGCAGTGACATTCTTAAGGAAATGGAGAAGAATACATATTTTTGTTCCAGAAAAATTGAAACTGATTGAAAGGAATGCAAACAAAAGGAGTACTTCAGAAGCTCTGAAAATAGAAAACAATATAATGCTTACAAAAATAACACATCTGCGTAAACAAAAAAATGTAAATAGCTTTATAAAGTCTTGCCTACTTTTTGTGAAATAGAGAAATAAACGTTGGAAAGAAAGACAACAGTAACATTGTGATGGGAATTCATCAGTTACACTATCGAGAGGAGATATGCTTAAAATTGCTGTTTATTATGCTCGAACCAGGAACTTGTCAGTCGCCAAGATGTTTTAAGTTCCTGCATTAAAAAAAAGTTTGTAGATACAGGCACTAATGGTCACTAATATTAAAATGTATAATAACAGATGCTCTTGAGTAAATGTATTCTACTAACAAATTTCCACCATTCCATTCAAAACATCAGAGCTCCCTCTTGTGCCCCATAAGTGGGGCCTAACGGAATGCCATCCACGGCGGAATCTGAATGCCGCTTCCTCTAATAACATTTGAAAAAATCAGCATTTGGTTTTATTGATCCATTTAAGAGACTCTAACTTGTAACACTTCATATGGGCCACTCTCAATAATGTTGGGATTCGCTACACACATAAATCTGTAGGCCAGCGAAATACTAAATAAATTATAGGCCTACAACTGTCAAAACTCCGTTGTAGGAAGTTACTAAAACTTACCGCTGTGCTGGAGGCGGAGTCTGAAGTTTCCCTCCATTAATCTGAACCATTGTCGCTACTGATTGACAAGTCATCTGATGCATCACTGCTATCAGTACGTGCTATTATTGGCTGACAGAAAGGAGGAGGTAAATAATATATTGTGTCACTCTTTAAGATTGACGCATGCGCAGAAAAACGGAGTTTTGTAAGTTGTTTTCCTATAGTTTCCACCTTTCTTTACTAGACACCCATACGATGTTCATCATGATAGAATTTGCTTCCAGAAGATTCACATGAGTTTCATAACAGAACCACGTCTTTCTACTCGGCAGGTAGGTTTGCCATTATCTCGGTAACGGTTTCCAGAAAAGTGTTAATTTAAAATCGCCTATAACGTCTGAACAATAAACATAACGAAACTAAAAGTGTGGAGAAAATGTATCTTTAAAGTAGACCCAGAATTTGAATGAAAATGCAAGCTTTTATTGATACGTTATATTTAAGAAGTATTCGTTTAAATCTCTGTATTTCGAACAAATAATAATAATAATAATAGTAATAATAATAAAAGGTAAAGGTATCCCCGTAACATGCCACGAAGGCACTTGGGGGCATGGAGGTAGAGCCCCATGCTTTCCATGACCTCGGCACTATAATGAGGTGGTGTGGTCGGCACCACGCTCTGACCGCCTTTTACCCCGAGAAAGACCCGGTACTCAATTTTATAGGAGGCTGAGTGAACCTCGGGGCCGTTCTGAAAGTTTGGCAACGAGAAAAATCCTGTCACCACCTGAGATCGAACCCCGGACCTTCCAGTCCGTAGCCAGCTGCTCTACCAACTGAGCTACCCGGCACTCTTTTAAATCTCTGTATTTCGAACAAATAATAATAATAATAATAATAATAATAATAATAATACAAATAAACTAAGTCCAATGTTCTTTTGCATACTGTGCAAATTTCAACAGTTTCGCCTTTGTACTGGATTTTAATTTAAACAATAATAATGAAACTCGTAATTTTATATTATATTTCACATTTTAATTACAATTTATTAACTTGACTATTACAATTTTACTACGTCATACTACTTTTGACCAATAAACGGTACGAAAGGACGTGTTTCAACCAATCATGGCGGTTTATCGCTACAATTTTATCACGTCCCTAGCATTTCTTTCAAAAAACAAAAAGAACAGCTGTAAAAAATTAAAAAATATATATTCACCTCACACAAATATTTGCTGAGAATCTTATTCTCTTATTCTTGTTTCCAAGAAGTCGTAAACTTTTATCCCCTACCAATCCCATCTTTTATATCACTTAACAAAGATGTTTGAACAGTATAACCCTCAGTGCTCAGGTCACTTCGGGGTTTACCAGCGAAAGAAAGGGGATGAGGGAAGTATTAAAAGCAAGTCTTCAGATCCCGTTACTGTTGTCGCTTGCACGCACAAGTCACGCGTACTTTGAAGTCTCTAATCCCTTATCACACCCCTCTTTTTGAGACAATACACAGTCGGTTTTTCCCGATCTCTGAAAGAAAGTAGAGACAGTCCTTCTGAAATAAGTTGTTTAAGTTTGCTCCAATCACTTCAGTAGAAGTAGACAAATTTTTTTTTCCACCATGAAAAATGTTCTCTCTGACAAGCAGCTCACTATGACAGTTGGCAACTTAAAAAAGTATCTTGTTGTGACATGTAACCAAGGAAAGTGAGTATTTGTCTATTTTTTGTCTGTTTCCATGAATAATAAATGCCTATTTCACTGCCTATTCTTACTATTTTAGTGCCTATACGCCTGCCTATTTTAACAAAAATAAATGCCTAAACATCCGGGTTCTAGTAATCAATATACAGAACTTATCAGAATCTCAAATATTAATTATAAAATTAAGGTTTTTAGTTGATAGTTTCATGAATATTTTGGTAGTTTTTAGTGCACATAAATCCTTGGTCTAATCGTCACTATTTTTTCAGACGAAGAGCAAATTATGCAGTTAGGTAACACCGGGAGCAAGTGCTGGACACGGCTGGTTGGAGTCTGGAAGAGCATTCGGCACCAGAAGGCGTTGCGAACTCCGTCTATTAAATTAACAGTTACTATACCTGCTCAGAGTTTTGCAAGCAGGAATATTTATCTGTAAATTACCGATTATACTTCTAAGGAGCGTTATTCGCTACACGAGGTGAAAACTAAAAACCAGATTATTCATAATTGTGTAATTTTCGTCATTCCTTCGACATTTTTAAGCGAATGGTCATGCCCCGTTTTCCATAATGAGTGCCTTCTTATTTTCAGTTCGCAGTACGTGATTAATCCCGGCCATTGTTGCTGTCCTGAACGACGGAATTAGCATAATCAATTGACTGTAACGGAGCAGATCAGGTTGCTGCTAATCTCCGTGCCATCGAGATTGCGTCCTGCGCACAAGTCTTTGTGATGGTCCACACTGTCTTGCTTAGCTATTCTGCCTACACGCGTCGACGGTGCATTGCATTCCCAAGTGTTTCGCAATCAGAGTCGAGATATTCATTTAAATTTAAGAGGAAACTATGTTGAAATAATGATGAAAAATTAAGAAATCCATTTTTTTGTTTTTATGTTCGTAATTATACACCGATAGATTTGGAAGTAAATCCCGAAAAGACAAAGCATATGATTATGTCTCGTGACGAGAATATTGTACCAAATGGAAATATAAAAATTGGAAATTTATCCTCTGAAGAGGTGGAAAAATTCAAATACATGGGAGTAACAGTAACAAATAAAAATGATACTCGGGAGGAAATTAAACACAGAATAAATAAGGGAAATGCCTGTTATTATTCGGTTGAGAAGCTTTTATCATCCAGTCTGCTGTCAAAAATCTGAAAGTTAGAATTTATAAAACAGTAATATTACCGGTTGTTCTTTATGGTTGTGAAACTTGGACTATCACTCTGAGAGAGGAACAGAGATTAAGGGTGTTTGAGGATAAGGTGCTTAGGAAAATATTTGGGGCTAAGAGAGATGAAGTTACAGGAGAATGGAGAAAGTTACACAACACAGAACTGCACGCATTGTATTCTTCACCTGATATAATTAGGAACATTGAGTCCAGACGTTTGAGATGGGCAGGGCATGTAGCACGTATGGGCGAATCCAGAAATGCATATAGAGTGTTAGTTGGAAGGCCGGAGGAAAAAGACCTTTGGGGAGGCCGAGACGTAGATGGGAAGATAATATTAAAATGGTTCTGAGGGGTGGGGTATGATGGTAGAGAATGGATTAATCTTTCTCAGGATAGGGATCAATGGCGGGCTTATGTGAGGGCGGCAATGAACCTCCGGGTTCCTTAAAAACCAGTAAGTAAGAAAGTAAGTAATTATACACCATGTCCCGCTTAGAGGGATCGAGAAATAAGTGCTAATTTAGAGTATAAATAATAGTTTTATAACATAACTTTTTGTGTAACTTGATGTAAAAACTCTCCGAAGTTCGGAGGATGGTCAGTATAACTCGATGTGTGCGCCTCGAGCTACCCTGAAGACATCCAAAAGGTACTCAACCTTCTGCCAAGTGTTCCATAACATTTGTGGGGTGATCAGCTCAGCTGCATTTATAATGCGTTGTCTCAGTTTTTCCAAAGTGTCAATTGCATCACGTTGGTACACAACACTTGTCACAAAGCCCCAGAGGAAAGTCAATGGGCGTCAAGTCAGGTGACCTAGGTGGCCAGGCAAGGGTCCTCCTCTTCCGATCAAACTATTGGGAAAGTTTGAATTTAAGATGCAACGCGCAACTCCATAATAATGGGGTGGATCCCCATGTTGCTGAAAAACCGATTCTGGGAGGAGTTGATCAACAACAAAAGTTCTGCAACATGTCCAGATACACATTCCCTTTGACTGTCGCCTCGATGAAGAAGAATGGTCCAATGACGGAATGGTATACTGAATGGCGCCAGGCTTGTTAGTGCGCATGTGCATGAACATGCAACTGTTTTTAAACCATTGGTGCATAAACTTGGACAGTTTCTGCACCTTTCAGATGTAAATCAAAACAATATCTTAATCAGATTTTAAATGGTTAGTATATATTTTATTGCTCGATCCTTCTAAGCGGGACACAGTTTCATAATACGGTTAAATTTCCTAGTTGAGAGCCCTTCAAACTGTATCACATGAATTTTATATAATATTGAAATAGAGAAAGAAGAAATTACAAAAAAATTACAAAACTCTCTCTGTGTCTGTACAGACGAACCCCGCTCTAATCTTCAACCTTCACCGTTCTAAGGTACCATCACATTTTAATCGTATTGAAAGAGAGGAAAATGGAAGGACAAACTTTGAAAGGTACGCGAAAACACGTCCTGCAAGGGAGTTCGAAGTTGAAAAAAAAAAAACTGAAAATGTGAGCTCCAAACCTGTTGGCCTCTTGTCTCACTTCAGGTTTCGCTGCTCCACTGAAGGAGCTCTAGAAAATTCTGAAGGGAAAAAGGTCGAAAATGGACAAAACCTACTAGCTACCACATTTAATCAAATGTGGTCGAACATACATTGCGTGAGTGAGTTGAGAGAAATGTCTTCTTTTTTAATGCTATTTTCTCGACTTTAAAATTTTAAGCAGTTTCTTGATTAACAGAAGTTCCTTGCACAATAGTTATTGTCAGATTGGTCTCAAACTTCTCAGAGAGGTCAATTAAGTGTTCATAAATGAAATTTGATTAATACTTATATGAAATAATAACATTAAGTTCATTTAGGCATATTTATATTACACTTATTGCTAGATTAAAATACACTGTAATGGTAACTAACAATATTTCAATATAGTTTTATGTTTTGAAGAATGGTTTCCCTAGCAACGAGTTTCTGTGTGGGAATTCTAACTTTTGAGGCCTATCAACAATAGCTGTAAATACAACAAAAAACACGATCGTGAAAAAAATTATTGTGACTCTCTATTTAGAGAGAACTCAAAAAGCTAAGTAATTTTTATTCCCACGACTATTTTCAAGTTTTTGAGCAAATATAAACTAAAAATTTTGAGCACTTTGTCTCAAGGAGTCTTTGTAGTGACGTCAATGTAAAACATATTTGAATATATATAATTTCAAAACTATTATATGTAATAGTACCAAATTTTATATATGTAGGCATGGTTATGTAGTTTAAAATTCATGAATTTTGAATGAAAATTGTTTAAGTTTTTGAAACCACCTTAAATCACTATGGCATCCACCTCGGTGGTCCACTGGTTACCACTGGACCCGAAGTTTGCAGGTTCAAACCCAACTGAGGGTAATACAAATCATAAGAATGGCTTCTTTCGGAAATTACTGTATGCCTAAAGCTACTATCTGCCTTCTACTGGTGAGGAATTGAAGTCCAAGTTGTAGTCCAGTGATTAATAGACTACGAAACGAAGCGGAGTACTTTCTCAGTAGGTATGAGTCATGAACAATTTGGAAAACAAATTAACTCGCTGTAACGCCGACTGCGTATCAAGAAACCCCGCGCACCAATCAGAGCGGTAGGTGCGCTGTTTACATAACGGCGGAGAAAGACTGCAGCCCGTCACTGGGCCTGCAGCAAACTGCCAACAAGATGCCACTTCGTGTGTCATGCAGGACCTAGCACCGCTTCAGATTTACAACATGGTGCCTTATATCCTCTTCCACCTTCATGTTACATGGTCAACTTCATTATTCCGAAACTACCTCATCTTAAATTTCTGCTCAAACTAAGTAAGGTAAATTTAAGAAATTCATTTAATGTAATAGTGATTATTTATCTAGTAGTCTGAAATGTCACTGGGCAAAATATACACTCATTAATTAATATGTTAATCTACAGATCCAAATTCCCGATCATAATTTCATTCATTCAACCCTTCACTCGTTCACTCACTAATTCACTTGTTCACTTATCCACGCACTTATTCATTCAATCAATCACTCGTTCACTCATTCATCCATTTATTAACTCGTTCACTTCATTCACTCGTTCATTTACTTACCCAACCACCCACTCAATCACTCAATCTCTCACTTATTCACTCATTCACTCACCCACTCACTCATTCACGTACTTATTCATTAAATTATTCATTCGTTCACTAATTCACGTACTCACTCAATCATTTACTTGTTTACTTAATCACCCAATTATTCACTCGTTCACTGAAACATTCACTCAATTATTCACTTGTTCCTTAGTTATTTATTAATTCACCCAATCTTCCACCCGTTCACCCAATCATTTACTCGTACACTGAATCATTCATTTATTCACTCGTTCACTCAATTATTCATTTGTTCCTTAGTTATTTACTAATTCACTCAATCTTTCATTCGTTCACCCAATCACTTACTCGTTCACTGAATTATTCACTCAATCATTCTCTTGCTCACTCAATTATTCACTTGTTCCTTAGTTATTTCTAATTCACTCAATCTTTCACTCGTTCACTCAATCACTCACTCGTTCACTGAATCATTCACTCAATGATTCATTTGTTCACTCAATCATTCTCTTGCTCACTCAATTATTCACTTGTTCCTTAGTTATTTACTAATTCACTCAATCTTTCATTCGTTCACTCAATCACTTACTCGTTCACTGAATTATTCACTCAATCATTCATTTGTTCAATCAATCATTCTCTTATTCACTCAATTAATCACTTGATCCTTAGTTATTTACTAATTCACTCAATCTTTCACTCGTTCACTCAATCACTACTCGTTCACTCAATCACTCACTCGTTCACTGAATCATTCACTCAATCATTCATTTTTTCACTCAATCATTCCCTTTATTCACTCAATTATTCACTTGGTCCTTAGTTATTTACTAATTCACTCAATCTTTCATTCGTTCACTCAATCACTCACTCGTTCACTGAATCGTTTACTCAGTCATTCACTCGTTCAGTCAATTACTTACTCGTACACTGAATTACTCACTCAATCATTCACTTGTTCACTCAATCATTCACTCGTTTACTCAATCAGTCACTAGTTCACTCAATCATTCACTCGTTCTCCTTTACTCAATGATTCATGCATTCAATTAATCACTTAGTCACACACTTGTCCTTCTCACTCAGTCAATACTAAGTACTCATTAAATCGCTCCCTCGCTCATCCCAAAATCCGCTGATTCATTCACTTAGCAATCAATGTCAGACAATCCCTTACCCCTGGAATATTCAACCTGATCATTCTTTCACTCACTACGCAATAACTCAACTATTCACTCCCTATTTATTCAAGCAGTAAATAAATCAGTAATTCGATAAATTAGTGAATCACTTTCTTATGGAGCAGCGAGCAGTGCAGAGTTGATTATTTCACTTTATCATCGTATGTTATATCATCACTGTTAACTAATAATAATTACAATAATAACATACATACATACCAATACTTCTCATTACTATAGTAATGCAATAAGTCTTTGTGCGAGATCGTGCGTATTTGCTTGGTTTCCGCACAAAACCAATCCGCGGAAAGTCTAAAATTCCACATTCAGTATTCCCAACCTAACACACACAACAATTTCCCTCTTCTTACCGCTTAAGTGACATATTGATTTTACTGCTTTAGGCTTTTAACATATAATTTTTAGAGACGTTTAACATAGTAATAATTATAAATTGGAAACTTACCACTGCAATTTCACCTAAATTGCACTGTTAATTATTGTTTTTAAATATTTGCAAAAATTAAGTAACTCTACAACTCCACTAAAGTTACTGCATTCGTGATGCAAGTAACATTAAGGAAGCCGTGAAAAAATCAACAAGATTCCAGACTCATCATAGACTGGGGAAAAAAACACAGACGTGTATCACGGCCTGCTGGAGTATAGCAAACACAGAAAACATTTTAAAGCGACAATGTTGAAGATAGATATTTTTGTTTTGCAAATTTGCCGTCATTGAACAGAAACCAAGATGGAGATTTCATTGCAACTAATTAGAAATTCCTCTTTCAGGTATCTAATAAACGATCTTCGCACAATTTAATGTACGATACACGAGCGGTATGTTTTCTTTCAATTCTCGGAAATTAAAAAAGCTCAACTACGTTTCGCTTTTTCAAACTTTTCCTCGAACATGAAAACTTCAACATACCGCTCTTGTAACGCATATTACTATTGTCTAGCCACCCTACCCAATTTATCAATTCACGAGTTCAGTCCTGAATTGCAACCTACATTTTCCTCTACTTAAAAATCTGAATACAACAAGTAGCGTATTTAAAAGCCGTGTCAAAATTCCAGCCAAGACAATTAGTTACTCTATAACTTGACAGTCTTATCTACTCAGTAAAATTCCCAGTTTAATACGCCAGTCAGTAATAAATCTTCAGCAGCGATTTTGAGACATTTACGAGTTAATAAAATGTGGCAAGAATTAAAATGAACGCGTGGAAAGCATTACAACGTAAGCGGGTTGTTTCAGTTTTGAGTTATGGCCGGAGTACGCTACGCTAGATGAACAAGAAGTTCTGTCATCGCACACACAAGTTGCGTTATTTCCTTATTCGTGAACTATCGCAGCATATTTGCTGTGTATAAATAATTATGTACAATTAGAAATAGTAAACGATACGATCTCTGAAACATTTGTGCTCGTAGACAAGGTACAAGAAGTTTTTGAAAGGAAATGTTAAGGAAAGGGAGGTGAAAAGGTGATAGAAAAAAGAGACACGCGCGAATTAGACCATAAACATGGCAGCAATGCACTGGACGACTGTTACACTTGTGAATGTAGTCAGGAAAAACAACCTTCAGTTATGAAACACGATGCTGTCATCACGAAACAGTTTGTAGTAGCGTAGAAGAAAGCAGTTTCATAATCTAGATGATAGACTGCGCACAGCACTGGTTTTATACGACATAACAGTAAATATTAGCAAAATTTGTCTGATATGAAAATCTGTTTCAGTCGGCGAGCGTGCGCGTGGGCATCATGTCCGCCTGGACTTTCTCCTTAATGCCCCCGCTTAGCTTCGCTTGGCGAGTCCGCTCTGATTTGTAGGAGAGCAGTAAATGCGCAGTCGCAGAAATCTGAAGCGGATCTCCTTAGCTGTGACTTGCAATCCAATACTGACACTTTTGCAGTTTTTCCGGTATTCAAATATCGGTATTAATGATTCAACAATTAGATATAGGAAATTTATTATTCGGTTGAGAAGCTCTTATCATCCAGTCTGCTGGCCAAAAATCTGAAAGTTAGAATTTATAAAACAGTTATATTACCGGTTGTTCTTTATGGTTGTGAAACTTGGACTCTCACTCTGAGAGAGGAACGTAGGTTAAGGGTGTTTGAGAATAAGGTGCTTAGGAAAATATTTGGGGCTAAGCGGGATGAAGTTACAGGAGAATGGAGAAAGTTACACAACGCAGAACTGCACGCATTGTATTCTTCAGCTGACATAATTAGGAACATTAAATCCAGACGTTTGAGATGGGCAGGGCATGTAGCACGTATGGGCGAATCCAGAAACGCAAATAGTGTGTTAGTTGGGAGGCCGGAGGGCAAAAGACCTTTGGGGATGCCGGGACGTAGATGGGAGGATAATATTAAAATGGATTTGAGGGAGGTGGGATATGATGATAGAGACTGGATTAATCTTGCACGGGATAGGGACCGATGGTGGGCTTATGTGAGGGCGGCAATGAACCTTCGGGTTCTTTTAAAGCCATTTGTAAGTAAGATATAGGAAATAAATGTCTAGGAATTTTTCTAGACTTACAAAAAGCTTTCGATACAGTCAATCACAACTTACTTTTGAATAAAATGGATAGATTGGGAATTAATGGAATGGCTTTAAAATTGTTTAAATCTTACTTAAGTAACAGATCTCAAGCAACTAAAATAAATGATCACCTTAGTGAAGTCTTGCGATCGTGACTAATAATTGCGAGCGAGAGCTCTTCTACGCCCGCTGCTCGCGCGGGGAGCTCTTTTACCTGTAAACGTTGCTAAAGGATGTACAGATCTTAGAACACAGCGCATCATGACGGAACGGAAGCGCTTGAAGCTTTCAAGGAAGAGTGGAAGAACATGGTGATGAAGTCCAGTGTTTGTTGTGTAAAAATATATCATTTGCAAAAAGCAACATAAAACGGCATTATAAGACGCAACATGAAAAAAATATATAGGCATTATTCAGGAGAAAAGAGAAATAAATTAATTTCGGAATTGACATCGAAAGTAAATTAATTTACATTTGGGTCAGTAGACTGTATCGAGATTCCTTTTATTCCTTTATTTTAAATGTATTGTTTATCTTTTATTTGTTGCTTGTTTCTGGATATTTACTTTTATTAGACTACGTGTTTCTTTAATTTACAAATAACATTTTATCTTTGATTGCACTTTAACTTATACTATTACTAAGCTGAAAATGCTAATTCACTTTTATTCCAATAACTATTTTCAGGATTTTTAGAAAAATATGAATTAAACATTTTGAAAACTTTGATGCAAGCAGCTTTTTTAGTAACGTCAATATAAAATATACTTAAAAATACAATTTCAAAACTATTAGACCTAATTGCACCAAATTTTGTACAGATTATATTATTATAGATCTGTTTATATAGTTTAAATTTTACAAATTTTGGCCGAAATTTTGGAAGTTTTCAAAGTCATAGGCCTACATATCCCGTTAAATGATTGACCCCAAAATTTACGATGGCTCTCAATATCTTAATTTAATCAATTTGGTTTTTTCATGTTACGTGCATCTCACAAATCACTCTAAGAAAACTCATTACATAATCACGACTGGAGAGTAAGGACTACATTTTCACAATCACACAATCAATATACTCTATTTCAATCAATATTGTCATTTTTATTTTTCAACAAATACTCAAAAGTATTTAGAGATCACACACGTCGAGCAGGTAGACCCTATTAGTTTCTCCTAACCAATGAAGTGAAGTATTTACATAATAAATAATTGCTTTTAACAAGAAAATGGTTTACATACAATCAACTTTTCCTATTTCTCTTTTTGTTCCTAAAAAAACCCTTCCCTTTGCGATTTGTTTATATATGTACATGTAGGTATTAAATAACTTAGTAATTAGCCCTATTACATAGCCAGAAATTTAGTAACGCAAGTTATTGCAATACTTGCTGCCTTTATTCGCTGCATGTGCATGTACATCCCTGTTGTCTACGTTACGACGCTACGTAGTGGATGCGCTATGCGCTCGTGATCAAGGTCGAGCTCTTCTACCATGATTGGGAGCTAATATCGTCTCATCCCTGCCTTAGTGAATCACGTAACATTGATATAGGTGTACCTCAGGGGACGATTTAAGGACCTGTTTTGTTTTTAATATATATCAACGATTTACTTAAAATCGACATTGAGAAATATTCTGGTACCCTGTATTCTTATGCTGACGATACTGTGGTTATATTTAGCGGTTCGAGTTGGAATGAAACTTATCAAAATTCTAACAGTGGTATTAACATTATTAAAGTATGGCTGGATGCTCACTTAGTTTCTTTGAACGTTTCTAAAACAAAATTAATACCATTTTCATTAACATCACATGGCCTTGAGCAACTAAAAATGAATAATAATAGAAGTATAACAATACATGATTGTAACCTACCTACTTGCTCATGTAACACTTTGAGTATATCCTCACAAGTTAAATATTTAGGCATTATTCTTGACGAACATTTAAAATGGGACAAGCATATCTCCTTCCTGTGTAACAGATTACGTAAAAAAATCTACAAATTTTCCATACTACGCTCTTATTTACCTGTTTATGTTCTGCGTACTGTGTACTTAGCTCTGTTTCAATCAATAATTCAGTATGGTATTTTAGGTTGGGGAGGAATGACAAAATCGACTCTACATCCTTTAAATTTGCTCCACAAAAGAAATATCAAAATTTGTCTCTATAAACCTTTTGATTACCCAACAAAATTAATTTTTCACGAATTTGGTGTATCAAATCTAGAAAAAATTTATAAACAAACATTGCTGATTTACTTCCATAAAAACCACAATAAATTTAAATTTGATCCTCACGAATACCATACGAGACAAAACTACAGTTTCTTTCTAAATACTCCCAAATGCCACACAACTGCTGGATTAAAACACAGCAGAAATTTTGGACCCAAAATATATAATGCATTAATTAGAGCTTACCCTGAGCTAAGTACACTTAACACACATAGATTTAAGAAACAAATCAGATTAATTATTTAATTGTTTAAGCTAATTGTGTTAAAATTGATACTCAAATATTTATGTGCCAATAGGTTAGGAGAAAATCCACAAACGACTAGGGAAAACACGGGAATTTTACTGGAAGCAAGTAAAGAGATAGGTTTGGAAGTAAATCCCGAAAAGACAAAATATATGATTGTCTCTCGTGACGAGAATATTGTACGAAATGGAAATATAAAAATTGAAAAATTACCCTTTGAAGAGGTGGAGAAGTTCATATATCTGTGAGCAACAGTAAGAAATATAAATGATACTCGGGAGGAAATTAAACACACAATAAATATGGGAAATGCCTGTTATTATTCGGTTGAGAAACTTTTATCATCCAGTCTGCTGTCCAAAAATCTGAAAGTTAGAATTTATAAAACAGTTATATTACCGGTTGTTCTGTATGGTTGTGAAACTTGGACTCTCACTTTGAGAGAGGAACATGAGTTAAGGGTGTTTGAGAATAAGATGCTTAGGAAAATATTTGGGGCTAAGAGGGATGAAGTTACAGGAGAATGGAGGAAGTTACACAACACAGAGCAGAATGCATTGTATTCTTCACCTGACATAATTAGGAACATTAAATCCAGACGTTTGAGATGGGCAGGGCATGTAGTACGTATAAGCGAATCCAGAAATGCGTATAGAATGTTAGCTGGGAGGCCGGAGGGAAAAAGACCTTTAAGGAGGCCGAGACGTAGATGGGAAGATAATATTAAAATGGATTTGAGGGAGGTGGGATATGATGATAGAGACTGGATTAATCTTCCTCAGGATAAGAACCCATGGCGGGCTTATGTGAGGGCGGCAATGAACCTCCGGGTTCCTTAAAAGCCAGTAAGTAAGTAATATTGATGTACTTTTGTATTTTCTATTTGTATATAGACCCTATTATTACATGCTGTATTATTTTACCATTTATTCATGTTATTGTGCTCAATGAACTCTCTTAATTTTGTGATATATTTTGTATAACTGATCTGAACTGCGCCCGAGCACGAGCTTCTGCTCTTTCGGGCTGCAATGCCTAATGTAGCTCAAGTGTAAAGTATTAAATAAATAAATTTAAAAAAATTCTACTTCTCTTCGAATCTCGAGCGGGGTACTATAAGAAGTGAATAAATAGCAAATACAACCAGCATGGAGTATCAAACACGCCATTCTATGCGTGCAAACCACTCACGCGTGCAAGATCATAAATTCAATAAGCACAGACTAATGCCACTAATAAAATTACAGACAAAGTAAAGAGTAAGCGCAACATCACACAGTCAACCCCATGCGCAAAGCTTGGTATATAATTGACTACGATGATGTATTAATTCGAACCGTCTTTTATTATTTACTTACAAACGGGTTTTAGAGAACCCGGAGGTTCATTGCCGCCCTCACATAAGCCCGCAATCGGTCTCTAACCTAAGCAATAATAATCCAGTTACTACCATCATATTCCAACTCCCTAAAATCCATTTTAATATTATCCTCCCATCTACGTCTCGGCCTCCCAGAGGTTTCTTTCTCTCAGGACTCCCAACTAACACTCTATGAACATTTAAGGATTCACACATGCGTGCTATATGCCCTGCCCATTTTAAACGTCTGAATTTATGTTAGGTGATGTATGGTTATGAAACTTGGACTCTCACTTTGAGAGAAGAACAGAGGGTAAGGATGTTTGAGAATAAGGTGCTTAGGAAAATATTTGAGGCCAGAAGGGTTGAAGTTACAGGAGAATGGAGAAAGTTACACAACGCAGAACTGCACGGATTGTATTATTCACCTCACATAATTAGGAACATTAAATCCAGACGTTTGAGATGGGCAGGGCATGTAGCACGTATGGGCGAATCCAGAAATGCATATAGAGTGTTAGTTGGGAGACCGAAGGGAGAAAGAACTTTAGGGAGGCCGAGACGTAGATGGGAGGATAATATTAAAATGGATTTGAGGGAGGTGGGATATGAAGATAGAGAATGGATTAATCTTGCTCAGGATAGGGACCGATGGCCCGCTTATGTGGGGGTGGCAATGAACCTCCGGGTTCCTTAAAAGCCAGTAAGTAAGTAATGGTAGTATATTATAGAGAAAGAATAAAAAAAATATGGTTCATCTGAACAACCTCTATGCTGCAAAGAGTTAAAAGTAAACATTGTTTTAATCAAACTTAGTTTCTAAACGCACGCCCTAACTTTAACTTCACCTGAAGAAAAACTAGCTACATGTTTAGAATTTATGCAACGTACAACCAATAAAATATTTCAATTAAAAAGTATTGACCGGTAAATTATGTATGTCAATTAAAATGGCTTGACCAGTAGAGTTTCTATAGGCCTACATGTCAATTATCCGCACGAAAAATATAGCATCGTTACATATTGAAGAGATCTTTCTTACTTACTGGCTTTTAAGGAACCCGGAGGTTCATTGCCGCCCTCACATAAGCCCGCCATTGGTCCCTATCCTGAGCAAGATTAATCCAGTCTCTATCATCATATCCCACCTCCCTCAAATCCATTTTAATATTATCTTCCCATCTACGTCTCGGCCTCCCCAAAGGTCTTTTTCCCTCCGGCGGCCCAACTAACACTCTATATGCATTCCTGGATTCGCCCATACGTGCTACATTCCCTGTCCATCTCAAACGTCTGGATTTAATGTTCCTAATTATGTCAGGTGAAGAATACAATGCGTGCAGTTCTGTGTTGTGTAACTTTCTCCATTCTCCTGTAACTTCATCCCTGTTAGCCCCAAAATTTTCCTAAGCACCTTATTCTCGAACAACCTTAATCTATATTCCTCTCTCAAAATGAGAGTCCAAGTTTCATAACCATAAAGAACAAACGGTAATGTAACTGTTTTATAAATTCTAACTTTCAGATTTTTTGACAGCAGACTGGATGATCAAAGCTTCTCAACCGAATAATAAGAGGCATTTCCCATATTTATTCTGTGTTTAATTTCCTCCCGAGTGTCATTTATATTTGTTACTGTTGCTCCCAGATATTTGAACTTGTCCATCTCTTCAAAAGATAAATTTCCAATTTTTATATTTCCACTTCGTAAAATATTCTCGTCACGAGACATAATCATAAACTTTGTCTTTTCGGGATTTACTTCCAAACCTATCTCTTTACTTGCTTCCAGTAAAATTCCCGTGTTTTCCTAATAGTTTGTGGATTTTCTCCTAACATATTCACGTCATCCGCATAGACAAGCAGCTGATGTAACCCGTTCAATTCCAAACCCTCTATGTTATTCTGAACTTTCCTAATGGCATACTCTACAGCAAAGTTAAAAAGTAAAGGTGATAGTGCATCTCCCTGCTTTAGCCCACAGTGAATTGAAAACGCATCTGACAGAAACTGACCTATACGAACTCTGCTGTATGTTTCACTGAGACGCATTTTATATTAATCGAACTAGTTTCTTGGGAATACCAAATTCGATAAAAATATCATATAAAACTTCTCTCTTAGCTGAGTTATATGCCTTTTTGAAACCTATGAATAACATTTAAGAGATCTTACTTCTTCGAAATGTGTGTACTTTAAAAATATTCACGTTCCAAATCATGAGAGCCGCTGTAATGGCAAATACGTACGGAGTTGCCCAAGGGAACTCCTTGCAAATTGGCCCAACACGATTACGCTATGTGTAAACAATTACTGTGAACGAGGCGCGTGTGGTTATCAAGTCTTGTTACAGTGCCACAAAAACACGATATAAGCACGCATCACCATTAGCTGATACTTAAATCAGAATGGATGAATTTGCGGTTTCACAAAGTTAATGCAGTCAGAAAGCTTCCTCAAGCTCGCCTGGTACATTAAAACGGCACTTAAATTAATTCCACTCCCCACCACCAGGCGCGATCACAATGGAATCCGCATCAGTTACGGAAGTTACGACGCTGCCACACGTATTAATGATTGTTATCGGGAGATGCACGTGCTGATAGGAATCCTATGGAAATGCGGATCGTCGTATATACCCGCGGGACTTATTCAAAGAAGACGATTACAGACCGATTGAACTCTATTCGTCCAGTACCCGACATTTCTCAGAATCAATGTAGAATAGGAGATTCTTCATCATCAGCGTTTATGTTCGAGAGGCAAATAGATCAAACTTTACGAAAGTTTCAATATATGACGTCACCTGCTTAGCAACGGATCAGACTCTTAGCATTTATATGGTGTTTGCTAGAGGTATAGACTTACATTCTTAAATGTATTATACAGGGTGATTCACGAGGATTTACCGTCACTTACGGAGCTTATTTACGAAGACATTCTGAGCGAAAAATGTCATACAAACTTGTGTCCTAATCTCAATATTTTCAAAGTTACAGAGGTGTGAAAATTATTAGAATAATCTTAATTTTAAAGGTTTTTTAATAGTTTCTTCACAAACATTCATTGAATTGATGAATATTGGTATATAATATTACTATACTGATGTAGGATATATTTACTACTAACAATGCCGGAAAGCATTGTTGTACATTGGTATTTTTCTTATTTTACAATTGTTATGGGAATTCAGAAATTATTATATTATGTTGGCGGAATTGGAAACATCAAAAATTAATTAAGAAATGCTTTAAATAAATTGTTCTTTGCGTTTACATTGTTGTGAAGGTTCAAATGAACGTATACATCTGTTTTTATCTTTCCAATTCCGCCAACATAATATATAATAATTTCTGAATTCCCATAACAATTGTAAAATAAGAAAAATAAGAAAATGCTTTCCGGCATTGTTAGTAGTAAATATATCCTACATCAGTATAGTAATATTATATACCAATATTCATCAATTGAATGAATATTTGTGAAGAAACTATTAAAAAACTTTTAAAATTAAGATTATTCTAATAATTTTCATACCTCTGTACACTAATTTGAAGTCGTTAGTAAAATACTTTTCTTCTTTAGTTTTAAGGCTAAAAAAATATTACAGATAGAGAATGAACTATTCAGAAGTATCATTTCTTTAATTGACTAGTGTCCTGAAGCTAAAAATGTGTTGTGAATTGCTTTGTACATTTGTTGATTTTCAATGTTTAACTAAAAATGACATCATTCTTACGCACTTATCACAAAAATTGTTACAAATCATACGACTTCAGGAACTTGATTCTTTTCAGTTTAATTATGCATCCTAATGTACAGCCTTGAAGAATTTACAAGAGCGTCGTGATTTGTAACAACTGTTGTGATAAATGCGTAAGAAAATATAATTTTGTAGTTAAAAATTGGAAGAAAAAAAATTTGTACAAAGCAACTATGGAATTCACAACACATTTTTAGCTTGAGAATATTAGCTAATTAAATAAATAATACTCCTGAATAGTTAATGCTTTATTTGAAATATTCTTTTACCCTTAAAACTAAAGAATAAAGGTATTTTAGAAACAACTTCAAATTAGTGTGACTCTGAAAATATCGGGATTAGGACAAATGTTTATATGGCACTTTTTGCTCAGAATGTCTGAAGAAATAAGCTCTGTAAGTGACGGTAAATCCTGGTGAATCACCCTGTACTTATTCTCTCATAATATACTCATACTAACGAATCTTTAACAAACCCAGTCATGAAACAGTAACCTCATTGTAAATATTTGTACAAATGTACGATATATACTTCATGTGACTCTCATATCACACGCGCCAATAGCGGGTTAAAATAGATTGCCCTCACCTAGGTTCAGCGTTGCCAACTCGATTCTTAAAAACCCGCTATGAAACAGTGCAGAAATCGTTAAATTGCTATATTGGCAATGTAAGATGAGATTATTTTGCCGCTGTAAGTGCTAAAATATCCGCTAAATCCTTATACCAGGAATACATATTTCATAAATTTGTACCCGCTATACTAACACTGAAAACCGCCAAATCTAGCGGGAAAATCGCTGAATTGGCAATACTGCCTAGGTTTGGAAATGCGAATCTCTCAACCAATTGCTAGCATAGTGACGTAACAGTTACACCACTAAAAAGTATGACTGACATAAACCGGAAGGGACGTTGTTGTTGTTGTTGTTGTTGGTGGTGGTAGTGGTGATGATGATGATAATTGTAGTTTCTTTTAATTTAATATTGAAATCCTGATTACATGTCACGTGCATTACATTCAGGGGCTTTGGATGAATTGCATTGACTTCCCTAGGACCCTCTGGGCTTCAGCCACACACATAGAGGCCCGGCATAAGCTACTACCTGCTCCATTTTGAACGTCACCCATGGTGTGTGGCTATATATCACACAGACAGCCCACCCATTGCCATTTACAGTGATACACCGAGGCCTACCTGTCGTAATTAATACACCCGTAACATAGCTACAGTGTGTTCCTCAAGCTAACCCCAATCTGAACCTGATTTGCTTGTGTCATTTAGAAGATATTTATTGGGAGGGGAACAGAAAGTTGGTGCAAGACCAGACGTCGGAAACCTCCGACCCCAAAACGACTTTTTAATATCCATCCTGAAGCATTTAGGATCTTTTATTAGTTCTTGGAAGAAAACAAGCACTTGTATTGTATTTTATTATATATAATATTTCATTGACAACTTACTGAATATGTTTATTGAAACTTCCTCTGATTATTTATGGAATGAAAATCTATAATTTTACATATTTGCAAATATTACAGCAGGAAACCTCTTTTAGTCATATATTGGTAATGTAAATATGAGTGTTTCATACAACCTTAAAAAATTGTGGACCGGGATGTAGAAAATTTCGATGAAACATTTTGACCCACATGATTTCTATTAGTTACGTTTATTTGATTTATTCCTTCATTTACATATTCATTCGATTTTTTGTACTTATAATAGATACACTAGCAAATTTATTTATTTATTCATTTATTCATTCATTCATTTATTTATGCATTTGTTTCTTTGTTTATTTATTTATTCACTTAATCATTCGTTCATTTATTTATGCATTTGTTTCTTTGTTTATTCATTTATTCATTCATTCAGTTATTTATGCATTTGTTTCCTTGTTTCTTTATTGATGCATTTGTTCCTTTGTTTTTATAAATGCTTACTTATTTATTTATTCATTCAATCATTTATTTATTTATTTGTCCATTTATTCATTCATTTATTTATGCATTTATTTATTTATTTATTTATTTATTTATTTATTTATTTATTTATTTATTTATTTATTTATTCATTAATTCATTCGTTCATTTATTCGTTTTTTTGTTTATTTATGCATTTGTTTCTTTGTTTTTTATTTGTTTATTTATTTATTTATTTATTTATTCAATCATTTATTTATTTATTCATTTATGCATTGTTTCTTTGTTTATTTATTTATTCATTTATTCATTCGTTCATTTATTCGTTTTTTTGTTTCTTTATTTATGCATTTGTTCCTTTGTGTTTTTATGTATTTATTTATTTATTCAATCATTTATTTATTCATTCATTCAATCATTCAATCATTTATTTATTTATTTATGCATTTGTTTCTTTGTTTATTTATTTATGTATTTATTTATTTATGTATTTATTTATTTATTCAATCATTTATTTATTTATTTGTTCATTTATGCATTGTTTCTTTGTTTATTTATTTATTCATTTATTCATTCGTTCATTTATTCGTTTTTTTTTTTGTTTCTTTATTTATGCATTTGTTCCTTTGTGTTTTTATTTGTTTATTTATTTATGTATTCAATCAATCATTTATTTATTTATTTATTCATTTATTCATTGTTTCATTTGTTAGTTTTTCCGTTTATTTATGGATTTGTTCCTTTGTTTTATATTTGTTTATATATATATATATATATATATATATATTTATTTATTTGTTTGTTTATTTATTTACTTATTTATTTATTTACTTATTTATTTATTTATTCATTCATTCAATCATTTATATAATCTATTTATTTATTTGCTGATTTATTGAATGTTTTATTACTTCATTATTTAGTTATTTATTCTTTTAATTAGAAAATTGTTCATTTATTTTTATTTAATGAAGAGAAGTTCCATGATTTCTAATAATCAACATAGTTTTTTTTTCAGTTTTCAGGCTCAATTTAACTGACTGAAAAGAGTCCACTCATGAAAATGTCTGCAAGAATTTTGTTGTGCAGTGAAATTCAACAAATGTAAAAGAAATAGTATGATACGAAGGTTTTACTGAATCCCAGGAAAGTACCACTAACTTATGAATTAAATATAAATGTAAGTGAACAAGCAGCGTAAAATGAGGAAAGATCTGAGCAAATTAGATTGAATGTTCTCGTATATTAAAGTCGTCTGCTGATCGCCAGAAGGCAGTAATACGCTTTCCCACTTTACCGTAAATATGTACATGTTTACCATCCAGTTCTGAGCAAAGCCATGCGGATATTCTGCTCAGTGATTGATGGAGGTTATCCTCAGCCAGAACTTTATATCCAAGGCGTGGCGTTAGCCTTCATCGGGGTAATGATTGCTATCCTGGGCCTGAACCTCGGACGTTTACTAGTTAACAATTTTGTTGTGCTGTTATGGGTTCTAAGTACTTATACAGCCACTGTCCATCGCTTAAATGACAGATTCAATGGATCATTAAAGTATGAAGTTCCCATAAAGCAAAAACAAGGCGTCCACGCTTCACAGAAGCCGCCTTAATGTTAAATTAACATTTGATTCATTGGCAGTAACAAGAATCAGAAATTATGTCCTATAAGAGGGATTAAATTACATTTACAGGCAGGAAAATTATAACGAGAACTAGCTCAAACCTGAGATCAGCCATTTTATAACAGTTTTATAGCACATCACTGCCAGGGAGTAATAATTATATGAAGGCCATTAGAGCTGTTGACGGTGACGTATAGGGACAGGCCTAATGTCCAATTCATTTCAAAGTGACAGACGTTAGGAAGGAGCGATTCAACTGTTATTACTTTACTGTAAATCACTGCTTTACTAGTAAGTTATGATTCCCAAACAGTATAAACACATTCTTATTAATTGTATCTGTCATGTGATCAGTAATAACATCTGTTGTAGACATTGTCAATAAAACGGTTTTTAAAATACATTATTTAAAAATTCCATTATGGAATAAAAGCAATTGACAAATAATAGTATATTATGCAACGAGCCTATAATGGTAGTAATTAAGACGCGAGTATGTTTATAAAACGAGCGCGAGTTTCATAATTTTCATACGAGCGTCTTAATTACCATAATATAATAATAATAATAATAATAACAATAATAATAATAATAATAATAATAACAATAATAATAATAATAATGGCTTTATGTAACCTGGCAGAGTTAAGGCCGTAAGGCCTTCTCTTACACTCAACCAGGATTAAAACTTGCTTACACAGTTGAACATAAAACTAGATCAGAATTAAGTAATTACATACTCATGAGATCAAAAGAGGTAGTTACATAAAATTTACCTCATAAAATAAAAATAAACATAGTGAAATACATATTAATTTGTTAGAATCAAATACGAATCACATAAAAACAGAAGCCGATAATTCAATAAAAAAGAAAAATGTACACAGTAAAAATAAAAATAAACACATTAGTATACATATTTGTATTAGATTACAATTAAATAGGATTTACATAATTAAACCAGAAACCGACAATTAAATAAAATGAACACAAAAAATAGATTAATAATAAAAAAACAACAACACAGTGGAATACATATTGGCATTAAGTGATAAATGAACACGATTTAGATAATGAAAATAAGAAACAAAAAAATAAAAATAAATACAGTGGAACACATTTGCAACTCGTTAGGTCTGGCAACTCATCATAAGATATTTTTCTAATTTACATTTAAAGGAAATTAAAGTTCGGCAGCCCTTGACTTCAGGCGGCAGAGAATTCCAGTGACGAGAAGTAGCAACAGTGAAAGACGAAGAATAAGGCAAGTTTCATACGACTTTTTATGCT
Organism: Periplaneta americana; assembly: GCA_025594305.2. Taxonomy (NCBI): domain Eukaryota; kingdom Metazoa; phylum Arthropoda; class Insecta; order Blattodea; family Blattidae; genus Periplaneta; species Periplaneta americana. The sequence continues at coordinate 139,918,919 of JAJSOF020000019.1, read as the reverse complement.
CGACCATATTTCTAACTTGAAATTATTCGTAAGTATTCATGTTATTCTTATCTGAGTGAGGAGCGGAACTGATCTTGTGCAATACCTCGTAAATTGTGAGATGTGCGCAGACGCGAAAGTATTGATTTTTTCCGAGAAACAAATGTCGACATTGACCTTGATATAATCTAGAGAGTAAAATAAACATTAATCTTGATATAACCTTGAAATTGAATTACACATTGAAAAACGAGATGACAAATTGAATTTATTTGAATATTATTTACAATTAACGCTAATTATTATAGTAACAGAACTGACTTTATTTCAAATATAGGTGATTTATTGATTTATTGTTGTCTTTCGATTGCATATCCGAGAATAATCGATACTTGCGCTTTCATATTGCTACAATGGTATTTTCTGATTGGTGGAACACCTGAACTTTAATGAATAGGTGTACTTTAATGAGGTCCATTTAAGGGCTGCTACCAGGTGTATAATTACTACATTTCGGCATGGTCGAGCATAAAATATGTTTAATTTCAGTTTTCATTTATTTAGTGGTAAACCCCTGCAGTTATTGGGAAATTTGTTATAAAACGTAACATCAGAATATATAGGAAATAATCTCGTATGTGGTACGTCTGTGATTTTCAATAAAAAAAAAGAAACTTCCATAATGAGTAGCCTATCGGTTCGGTTATGGAAGTCTATGCTTTCAAACAAATTAAGTTAATTTTGTTTCATCATTTAATTAATTTTATAGTCTTCCCCTGAGGGGGAAAGGAGCTGCCCATCCTACACCATTGTCTCCTGCTTAGTTGCCTCATGAGTGATGGCTTGTAGATATCACTTCTGAGGTTCACATCTGTCTTCGGACAGTTGACTAAACAAAACAACAACAACAATCTTCCTCTAAACAGAGGTGGCCTATAGACTACGTACCAGTACATAGTTACAATATTTGGCATTTGCGTAAAAAAATGAAAAAAAAAGAAGAGGAGGGGAAAAAGAATGTGTGCAAAATAGGGATGAAAAAATAAAAGAATGAACATTGCGTGTGGAATATCTAAAAAAATGTGTTATACAAAAAGAGTAAAAAATAAAGAAAAAAGCGAATGAAAAGTTTAGTGAATGCCATTGTTATACAAGTGGTTCAGGATGCACGTCGCAAATATATACGAGGGTTGTAAACGTCGTTTCCACCACCAGACACAAAATTAAATCAATGTTTGAGAACAATATTCAGGTGTCATCAAATTTAAAGTAAAAAATAATACGTAATTTACTGCTATCATTCAGTGCAATCCAGGCCCATTTTAAACATACAGATTTGTAAACATATGCATGAAAAGAAAACACATAATAACCGGAAGTAAAAATATTACATATTTATATTTTATACTAGATAAACTGATTAACTCGATATTTAAACAGAAACACGTGTACAATATTTTTATAATTTTGAGAACTGAAGTACGTCATACTTTCTCATTTGTAAGCTATTCTGTTTTGATTTAACAAACTTTAATATCGACCTATCTTACTGTTTTTAACTACAGAGTGAGTCTGAAATCTGGAGTCGCTTTATTACATATCTCATACTGTGAGAGGTGAATACAGATGTTCCCCTTTGTTATAACACCAATGGATCAACCAATTACTTTTACAGATGTAGCTCTCTGCCTCTTCAAATCCGCCATATTGGATATAACTGTGAAATTTCGAATGGAAAAGTGGTCGTGTTATGTCTAAATGAATGAATGAATGAATGAATGAATGAATGAATGAATGAATGAATGAATGAATGAATGAATGAATGAATGAATAAATAATAAATCAATAAAAATAAAAAATGAATAAAAATAAATAATAAAATAAAAGATAACTAAATAAAAAAGAATAAATAAGTAAATAGATAAATAAGTACATAACTAAATAAATAAACATAAATATAAATAAATAAATAAATAAATACAAAAATAATAAATAATAAATTAAAAATAAATAATAAATAAAATAATAAATAAAAAGTAAGTAAATAAATAAATAAGTAAATAAATAAATAAGGAAATAAATAAATAAGTAAATAAGTAAGTAAATAAATAAGTAAATAAATAAATAAGTAAGTAAATAAGTAAGTAAATATATAAATAATAATTACATAAATAAATAAATGTATATATACAAATAAATAAATAAATACGTAAATAAATAATTAAATAAGTAAATAAATAAACAAATAATTAAGTCAATATGTAAGTAAATAAGTAAGTATATAAATGAAGAAATGAATGAATAAATAAATAAATAAATAAATAAGTAAATAAATAAGTAAATAAGTAAGTAAATATGTAAATAATAATGACATAAATAAATGTATATATACAAACAAATAAATAAATAAATACGTAAATAAATAAGTAAATAAATAAGTAAATAAATAAATAAACAAATAAGTAAGTCAATATGTAAGTAAATAAGTAAGTATATAAATGAAGAAATGAATGAATAAATAAATAAATAAGTAAATACATAAATAAGTAACAAATATATATATATATATATATAAATTAAATAAATAAGTAAGTAAATAAATAAGTAAATAAGTAAATGAATAAGAAAGTAAATAAATAAGTACATAAATAAATAAGTAAATAAATAAATATATAATTAAATAAAATAAGAACTATGGCTATTAAAGTTACAAAAAAAATACGTCCGAATTATTTCCTAAAAATAACTTTAAATTTATCACATGTCTCTCTCGTTGAACACTCCATGTCATAACGTAACGCTTAACTGTGTGTGTTTATTTATGTATTTTGACTACGCGTATTGTGCTATTGCACTCAAAGACTGTATTTTAAATTTAATTTAATTTACAATTTGAGAACTATCTGACGGAGTCCCAGGTAACGCAAAGAAAGTTGTTCGTGGGATGGACTGGAAGGGAATGAAATTTCAGAAGGGTGAGGGCACTACGACCCAGCAGTGCAGCCTTTCAAGATCTACTGCACTCAAGTTAGGCGCATTCCCAAACTTACACCGGCTACTACACTTAGCTTCGCTGTGTACCCGGGTTTCGAGGTTCCTAGCCCAGCCCCTCCGTGAGTAGCCAACCGGTGTTCAAGGAAAGCTATGGATTGATGACGAAATGGAGAGATGTTGACGAAATGATGTACATGCCTAATATGGTAAAACTGGAGAACCCCGAGAAAAACCCCAACTGCCACCTTGTCCGCCACAAGTGGCACTATGGATTTTTGAATGAAAAATCCCAGACGAGGCGTGACCAGGACTCGGACCCAGGCCGCCTGGATAGCAGGCTGAAGGTATTACCACTTGTCACAGCAGGGGAAACATGTGGGTTAATATGTTGTTAATATCTTAACGTAAACTGAATCACAATACAGACTCCGTCTCATTTCGCACATTATGTGGGTCACTAGCATCGCACGTCATCAGCTCTATTATCTTCATCTATTTGTACGACAGCAATTTAAGAGTAGCTGGAAGAATAGCCAGGGGCCCAGCAGTCGAAAGGAGAATTAAAATTACAGAGCAGGCCAATAATGCATACGTAATGGGACGGGGCGCACCCTGACAATGCAAACCGAAGGCGGAGCAAACCGTTATTACTGCTTTATGTTAAGTATGTGTTACTAGTCAAATATCAATTAACTTGTTCCAGGGAACCATGACGAAATGCTAGACGCTCTTCCTCAATATCTAGACGCAGGTGGTTTTCATTTTACCTTCGCCAATAGATTCAACTGGAAACCAGTACTAGATATGTTCAGTTCTAAGTGACATCTAGGATCCTAATGAACCACAACAATCAAGTTAGACGCTCTTCCTCAATATCTACACGCAGGTGGTTTTCATTTTACCTCCGCCAATGGATTCAACTGGAAACCAGTACTGGATATGGTCAGTTCTAAGAGACGTGCAGGGTTCTAAGACAAAAGCGACTCTGAGTTATTCAAATGAAGTACAACAATCAAGTTAGACGCTCTTCCTCAATATCTAGACGCAGGTGGTTTTCATTTTACCTCCGCCAATGGATTCAACTGGAAACCAGTACTAGATATGGTCAGTTCTAAGTGACATCTAGGGTTGTAAGAGAGAAGTGGCATTTAAGTTATTCAAATGAAGCACAACAATCAATTTAAACGCTCTTCCTCAATATCTAGATGCAGGTGGTTTACATTTTACCTCCGCCAATGGATTCAACTGGAAACCAGTACTAGATATGGTCAGTTCTAAGTGACATCTAGGATCCTAATGAACCACAACAATCAAGTTAGACACTCTTCCTCAATATCTAGATGCAGGTGGTTTTCATTTTACCTTCGCCAATAGATTCAACTGGAAACCAGTACTAGATATGGTCAGTTCTAAGTGACATCTAGGATCCTAAGACAAAAGTGACATTTAAGTTATTCAAATGAAGCACAACAATCAAGTTAGACGCTCTTCCTCAATATCTAGACGTAGGTGGTTCACATTTTAACTCCGCCAATAGATTCAACTGAAAACCAGTACTGGATATGTTCAGTTCTAAATGACGTGTAGGGTTCTAAGACAAAAGTGACATTTAAGTTATTCAAATGAAGCACAACAATCAAGTTAGACGCTCTTCCTCAATATCTAGACGTAGGTGGTTCACATTTTAACTCCGCCAATAGATTCAACTGAAAACCAGTACTGGATATGTTCAGTTCTAAATGACGTGTAGGGTTCTAAGACAAAAGTGACATCTGAGTTATTCAAATGAACCACAACAATCAAGTTAGACACTCTTCCTCAATATCTAGATGCAGGTGGTTTTCATTTTACCTTCGCCAATAGATTCAACTGGAAACCAGTACTAGATATGGTCAGTTCTAGGTGACGTGCAGAATTCTAAGGCAGAAGTGGCATTTAAGTTATTCAAACGAAGCACAACCATCACTTTAGACGCACTTCCTCAATATCTACACGCAGGTGCTTTTCATTTTGCCTCCGCCAATGGATTCAACTGGAAACTAGTACTGGATATGGTCAGTTCTAAGAGACGTGCAGGGTTCTAAGACAAAAGTGACATCCGAGTTATTCAAATGAACCACAACAATCAAGTTAGACACTCTTCCTCAATATCTAGATGCAGGTGGTTTTCATTTTACCTTCGCCAATAGATTCAACTGGAAACCAGTACTAGATATGGTCAGTTCTAAGTGACATCTAGGATCCTAAGACAAAAGTGACATCCGAGTTATTCAAATGAACTACAACAATCAAGTTAGACACTCTTCCTCAATATCTAGATGCAGGTGGTTTTCATTTTACCTCCTCCAACGGATATAAGTGGAAACCAGTACTATATATGGTCAGTTCTACATGAAGTGCAGGGTTCTAAGACAAAAGTGGCATTTAAGTTATTCAAATGAAGCACAACAATCAATTTAGACGCTATTCCTCGATATCTACCTCCGCCAATAGATTCAACTGAAAATCAGTACTAGATATGGTCAGCTCTAATGATGTGCAGGGTTCTAAGACAAAAGTGACATCCGAGTTATTCAAATGAACTACAACAATCAAGTTAGACACTCTTCCTCAATATCTAGATGCAGGTGGTTTTCATTTTACCTCCGCCAATGGATATAACTGGAAACCAGTACTAGATATGGTCAGTTCTAAGTGACATCTAGGATCCTAATGAACCACAACAATCAAGTTAGAAGCTGTTCCTCAATATCTAGATGCAGATGATTTTCATTTTACCTTCGCCAATAGATTCAACTGGAAACCAGTACTAGATATGGTCAGTTCTAAATGAAGTGCAGGGTTCTAACACAAAAGTGGCATTTAAGTTATTCAAATGAAGCACAACAATCAATTTAGACGCTCTTCCTCGATATCTACCTCCGCCAATAGATTCAACTGAAAACCAGTACTAGTAATAGTCAGTTCTAAGTGACGTCAAGGATCCTAAGACAAAAGTAACTTCCGAGTTATTCAAATGAACCACAACAATCAAGTTAGACGCTATTTATTACAATGGACAAATTACACACACGTATATATTTTATTTATTTACTCATTCATTCATTCATACAATCTTACTTACTATTTAAATGTTAAAAATACAAATGGAATCTGAAGAAATTCTTAACTTGCGCAGGTTTATGGAAATGATTAAAAATGTTGGGTAGTAATAGATGTTTCCTATCATCTTTAAAAATTCATATACTCCCTCCGTTCTAAAATATGGTATAGTAACAAACCAAACAAGTTTGATTATTGCGCATGCGCGAACGAAATGTTTCACGGTGTGGTATTCTGTTCAGTAGTGAAGGAACTATCAGACAGGCAGTTGTGAATGTTTCTAGTCTTCTGTAGTGCACCAAACTATAATATTTAAATAGTTCATTATGAACAGAAATCAAATGGACACCTGCTCTGGTGTTCCTGCTGCAGAAAATGTAACACCAACCCAGTCAATTTTGAATGGAATATCTAAGGCTCAATAGTCGTATAAAAACGGGTTGTAATTTATTGCAGTTTTTATGTTAATTTTCTTCTCTCAAAACAATGTTTGTTTTTTATTTCATTAATTGGACATCACACAGAATGAAATGTGTCTTATTTTTATGTTTTTATGTTAATTTACCAAACAAATAAGTAGTAGTAGTATTTATTTATTTAACCTGGTAGAGATAAGGCCATCAGGCCTTCTCTGCCCCTCTACCAGGGGATTACAACTATAATATGAAGAATAAAATTACAATTAATATTAAATTTACAATCACAATTACAATAAAAATTAAAGTACGACAAGATTACCTGATTAATGAAAGCTAGACAATTTATCATAGAAGTTAAAACAAAGAATATTTTTGTATTTACTGAATTACAAATTAAACCCAGAATAACAAAATTCTATAGTGATGAAATTACCATATTTAGATATTTTGTGATAGATTAAGAGAACTATTTACAAGAAACCATGTCTGAACGAGTCTCAATTACTGACCAACTGCCTAGTAAGTTTGCGTTTGAATTCAATTTTATTTCCACAGTCCCTGATGCTAGCAGATAACGAATTCCAGAGTCTTGGCAGGGCTATTGTGAAAGAGAATGAGTATGAGGATGTGCGATGGGATGGTATTGTTAGTATTGTTTCATGGCGAGAGTGTGTGTTCAGATTGTGATGGGAAGAAAGGTAAGTGAAGCGAGACGACAGGTACGAAGGAATAGAAGAGTTCAAGATTTCGAAGAGAAGGAGAAGTGAATGTAAATTTCTTTTCTTATCTAGTTTAAGCCAACCTATTGTTTCCAAGGACGGGGTAATATGATCATATTTACGAACATTGCTTACAAAACGTACACACAAATTATGAGCACGTTGAAGTTTCGTTTTGCTGTCGCTGGAGAGGTCAGCCAGTAAAATGTCAGCATAATAAAAATAGGGAAATACAAGCGTCTGCACAAGGGACTTTTTAAGCAAGAGGGGAGATGAACATATTTTACCCTTTTTGGCATATGGACAATAGAATATAAGTTACTTTTCTGCAGGTTTCTGTGATTTGCATGTCCCAGTATCTACAAGATGTATTAAAGTTATATTACATTACTGAGAACTTCAACAAATGTATACCAATTTTGGAACAATTAATTACATCTTTCTATACCATATTTTGGAACAGAGAGAGTATCTTTTACTATTTTTCAAAACTCATAAATGTCTGTTTTCTAGAACTGAGGATCCCTGTGGTATTAATATGAGGTTTTTTAAATGAAAAACTCATCATCATCATCATCATCATCATCCTTCACGAATTAGGCCCCATCTAGCAGTCTTCTTAAAGGTCGTCCTGGTTGACGATATCCTCTAGGTTTATACTGCATCAAAAGTTTTGGGATTCTAAAATTTTTCATTCTTCTTACATGATCTAGCCAATTGAATTTGTATCTGCTGATTTTTTCTTCTACTGACTCTACTTCTAACTGTTCTAAAATTTCTTCATTCCTTTTTCGGTCTAAAAGAGTATATCCTGCTGTCCTCCTGAAAAATTTCATTTCCGTTGCTTTGATTCTGTTCATGTCTTTTTTCTTTAATGTCCAAATCTCGCTTCCGTATAAAAGGGAGGGTAATGCTAGTGTATTATATATTTTTATTCTGTAGATTTTTTGTACTAATTTAGCTTTTAATATATTGTTTATTATTCCTAGAATTTGTGTAAATTTGGTAATTTTCTTGTTCACATCTTTTTCATTTTGATAAGATATTTCACAACCCAGATAATTGAAATTTTGTACTTGTTCGAGGGATTGGTTATTGTGTATTATCTTACTTCTGACTGGGTCTTGTCCTAAAAATGCCATTACTAACTAATTTTCTTTCGGATATACAGTTATTTATTTTGACACTTATTTTGCTGTCTGTGTAGATTTCTATTATATTTTGTAATAGCAAATTTCGAATATTTTTATCTTGTAATATGTCGAATAAAAGGTCTCTTCGGACTTTATAAAAGCTTTCACAAAACCAATAAAAGCTATATGGGTTTCTAAATTAAATTCTCTTCTTTTTCTAACGATAGTTTGGTACTAAATAATGGATCTACATATGATCTTCCTTTTCTAAAGTCACTTTGACACTCCAGAAGGAAAGTTTCAGCATGTTTTTTTAATTTTTCATTTAAAATCCTACTAAATATCTTATAACATGTGTTGAGGATACTAATCCCTCTATAGTTTTCAACAATTTGTTTATCTCCTGTTTTATATATGGGAATAAATTACACTATTTTTCCATTCTTCCGGTAAAGTGGCAGTCAGATATATTCTGTTTAGAAATCTTAGTAATCTTTCTTGAAATAGATCTCCTGCATATTTATACAATTCTGAATTTAGGTTATCTTCTCCAGGTGATTTACTATTTTTCGTCTGCTTTAATGCTTCTTGTAGTTCTTTCTTTGTAATGCATTGTTCATGTGCGTTTTTTGTGTCCCAGAATTATGAATCAAAAGTAGGATTGTTCCATAAGTTTTTGTAAAAGTCTAGGAATGTTTCTATTTTGTGGCAAGGGCTTATCTTGGCGGATTCCTTTATGTCTTTATTCATGTATTTAAAAATTTTATATGTATTGGGTTTCATTTTATAAATGCCATTTTCTAAAACCTATAAAATGAAAAACTAGCCTAAATATTCTTAATGTAAACAAGTCCCTGAAAGCCACGCGCCGCCCATGCCAGGCGTTATTCCACATTCTCTTAGTTAGTCACTGCTGGTAAACTTGTTCTAAGAAGAACATGTACCTTCTTAACAGTCCGCAAACTGTTGTGGCCTGCGCAGCAATTAACCTACGAACAACGCCAAGATCTTGTGCCCTGGGATCTGAACAAAGGATCTCGCAGGGGCCTTGGCTACTAGCCCTTAATCACACACATAACCCCGGACGGAGTCGACAGAATGAATGACCTATAAAACTTCTGTCGGAGTTGCAGCATCGAGCAAGTAGCTGGCAGTGATGGAGGGTTCATATCATACTATTACTGTATCAAAGGGCGGGGTCCGGAGGTGTGGCAACAGAGCAGGTCTTCATTCGCTGACCCCGATACAATGATGCCTGACTTTCACATGCATGCCGGTCAGATTCCTGCTTTATTTTTCTTCTCTTTGTGTTGCAGAATGCTATTCCACGGTGGGTGATCTGCGAGGACTGTCTTCATATGTAAATCATATTTCTATACAGGCTGGATTATTAAGAAGCATTCATAGAATTTGCAAACACTCGTCTGGCTGGCATGATCTCAACAAAGCGTAATGCAGATGAACACACGCGAGATCTGGCGCAGGTAGCCTTGAGGGGGGCATCGCTAACAGTAACACTGTCACAGGACAATCACGCATTTAGGTGCTCCCGGATAGGAGCAGTGTTCTATGACGTGAGCAAAGCGTCAAATTTAATTACACAAAGGCATGTGACATTCTTAGTAGATTAGGATTAGAAAGTACAGGGACATCATTTTATTTTTACTTCAATTTTTACTGTAGGCACCTGAGTTTTTTTAATGTACTTCACACCCACCCCTTCTACTAATGAAGTTCAACCGTCCTCCACACAGATCCAAGATTTCATATACAGTCATAGTGGACTTACGGTCATAGTAAACAGTACGTTCCAAAAATATGTTTGCGGTTTCCAGTGAGCTTTCAATATTGCATCATTTTCGCACAGGTACTGTCGTCCATTTGCCTACGTCGCATTCCGGTTTCCCCCACCAGCTTCTATTCGTATTCGCCTCTCTGAAAAGGCTAGTGGCTGGGCTATCTTAGCTCTTTTCTGAGAACATTAATTTCTGTTAGGGATTGGACGCCTACGTAATATTATACCCATACAACTGTTTAAAATAACTTAAATAAAAGGGCCTCGTTAGGTAATTAATTGTCACGTGATTTCCTCCCTTTCTACGATCCTGCAACATAACCACTTGGACGGACAGTAGATAGCATGTCTGAGTAATTTTATCTTTTCGGATCGAGCAGAAGTGAAGATTGAATTTACAGTACGTAAGGTATTCTTTTACAGAGTAGGTACAGAATTATTTGAACATGAGTTACTAGTACGAAGGACGAAACTGGTAATTGGAATTACACACATTAGAACTGAAGCCTGTATCGAAATGAACGGCCACCATTTTGAAATATGTGTTTAAATATCCATATTATGATTATTTTTCAATTTAACTTCATTCTCTATATTGTACGCTAATATAATATACACTGCATAATGAATACGTCCGTATAGACAGCTCAGTTCGTGAGTAAAAACACTCATTGTTAATACTGTACTGTATTTTGATTAAACAAAAACCTAATGAAAATTATTAAACTCAAAAGCGTCATATTTCCTAGTTTACGTAAATGGATGAACTACTTTTCTTCCCTCCTATACCTAGTAAAGTGATTTGTTTGTAACATCGAACTCCAGTCGTCGAAGGTGGTAGCAACCGTTGATCCAAAGGTATAGCCAGGTTAATATTAGAAATGTTAGTAAAAATAAAATGATGTCCCTGTACAACCAGAAAATTGAATTACATAAATGGAAAACAGGTAACAGAATAACAATGTAGTTTGTAAACATAATGAGAAATGGCTGGATGAAAATGAAAATCTTTACCCACTGTATGCTCTACTGTTTTAATATGCAAACTAAACATCTGACGAACGGATCACACACACAAAAAAAAAAATTTAATCGAGCAGAGCGAGTTTTTCAGTTTCCGACATTTTGTAATGCACTTCACAAAAGTGTATCGTACATTTTTTGCACCTCATAGTTTTAAAATTCCACATACAATATATTTTGCATTGAAAATTTAGAGCAATATTATTCATTAATAATTCATTCATTCATTCATTATTTTATTTATTTATTTATTTATTTATTTATTTATTTATTTATTTATTTATTTATTTATTTATTTATTTATTTATTTATTTATTTATTTATTTATTTATTTATTTATTTATTTATTTATTTATTTATTTATTTATTTATTTATTTATTTATTTATTTATTTATTTATTTATTTATTTATTTATTTATTTATTTATTTATTTATTCATTTATTTATTTATTTTGGTGTAGTTAAGGCCATCAGGCTTTCTCTTCCACAACACCAGGAATACAAATACAATAATATAAATAAACACAGAAAAAAATACACTATATACAAAGTAAAGCTACACAAGGAATAAAGAGAGAGAGAAAAAAACACTATAAGGAAAGTAAAGCCACACAAAAATATACACAAATATTCCAAAGCCTTCACAAAACTGCACTGTAATGGTAACTAAGTAACAATAAGTGCACTGTAATGGATCTATTTCAGTATACTTTTATGTTATGTAGAGTGGTTTCCCTAGCAACAAGTTTTTATGTGGGAATTCTAATTTTCAGGGCCTAACAACAAGATGTAAATACAACAAAAAAACACGATCGTGCAAAAATTGCTCTTAAATTGTCGATTTTTTTGGTTCAAGAACTTGCTTCGTTATCCTGGAATGTCACTAATCCACAGTTGGCAATCCTACACTCTGAATTATAAATGAATGATAGTTGTCGACACATCATGCTGTAATCTAATACAAGCATGCATAGTAGGCTTAATGCCGGTGATATAACACCACAGCCCATCTTTTAAGGTACCGATACTGTAATTTAAGTTAATTAATATGTCAACTCATTTTGGAACCTGAAACTATTTCGCGTGATTTCCGGTAGGGGCTCCACACGTTACGAAGTCTCGTCGAGGGGAATTCACGTGCACCAGGAACCCAGCTGACTGCATCATGAAATTAGATTAATGCAGTGTCATGCGAGAAGGTTAATCCATTCTGTACGTCATGACACGTCATTAATCTGATTTCATCACCTCCTCACCGAGCTGCGTGGTCCGCTCAAATCTGCCTCCTTCAAGACATCGTGTGCAACCATTACGCTGACAGGCTCAATTTTACTTCATCAAGTACAAGGAAGAAGTACTCTGGTGGTGCAAAATACCGATCACGTGACTTTCACGGAAACAAATATTTCCAGCATGAATGATATCCTGGTTTACAAAATGTCCTCCGCGTTCAGTGATTTCTGCTAACTATAGCTTTTGAACTGGGTTTTGTTCGTACTATACTTACTGGCTGTTTAGGAACCCGGAGGTTCATTGCCGCCCTCACATAACCCCGCCTTATCCTTATCCTTATCCTGAGCAAGATTAATCCACTCTCTATCTTCATCAAATCCATTTTAATATTATCCTCCCAACTACGTCTCGGCCTCCACAAAGGTATTTTTCCCTCCGGCCTCCCAACTAACACTCTATATGCATTTCTGGATTCGCCCATACGTGCTACATACCCTGCCCATCTCAAATGTCTTGATTTAATGTTCCTAATTATGTAAGGTGAAGAATATAATGCGTGCAGTTCTGTGTTGTGTAACTTTCTTCATTCTCCTGTAACTTCATCCCTCTTAGCCCCAAATATTTTCCTAAGAATCTTATTCTCAAACACCCTTAACCTATGTTCCTCTCTCAAAGTGAGAGTCCAAGTTTCACAACCATACAGAACAACCGGTAATATAACTGTTTTATAAATTCCAACTTTCAGATTTTTTGACAGCTGACTGGTTGATAAAAGTTTCTCAACCGAGTAATAACAGGCATTTCCAATTAAATTTAATCTGTAATAACTCAAATAAGATATAATAAAGTTTTCCTAGCAAAAAAGTTTCATTAATTCCCTCATATTTTTCTGCCCAAGAGCAAGTCTTTCACCGCAAATCTAACATCCTCCAGTCTCTCCTATTTTCTGCCTTCCTCTTTGTCTCCTCATATGATCCATATATCTTAATGTCGTCTATCATCTGATATCTTCTTCTGCCCCGTACTTTTCTCCCATTCACCATTCCTTCCAGTGCATCCTTCACTAGGCAGTTTCTCCTCAGTCAGTGAACCAACCAATTCCTTTTTCTCTTTCAGATCAGTTTCAGCATCATTCTTTCTTCACCCACTCTTTCTAGCACAGCTTGATTTTAATTCTGTCTGTCCATTTCACACGTTCTATTCTTCTCCATATCCACATTTCAAATGCTTCTACTCGTTTCTCTTCATTTCGTCGTAATGTCAATGTTTCTGCCTCCATACAATGTCACACTCCACACAAAGCACTTCACTAGTCTCTTCCTTAGTTCTTTTCCCAGAGATCCGTAGAAAATGCTCCTTTTTCTATTAAAAGTTCGTTTGCCATTGCTATCCTCCTTTTGACTTCCTGGCAGCAGCTCATGTTACTGCTTACAGTACACCCCAAGTATTTGAAGCTGTCCACTTGTTTTACTGCCTTCTTTTTGAATTCGCACGATTGCCTTCTTTAATATTCTTTCAATAGCCATCGTCTTTGTTTGTTGCTAAATAAAAATGGAAGTGGTGCAAGATATTCCTAAAGCCTGGTTAAATCATTCCTTAAATGGTTTCTATGATCGAGTGACACATTGTGAAGCAGCTGAGGGCTACCAATTTGAACACATAATTTAGAAGGTGAGCTAGCTTTGTTTTGTTTTTGTTAAGGAAGGAGTATTTTATTATTTTAATATTCGATACACTTTTCTGTTTTCTTGACTTAGCAACACTGAATTTGTACAGAAGTATCAATTGTGGGTAATTTTTTAAAAGCTCTTAATGAGCTTCATTCAAAAATAAAAATATATAGGCCTATTGGGTGTTCCATTTAAAATATTAACTCCGTACGTAGATAAAATTATTCGGGATCATCAGTGCGGTTTTCGGCGTAATAGATCGACTATTGATCAGATTTTTTGTATTCGGCAGATAATGGCGAAAAAATGGGAGTATAACGGTACAGTACATCAGTTAGTCATAGATTTCAAAATGGCATATGACTCGGTTAAGAGGAAGTATTATATGATATTCTTATTGAATTTGGTATTCCCAAGAAACTAGTTCGATTAATTAAAATGTGTCTCAGTGAAACATACAGCAGAGTCCGTATTGGTCAGTTTCTATCTGATGCTTTTCCAATTCACTGCGGGCTAAAGCAGGGAGATGCACTATCACCTTTACTTTTTAACTTCGCTTTAGAATATGCCATTAGGAAAGTTCAGGATAACAGGCAGGGTTTGGAGTTGAACGGGTTACATCAGCTTCTTGTCTATGCAGATGAAGTGAATATGTTAGGAGAAAATACACAAACGGTTAGGAAAACACGGAAATTTTACTTGAAGCAAGTAAAGCGATCGGTTTGGAAGTAAATCCCGAAAAGACAAAGTATATGATTATGTCTCGTGACGGGAATATTGTACGAAATGGAAATATAAATATTGGAGATTTATCCTTCGAAGAGGTGGAAAAATTCAAATATCTTGGAGCAACAGTAACAAATATAAATGACACTCGGGAGGAAATTAAATGCAGAATAAATATGGGAAATGCGTGTTATTATTCGGTTGAGAAGCTCTTATCATCCAGTCTGCTGTCCAAAAATCTGAAAGTTAGAATTTATAAAACAGTTATATTACCGGTTCTTCTATATGGCTGTGAAACTTGGACTCTCACTCTGAGAGAGGAACATAGGTTAAGGGTGTTTGAGAATAAGGTGCTTAGGAAAATATTTGGGGCTAAGCGGGATGAAGTTACAGGAGAATGGAGAAAGTTACACAACACAGAACTGCACGCATTGTATTCTTCACCTGACATAATTAGGAACTTGAAATCCAGAAGTTTGAGATGGGCAGGGCATGTAGGACGTATGGGCGAATCCAGAAATGCATATAGAGTGTTACTTGGGAGACCGGAGGGAAAAAGACCTTTAGGGAGGCCGAGACGTAGATGGGAGGATAATATTAAAATGGATTTGAGGGAGGTGGGATATGATGATAGAGACTGGCTTAATCTTGCACAGGATAGGGACCGATGGCGGGCTTATGTGAGGGCGGCAATGAACCTTCGGGTTCCTTAAAAGCCATTTGTAAGTAAGTAAGTAAGTAAGTTCCATTTAAAATAAGAGAGTTGGAGTTACTTCCGGTTAAACCGAAAGTAGAAAAAACTCGGTGAGTTCTTAGTATATGGTTATCCTCACATACCAAGTTTCATATCACTGAACCGTATGCTTCAAAAGTTATTTAGGTGGTGCGTTTATTATTTTAATATTCGATACACTTTTCTGTTTTCTTGACTTAGGAACACTAAATTTGTACAGAAGTGTCAAGTGTGGATAAGTTTTGAAAAGCTCTTAATGAGTACTATTCAAAAATAAAATAATATATCGGGTGTTCCATTTAAAATAAGAGAGTTGGAGTTACTTCCGGTTAAACCGGAAATAGAAAAAACTGGGTAATACCATTATTGAGTTCTTAGTATATGGTTATCCTCACATACCAAGTTTCATGACACTGAACCGTATGTTTCAAAAGTTATTTAGGTGGTGCGAGACTTTTAACTAACCCTATATGATACTCATATCGTAAACAACTATACCGTACCTCAATAATTTCGAGGGAAAAATTGTTCCGGTGCCGGGTATCGAACCCGGGACCTTTGGTTTAACGTACCAACGCTCTACCACTGAGCTACCCGGGAACTCTAACCGACACCGATCCAATTTTTCCTCTATATCCACAGACCTCAAAGTGGGCTGACAACCGTCAAGCAACCAACTTCGAGTGCACACTAACTCCGTGTGACTTAAATTGTGGTTTTCTGTTAACGAACAGTGACGTGTATTATGCAAATCAAGATTTCAGGTATAACTCCCTGTAAAGTTGATTTGAATAATTTCGAGGAAAAATTGTTCCGGAGCCGGGTATCGAACCCGGGACCTTTGGTTTAACGTACCAACGCTCTACCACTGAGCTACCCGGGAACTCTAACCGACACCGATCCAATTTTTCCCTCTATATCCACAGACCTCAAAGTGGGCTGACAACCGTCAAGCAACCAACTTCGAGTGCACACTAACTCCGTGTGACTTAAATTGTGGTTTTCTGTTAACGAACAGTGACGTGTATTATGCAAATCAAGATTTCAGGTATAACTCCCTGTAAAGTTGATTTGAATAATTTCGAGGAAAAATTGTTCCGGAGCCGGGTATCGAACCCGGGACCTTTGGTTTAACGTACCAACGCTCTACCACTGAGCTACCCGGAACTCTAACCGACACCGATCCAATTTTTCCTCTATATCCAAAGACCTCAAAGTGGGCTGACAACCGTCAAGCAACCAACTTCGAGTGCACACTAACTCCGTGTGACTTAAATTGTGGTTTTCTGTTAACGAACAGTGACGTGTATTATGCAAATCAAGATTTCAGCTATAACTCCCTGTAAAGTTGATTTGAATAATTTCGAGGAAAAATTGTTCCGGAGCCGGGTATCGAACCCGGGACCTTTGGTTTAACGTACCAACGCTCTACCACTGAGCTACCCGGGAACTCTAACCGACACCGATCCAATTTTTCCTCTATATCCAAAGACCTCAAAGTGGGCTGACAACCGTCAAGCAACCAACTTCGAGTGCACACTAACTCCGTGTGACTTAAATTGTGGTTTTCTGTTAACGAACAGTGACGTGTATTATGCAAATCAAGATTTCAGCTATAACTCCCTGTAAAGTTGATTTGAATAATTTCGAGGGAAAAATTGTTCCGGAGCCGGGTATCGAACCCGGGACCTTTGGTTTAACGTACCAACGCTCTACCACTGAGCTACCCGGGAACTCTAACCGACACCGATCCAATTTTTCCCTCTATATCCACAGACCTCAAAGTGGGCTGACAACCGTCAAACAACCAACTTCGAGTGCACACTAACTCCGTGTGACTTAAATTGACAATCTTGATTTGTATACCGTAACTGATCTTTTTTTTTTTTGTCAAAATCCCCGCTTCAATTTTAATTTAATTATGAGTTACTTTTGAAAAAAAACTCTATAATATGTAAATTAATGTATCGTATGTATTGTTACAATATTTGGCCTCTTCGAACATGGACAAGTCCTCGTTAAAGTGTTCTATAGCTGGTAGATAATAGGCAGGACATCATATCAATAAAAGAAACGTCGAAATTGCAGTTGAAATCGTCGTCAAAAATTTACTAACTACTACCATTGCGGCTTGTACAAACTGACCTGTATGTTCACAGGAACATTTCACTCTAATAAACTGTAAATGCAGTTATACAAATAGCAATTAGTTGAGTCATATTTCACTAATTTCATATTCTCTGATATCACTTAAGCTTGCAAGGCACACTGACATTAATGTCAAAGAGAGCATTACCAGAATCGCAGTAAATTTTGTGCCGCTCGAGATTTGTGGAGTGTAACAAACCAGGGAGCTAATGGAATCCATTTCAGACTTAAGTGAAGCCAGTTTCTACAATTCCACATCACGTACCGCTCAAGACGATATCCACTCATTTCCTTAATGCGTTCGTCACCCAATTCAGATTCGAACACGTACGATAATACATTTTATCTCCGGTTACTAGTATGTCGAACTAAATATGAAACAAACAATTTTCTTTTTCTACTTTCTCATTGTGAAAATTATAAAAAGGAACTATTGCGATGGTGAAAAAATTGATTTCGAGACTTTTACTAAAACCGTTTCCATCAACTCTCACATCGTCGGTTTACAAGCAAAACACATTAAGTCAAAAGTATTAATTCTGAGAAAAAGGCGTATGTAATGTACACGTGTGTATAAACTAAGAATTGGAAAATGAAATATACAGAAAAGGAAATAAATGATTAAAAATAATATTTTGAAGACTCAGTTTTGTCAAGAACTTTCAAACGCCTTTTTCTCAGAAGTAATATTTTTTGACTTAATGTGTTTCACTTGTAAGCCGACGATATGTAATAGGAAAAGTGGTTTTTCCGTGTGTCGTCATCACGTGTACTGGAGTAAAGATTAATTTTTGGTCCTATAGAATATATCTGTTATGGTAATAATAATTATTATAGGAGAAAAATTCGCTCCTGCGCTGGGGATTCAACGCGGGTCCTTGGTTCTATGTACCAAGTGCTCTAACCATTGAGCTATGCCTAAGTTCTTATTCACAGCACCGGATCGAATCCCTTTCCTCTAGTGTTTTTTTTCCCCTTTGTGGCCGTACCCAAGTTCGACATATATTAAGTCAACTGCTATTATACAAGGAGCGCACTCAACTAAGTGACTTGGTGGCCGGGATTCCACAGTAATATGAATTCGTCTCTCCTCTGGCAAACTAGCGAAAGTGAAAAATAAGCGACCCTGCACTTAAGGTCTATATTGCACTGTTTAATAGTGTTACTGTTACAGTTACTGTTACTGTTGGGCGAAGAATCTGAATAAAGATTAATAAGGACCAGGGTTCGATCCCCGGTGCCGGAGCGAATTTTTCTCTTCTAATAATCATGTGTATTGGAGTTCGGAAAATGAACTTCACTTTAATGTTAAAAAAAGTGTTGCTTTATTACGTTTTACTGGAAGTCAGGAATATCTAAACGCCAATTAATCTTATAAATAATATTCTGCCAGAGAGTATATTCTATTAGCGACTAACGTTTAACTATGACCCAAAAGTTTTCCTTTCGTCAACATTTGATAAATAGTATATAAGCAATGAATATTTTAAAAATTAATTTAATCATTCAAAATCTCCAAGGACATGAATAACGTTCAAGTAGGAATGGTTCTTCCATTTAATAATCTTGTTCAGAACAAATTAGATTACATTTCAGTAATATGACGACCGATGTACAAACCTCATGAAAATAAATTGAAAAAAATAAAAAAAGATTTACTGAATATCAACAATAATTGGACCTATAAGAGGAATAATCCATACATCTAACTTCAAAATAAATTCAGATTAATTGCTCTTTTTAATCCAAGAATAAATGCTGAGCAAATAGGCATATTTTTGTATAAACTTATTAATGGCACAACGAAGAGTTGCCGGTACTTGAACAAATATACAGGTTGTATCCGAGGTGGTTTTACAAACTTTCAGGGATGATGGCGAAGGGCACATGTATCAATTTGAGATAAGGAACCATGGTCCGGAAATGACTGAGTCGAAAGTTATAAGCAAAAATAGTTGTGTGGAAATGGAATTGTAATTTGGCACCACGTGCCCTCCTTCCCTTAACTTTTGGAACAGTCCTGGAAAAATGTTATGGGCCGGATGTCTCCTACGTGGGTACTTGTCCCGATACAATCTGTGAGCTTATCTACTGTTCCCATTGGCTCATCCGTATTCGAAAATCAGGTCTGCTTATTCCGCTCTCGTGTACTCCTCCATTTCACTAGGACTGATCGACTGGACACTGCAACTTGTACACATACACTGCTGTCTACAGACGTGCATATCAGGACCGACCATGTCCGTTACACATTACGCTATCTGCATTGCTTTAGTGTAGTTTCCTGTCCCCATCCCTCAGACAGCGCACTGAATGGAATACTGTAAGTAGACAACGTAAACAACGTCAGATGAATACAGTATGTGTAAGATGTACAGATAAATACACATAAATAAGGTGTACAGAGGAACAAAATTATTTCATTTCCACACAACTATTTTTACTTGTAACTTTCAACTCGGTCATTTCCTGACCAGGGTTTCTGATCTCAAATTGATACATGTGCCTTTCGCCATCATCCCTGAAAGTTTGTAACACCACCTCGGAAACACCCTGTATATCAAAGCCAGTAAACCTAATATAAGAAAACTTCAAATATTCCAATTCACGACACCTGAAACCATATCGCGTCAAAATCCCCGTTCTGAGAATGTGTTCTAAATACAAGGAACTCTCAATTAAAAGTGGACTGGACCTTGGTTACATCTTCAATCAATTTAGAAAGCAGTTAAGCATAAATTTTTAACTTGGTTATTTAACAACGCTGTATCAATTACGAGGTTATTTAACGTCGATGGAATTGGTGACAGCGAGATGATATTTGGGGAGATGAGGCCGAGGATTCGCCACAGATTACCTGACATTTGCCTTACTGTTGGGGAAAACCTCGGAACCAGGTAATCAGCCCAACCGGGAATCAAACCCGCGCCCGAGTGCAACTCCTGATCGGAAGGCAAGCGCCTTAGCCGACTGAGCTACACCGTCTATCATATTATATCTTCCTCTGCCCCGAACTCTCCTGTTCACCATTCTTTCCAGTGCATCCTTCAGTAGATAAAATACATTATAGAATAAAAATACATTGTAAAATAAAAATATATTTAAAATAATTTACATATGTATCAGTTAGTATTAAATAAACAAACAAATTAATAATGTAATTAATTAATCATCATCATCATCATCGTTCTTGCAGGTATTAGGCCTAGTGGCCTGTTACGATCTCTGTCCATCTTTTCAGGGGGCGTCCCAAAGATCGTCTTCCATTTGGTATATAGCGGAGAATTTGTCTTGGGAGTCTGGAACGGTCCATCCTATTGACATGGTTAAGCCATTTTTGTCTATAGTGGTTGAGATGTTCATAAATAGGTGTAATTTCCAATTCTTTTGTAATTAGTTCATTCCTTTTGTGGTCGAGCAAGCTGTAGCCAGCAGTCCTCCTTAGGAATCTCATTTCCGCAGTTGTTAGGCGTTGAGCATCTGAGTTTCGGACAGTCCAGGCCTCACTACCATACATGAGGACAGGTCTTGCTAGAACTTCATATGCTTTTAACCTGGTATGTTTTTGGGTTTTCGTGGTTGTGAAAACCTGGTTGATGGTTCTTAAGGCTCCATTAAAATGTTGAATATTTTCAGATATATCAGTAACAGATAAATATGTCAAATTATAACCTAAATATTTAAATGAGTTTACCTGTTCTAACGTATGGGTTCCAATGCAAATTTTACTCCTAACTGGCTGTTTACCTAGAAACGCCATAATTTTTGTTTTGTTTGGGGAAATTTTCATATTGAAATTTTGTGCTGTTACATTCAGGTGGTGTATTGAGTATTGCAGCTCGTCTTCATTTGTAGCAAAAGATCGTCTGCATATAATAATGTATCTAGAGTACAATTTCGGAAGAGCGGGATGTTTCCATGAATTTTTAGTCGCCAATATCTGATGATGGAGTTGATGTATATATTGAATAAAAGTGAAGAGAGGGGGCATCCTTGACGAACTCCACAGTTTATCGGTCTCCATTCGGTATGTATGAATCAGGAGCAGTCGGAGTCTAAAATCTTTTAAGCACACTCTACTTAGAAATGTCTTTAATGAACAGAACTAGACTCTTGCGGAAGTTTCTAAATAGTCTTAAATGACCAAGTTGTTATTTTTTTTTCTCCTCTCTCTTCTTTTTTTCTCTTTTCTTTTTTATTATCTTCATATATTACTTAATCATTTGTGTTTGTATGCCATTTAGTAGGACTTTGCTAATCAACATTTTATGTGTTGTCACCCATATGTATTCTCCAATTAGTACATTACTTACTTACTTACAAATGGCTTTTAAGGAACCCGAAGGTTCATTGCCGCCCTCACATAAGCCCGCCAGCGGTCCCTATCCTGTGCAAGATTAATCCAGTCTCTATCATCATACCCCACCTCCCTCAAATCCATTTTAATATTATCCTCCCATCTACGTCTCGGCCTCCCTAAAGGTCTTTTTCCTCCGGTCTCCCAACTAACACTCTATATGCATTTCTGGATTCGCCCATACGTGCTACATGCCCTGCCCATCTCAAACGTCTGGATTTAATGTTCCTAATTATGTCAGGTGAAGAATACAATGCGTGCAGTTCTGTGTTGTGTAACTTTCTCCATTCTCCTGTAACTTCATCCCGCTTAGCCCCAAATATTTTCCTTAGCACCTTATTCTCAAACACCTGAACCTATGTTCCTCTCTCAGAGTGAGAGTCCAAGTTTCACAACCATACAGAAGAACCGGTAATATAACTGTTTTATAAATTCTAACTTTCAGATTTTTCGACAGCAGACTGGATGATAAGAGCTTCTCAACCGAATAATAACAAGCATTTCCCATATTTATCCTGCGTTTAATTTCCTCCCGAGTGTCATTTATATTTGTTACTGTTGCTCCAAGATATTTGAATTTTTCCACCTCTTCGAAGGATAAATCTCCAATTATTATATTTCCATTTCGTACAATATTCTGGTCACGAGACATAATCATATACTTTGTCTTTTCGGGATTTACTTCCAAACCGATCGCTCTACTTGCTTCAAGTAAAATTTCCGTGTTTTCCTAATCGTTTGTGTATTTTCTCCTAACATATTCACGTCATCCGCATAGACAAGAAGCTGATGTAACCCGTTCAATTCCAAACCCTGCCTGTTATCCTGAACTTTCCTAATGGCATATTCTAGAGCGAAGTTAAAAAGTAAAGGTGATAGTGCATCTCCCTGCTTTAGCCCGCAGTGAATTGGAAAAGCATCGGATAGAAACTGACCTATACGGACTCTGCTGTATGTTTCACTGAGACACATTTTAATTAATCGAACTAGTTTCTTGGGAATACCAAATTCAATAAGAATATCATATAATACTTCCCTCTTAACCGAGTCATAAGCCTTTTTGAAATCTATGAATAACTGATGTACTGTACCCTTATACTCCCATTTTTTCTCCATTATCTGTCGAATACAAAAATCTGATCAATAGTCGATCTATTACGCCGAAAACCGCACTGATGATCCCCAATAATTTCATCTACGTACGGAGTTAATCTTCTCAAAAGAATATTGGACAAAATTTTGTACGACGTCAACAAAAGTGATATTCCTCGAAAGTTACCACAGTTGGTTTTGTCCTCCTTTTTAAAAATAGGTACAATTATGGACTCCTTCCATTGTTCTGGTACAATTTCCTTTTCCCAAATAGCAAGTACAAGTTTATAAATTTCGCTATATAATGCACTCCCACCCTCTTGTATTAATTCTGCTGGAATTTGATCGATACCTGGAGACTTGTACTTTTTCAGATTTTCTATCGCAATTTCGACTTCTGAAAGCGTGGGTTCGGGTATAAATGGCTCAGCAGTTTGTATTTCAATTCCGTCCCGATCATTTCTATTTGGCCTATGTACATTTAGTAGTTGCGCAAAATAGTTTTTCCATCTGTTTAGGATTGATGGAGAGTCTGCAAGCAAGTCACCATTCTCATCCTTGATCACGTTTACCCTTGGCTGATATCCGTTCTTAAATTCCTTTATACCCTTATATAAATCTCGAATATTTTTATTCTTACTATTTGTTTCTACCTCATTCAGTTTTTCCTTCAAGTAACCTCTCTTTTTTATTCCTAAGTGTACGACTTGCTTCCCGTCTTTCATTGAAATAATTATCTCTCTTCTCCTCAACTGGATCCTGTAAGAATTTCAATTTTGCCTGTTTCCTTCTTTCTACTACCATGCAACAATCTTCATCAAACCACGGTTTCTTTTTCTTAGTTTCATAATAACCTATGCTCTGCTCAGCTGCAATTTTGATACTATCTCTGATATTTTCCCACACGCTATTAACATCTAATTCTTTCTCAACTTCGTCGGAACTTTCTAAAGTGGCAAACCTATTCGAAATTTCGACCTGATAATTTTGCTTAGCTTCCTCGTCCTTTAATTTCAAAATATTGAATTTAGTAATATTAACTTGTTGCTCTACTCGCTTGGCTACTGATAATCTTTCTCTTAATTCTCCAATCACCAAATAATGGTCAGAATTACAGTCTGCACCCCTGAAAGTCCGAATATCTACTATACTAGTATGTCTCCGTTTATCTATCAAGATGTGATCTATTTGGTTGTGTGTCAATCCATCTGGAGAAGTCCAAGTATATTTATGTATATCCTTATGGGGGAATGTTGTACTTTTGACAATTAAATTTTTCGATGTGGCAAAGTTGACTAATCTAACTCCATTGTCAGTACTAATTGCGTGTAGGCTCTCTTTTCCAATAGTTGGTCTAAAAATATCCTCCCGTCCTACTTTAGCATTGAAATCCCCCAATAAAATTTTCATGTGATATCTAGGAACTGATCAAAAGTATGTTCCAATTCCTCATAGAAGCTATTCTTTATATGGTCGTCTTTCTCTTCTGTAGGGGCGTGAGCATTTATAACTATGATGTCGCACCATCTACCCTTAAGTACTAAATATGTCACTGATAAATTCGACCTTTTTTACTGCTGATTTTATTCTTTTATGAACAAAGAATCCTGTTCCTAATTGGTGATTATTGTTTCCTTCCCATAATACAACAAGTAATCTCCTATTTGTGATATGCCATTCCCATCTAACCTAACCTCTTGTACTCCTACGAAGTCTATTCTATATCTAGCTAGTTCTTTTGCTACTAATGTTACCCCTCCTGTTCTATAAAGACTAGTTACGTTCCAAGTGCCAAATCTCAAATCCTTATTCCTTTGCTGTGGTGGTGCCAGAGAATCAGTCCTATTCCGAGGCTTATTATAGGGATACGTAACAAGCTGTTTTTTACGGTGATGGGTTGTTAGCCCTTCGCCCAACCCCCAAGCTGGAGGACCACCCCTTATCGGCTGTTCACGACTGCTTATTCAATATATTCGCAGCTACCCTCCATATCTGGAGGCCGTCTCCCAATTAGTACATTAACTGAATAATATATCTCAAGTAAATTAATCGTCCAATTTGTCTCGGGCATTTTAGGTCTTATAAATTGTGTGTTTGTGTGTGTGTGTGTTTTTCCCCTTATGTTATAGAACTGATTTTGATTATGTGTAAATTTCTACTTTATTTTATATATTATGTAACTGATCACGACTATTTGTAATTTTATATTATGTAACTGAACTTGTCTATTGTAATTTCCTACTATATTTTATGTAATTTCTAAGGTATTTTCTTTTGTGTTGTTTTGTAATCAAATTTTGTATCTCATGTATATTATTGAAACCTGGTTGAGTGGAAGAGAAGGCCTCATGGCCTTAACTCTGCCAGGCAAAATAAACCTACTACTACTATGTTCTGATCCAATAGTAATTTTGATAGTATTGTGGTTGTGTAATTCGTAAATTGTTCTTATAATTGCGTTTGGAACTGAATCATCTGCCAAAATTTGAAAGAGTTATTATAGCAATTCTACCAATCCTGTGCCACTATTTTTTTAAACATGTTACTCTTTTTCTAGACTAAACAAACGCAACACCCCTTGTGCCTACTTAACTTTCTTCTAGTTTAAATGGAGTGTCACATCGCCATTTTGTTGTTGGGGATGATCTCACTTCGCACCAGAGTGGCATTTGCATACACATGCAGGCAGGGTAAGCCTTGCCCAGCGATGGTATCGAAGCAATAGCCCGCGGCGGGGGCGCGGACCGCAAGAAAGATCATGACTACCGCGGCAAGGTCACTCACTTCACGTTATTCTTCTGCGCTTCATCCTTTTCTCCTTTATGTAAGAAATAAAAACAAATCCGGAACATAAACACTGCAGCAGCAGCGGAGTTACGGTTTTCGTACGAGGCGCAGATCAAACAGCGCTGCCACAATTACTACCAAGCCCTCTCTGTTCAAGTCTTCCATAACGCAAGTTTCAAGATTTGAGTTAAAGTCACGATATTCAAAAACAGGAAAATATCATAAGTGTATATATTAAAATGCTTGTGTTTAATTACTCTAGACGAAAATCACGCAAACCGATAATCAAGCCATAAATACCGCAGATGGAAACTGATCTTCAATATTATGAAACTCAGCAGTTACAGATGGTGAAAATTTCACAACCTCGAGCTTTTGTCGAACGATGGAACTATCATAGAGCCAATTGGCTAGTATATATCCATCGATTCATAGTCATTCAACCTAAGAGCCAACTGGCTAGTCTCTGATATTGAGACAACTCATCCTGCCTAGGTTTTTCCGTGGTTTTCCTAAGGCGCTAATACAAATGTCGGGATGAGCCCTAAAAGAAATGGGCCACGGACCTGCAATCATATCCCCATTAATCTCCCTAATTACTTTAAATTAATTAAATATTTACATCTCTCCCCCTCATATAGCCAAATGGCTTGTCTCAAAATTGAGACGATTCAACAAGGCTCATGACAACAATCACCTCCTACATAATAGCCAAATTGGCTAGTCTCTTATACATGACACAACTCATCTCGCCTAAGGTATTCCGTGGTTTTCCGCAGGCGTGAGACAAATGTCGGGATGAGCCCTATAAGAAATGGGCCACGGACCTATATGCCCTTCCCCATATATATTCCACTCTTATTATAAACGATGTATGCCCTAGTTCAGATAATATAAATAGTCTATTAAATATACGAGGTCACTCAATAAGTCGCAAATTGAAAGGACAGGGAACTCTCAAATTGCAGATTAGATTTCACGGCGCTTCTTCCGACGGCCTTCACATGCTTTGTCATCGAACAACAGATGACGGCGTCTTGCTATTCTAACGGCAAACACCAGCCAACTCCTCCTGGCCCCGTTTCGTAATCAATTGATCAAAGTCAGCCCCCCCCCCCGCGTATGTGGTACCTAAGAGGTTACGTCCAATTTCGGCTTCCCCTTCAAAATTTTCTAGAGCTCCCTCAGGGGAGCAGCGTAACCCGGAGTGAGAATAGTGGCCAACAGGCTTGGAGCTCACATATTTAGTTTTGTACAGCAAGGACGCGTTTTGCGTACCTTTTAAATTTTCCTCCCAATTCTCCTTCGATTTTTCGATTTTCGATGCTGAAAATAGATTATAGAGTATAATAAAAATTTTTGGTCCCATGCTTTGTCATCGAACAACAGATGACCGAGTCTTCAAGAGTCACGACTCCACTTGCACTGCGAAATGGCTAAGCCTCTTTCATTGTGCAAGATAACACTTGCTATCCTAACGGCAAACACCAGCCATCTCTTCCTCGCCCCGTCCCGTGATCACTTGATCACATTTCCGTCCCCCTCGCGTATGTGGTACCTAAGAGATTACGTCCATTTTCGGTTTTCCCCTTCAAAATTTTCTAGAGCTCCTTCAGTGGAGCAGCGTAACCCGGAGTGAGACTAGTGGCCAACAGGCTTGGAGCTCACATATTTAGTTTCGTACAGACCCCAACCCCATGCAAGGACGCGTTTTGCGTACCTATAAATTTTTCCTCCCAATTTTCAATTTTCGATTTTCGATGGCAGCGAAATCACTTTTAACGTTCGTCTTACTTACTTACTTACAAATGGCTTTTAAGGAACCCGAAGGTCCATTGCCACCCTCACATAAGCCCGCCATCGGTCCCTATCCTGTGCAAGATTAATCCAGTCTCTATCATCATATCCCACCTCCCTCAAATCCATAATAAAAATAATCCAAGTTTTAGTTAATACCAGAAATCACAGGTATAAGAAACAGAATCCAAGTTTTAGTTAGTACCAGAAATCACAGGTATAAGAAACAGAATCCAAGTTTTAGTTAGTACCAGAAATCACAGGTATAAGAAACAGAATCCAAGTTTTAGTTAGTACCAGAAATCACAGGTATAAGAAACAGAATCCAAGTTTTAGTTATTACCAGAAATCACAGGTGTAAGAAACAGAATCCAAGTTTTAGTTAATACCAGAAATCACAGGTATAAGAAACATAATCCAAGTTTTAGTTAATACCAGAAATCACAGGTATAAGAAACAGAATCCAAGTTTTAGTTAATACCAGAAATCACAGAATAAGAAAGCGAATCCAAGTTTTAGTTATTACTAGAAATCATAGGTATAAGAAACAGAATCCAAGTTTTAGTTAATACCAGAAATCATAGAATAAAAAAAGCGAAAGATTTAGTTATTACCAAGATTTTTTAGTTATTACTATAAATCAAGTTTTAGTTAATACCAGGGTATAAGAAACATAATCCAATTTTAGTTAATACCAAGTTTTTTAGTTAATAACGTTAATAGAATCCAAGTTTCAGTTAAGTCACAGGTATAAGAAACAGAATCCAAGTTTCAGTTAATACCAGAAATCACAGGTATAAGAAACAGAATCCAAGTTTTAGTTAATACCAGAAATCTCAGGTATAAGAAACATAATCCAAGTTTTAGTTAATCAAATCAGGTATAAACAGAATCCAAGTTTTAGTTAATACAGAATCCAAGTTTTAGTTAATACCAGAAATCACAGGTAAAGAAACACCAAGTTTTAGTATAAGAAATCAGAATCCAAGTTTTAGTTAATACCAGAAATCACAGGTATAAGAAACAGAATCCAAGTTTCAGTTAATACCAGAAATCACAGGTATAAGAAACAGAATCCAAGTTTTAGTTAATACCAGAAATCACAGGTATAAGAAACAGAATCCAAGTTTTAGTTAGTACCAGAAATCATAGGTATAAGAAACAGAATCCAAGTTTTAGTTAAAGTCACAGGTATAAGAAACAGAATCCAAGTTTTAGTTAACACCATAAATCACAGGTATAAAACAGAATCCAAGAAATACCAGAAATCACAGGTACAGGTATAAGAAACAGAATCCAAGTTTTAGTTAATACCAGAAATAACAGGTATAAGAAACAGAATCCAAGTTTTAGTTAATACCAGAAATCACAGGTATAAGAAACAGAATCCAAGTTTTAGTTAATACCAGAAATCACAGGTATAAGAAACAGAATCCAAGTTTTAGTTAATACCAGAAATCACAGGTATAAGAAACAGAATCCAAGTTTTAGTTAATACCAGAAATCACAGGTATAAGAAACAGAATCAAGTTTTAGTTAATACCAGAAATCACAGGCATAAGATACATATTCCAAGTTTTAGTTAATACCAGAAATCACAGGTATAAGAAACAGAATCCAAGTTTTAGTTAATACCAGAAATCACAGGTATAAGAAACAGAATCCAAGTTTTAGTTAATACCAGAAATCACAAGTATAAGAAACAGAATCCAAGTTTTAGTTAATACCAGAAATCACAGGTATAAGAAACAGAATCCAAGGTTTAGTTATTACCAGAAATCACAGGTGTAAGAAACAGAATCCAAGTTTTAGTTAATACCAGAAATCACAGGTATAAGAAACATAATTTAGTTATTACCAGAAATCCAAGTTTTAGTTAATACCAGAAATCACAGGTATAAGAAACAGAATCCAAGTTTTAGTTAATACCAGAAATCACAGAATAAGAAAGAAATCACAGAATCCAAGTTTTAGTTATTACTAGAAATCATAGGTATAAGAAACAGAATCCAAGTTTTAGTTAATACCAGAAATCATAGAATAAGAAAGCGAATCCAAGATTTAGTTATTACTATAAATCACAGGTATAAGAAACAGAATCCAAGTTTTAGTTAATACCGGAAGTCACAGGTATAAGTATAAGAAACAGAATCCAAGTTTTAGTTAATACCAGAAATCACAGGTATAAGAAACATAATCCAAGTTTTAGTTAATACCAGAAATCACAGGTATAAGAAACAGAATCCAAGTTTTAGTTACTACCAGAAATCACAGGTATAAGAAACAGAATCCAAGTTTTAGTTAATACCAGAAATCACAGGTATAAGAAACATAATCCAAGTTTTAGTTAATACCAGAAATCACAGGTATAAGAAACAGAATCCAAGTTTCAGTTAATACCAGAAATCACAGGTATAAGAAACAGAGTCCAAGTTTTAGTTATTACCAGAAATCACAGGTATAAGAAACAGAATCCAAGTTTTAGTTAGTACCAGAAATCACAGGTATAGGAAACAGAAACCAAGTTTTAGTTAGTACCAGAAATCACAGGTATAAGAAACAGAATCCAAGTTTTAGTTAATACCGGAATTCACAGGTATTAGAAATAGAATCCAAGTTTCAGTTAATACCAGAAATCACAGGTATAAGAAACAGAATCCAAGTTTTAGTTAATACCAGAAATCACAGGTATAAGAAACAGAATTCAAGTTTTAGTTAATACCAGAAATCACAGGTATAAGAAACATAATCCAAGTTTTAGTTAGTACCAGAAATCATAGGTATAAGAAACAGAATCCAAGTTTTAGTTAATACCGAAGTCACAGGTATAAGAAACAGAATCCAAGTTTTAGTTAACACCATAAATCACAGGTATAAAAACAGAATCCAAGTTTTAGTTAATACCAGTAATCACAGGTATAAGAAACAGAATCCAAGTTTTAGTTAGTACCAGATATCACAGGTATAAGAAACAGAATCCAAGTTTTAGTTAATACCAGAAATCAAAGGTTTTATAATACCAGAAATCATAGAATCCAAGTTTTAGTTATACTAGAAATCACAGGTATAAGAAACAGAATCCAAGTTTTAGTTAATACCGGAAGTAATAAGAAACAGAATCAGAAATCACAGGTATAAGAAACATAATCCAAGTTTTAGTTAATACCAGAAATCACAGGTATATAGAATCAGAAATCACAGGTATAAGAAACAGAATCCAAGTTTTAGTTAATACCAGAAATCACAGGTAGAAATCACAGGTATAAGAAACAGAATCCAAGTTTTAGTTAATACCAGAAATCACAGGTATAAGAAACAGAATAAGAAACAGAATCCAAGTTTTAGTTAATACCAGAAATCACAGGTATAAGAAACAGAATCCAAGTTTTAGTTAATACCAGAAATCACAGGTATAAGAAACAGAATCCAAGTTTTAGTTAATACCAGAAATCACAGGTATAAGAAACAGAATCCAAGTTTTAGTTTGTACCAGAAATCACAGGTATAAGAAACAGAATCCAAGTTTTAGTTAATACCAGAAAAACACAGGTATAAGAAACAGAATCCAAGTTTTAGTTAATACCAGAAATCACAGGTATAAGAAACAGAATCCAAGTTTTAGTTAATACCAGAAATCACAGGTATAAGAAACAGAATCCAAGTTTTAGTTAATACCAGAAATCACAGGTATAAGAAACAGAATCCAAGTTTTAGTTATTACCAGAAATCACAGGTATAAGAAACAGAATCCAAGTTTTAGTTAAAACCAGAAATCACAGGTATAAGAAACAGAATCCAAGTTTTAGTTAATACCAGAAATCACAGGTATAAGAAACAGAATCCAAGTTTTAGTTAATACCAGAAATTATAGGTATAAGAAACATAATCCAAGTTTTAGTTAATACCAGAAATCACAGGTATAAGAAACAGAATCCAAGTTTTAGTTAATACCAGAAATCACAGATATAAGAAACAGAATCCAAGTTTTAGTTAATACCAGAAATCACAGGTATAAGAAACAGAATCCAAGTTTTAGTTATTACCAGAAATCACAGGTGTAAGAAACAGAATCCAAGTTTTAGTTAATACCAGAAATCACAGGTATAAGAAACATAATCCAAGTTTTAGTTAATACCAGAAATCACAGGTATAAGAAACAGAATCCAAGTTTTAGTTAATACCAGAAATCACAGAATAAGAAAGCAGAATCCAAGTTTTAGTTATTACTAGAAATCATAGGTATAAGAAACAGAATCCAAGTTTTAGTTAATACCAGAAATCATAGAATAAGAAAGCGAATCCAAGATTTAGTTATTACTATAAATCACAGGTATAAGAAACAGAATCCAAGTTTTAGTTAATACCGAAATCACAGGTATAAGAAACAGAATCCAAGTTTTAGTTAATACCAGAAATCACAGGTATAAGAAACATAATCCAAGTTTTAGTTAATACCAGAAATCACAGGTACAAGAAACAGAATCCAAGTTTCAGTTAATATCCAGAAATCACAGGTATAAGAAACAGAATCCAAGTTTTAGTTAATACCAGAAATCACAGGTATAAGAAACAGAATCCAAGTTTTAGTTAGTACCAGAAATCACAGGTATAAGAAACAGAATCCAAGTTTTAGTTAATACCAGAAATCACAGGTATAAGCAACAGAATCCAAGTTTTAGTTAATACCAGAAATCACAGGTATAAGAAACAGAATCCAAGTTTTAGTTAATACCAGAAATCACAGGTATAAGAAACAGAATCCAAGTTTTAGTTAGTACCAGAAATCACAGGTATAAGAAACAGAATCCAAGTTTTAGTTAATACCAGAAATCACAGGTATAAGAAACAGAATCCAAGTTTTAGTTAATACCAGAAATCACAGGCATAAGAAACATAATCCAAGTTTTAGTTAATACCAGAAATCACAGGTATAAGAAACAGAATCCAAGTTTTAGTTAATACCAGAAATCACAGGTATAAGAAACAGAATCCAAGTTTTAGTTAATACCAGAAATCACAGATATAAGAAACAGAATCCAAGTTTTAGTTAATACCAGAAATCACAGGTATAAGAAACAGAATCCAAGTTTTAGTTATTACCAGAAATCACAGGTGTAAGAAACAGAATCCAAGTTTTAGTTAATACCAGAAATTACAGGTATAAGAAACATAATCCAAGTTTTAGTTAATACCAGAAATTACAGGTATAAGAAACAGAATCCAAGTTTTAGTTAATACCAGAAATCACAGAATAAGAAATCGAATCCAAGTTTTAGTTATTACTAGAAATCATAGGCATAAGAAACAGAATCCAAGTTTTAGTTAATACCAGAAATCACAGAATAAGAAAGCGAATCCAAGTTTTAGTTATTACTATAAATCACAGGTATAAGAAACAGAATCCAAGTTTTAGTTAATACCAGAAATCACAGGTGTAAGAAACAGAATCCAAGTTTTAGTTAATACCAGAAATCACAGGTATAAGAAACAGAATCCAAGTTTTAGTTATTACCAGAAATCACAGGCGTAAGAAACAGAATCCAAGTTTTAGTTAATACCAGAAATTACAGGTATAAGAAACATAATCCAAGTTTTAGTTAATACCAGAAATCACAGGTATAAGAAACAGAATCCAAGTTTTAGTTAATACCAGAAATCACAGGTATAAGAAACAGAATCCAAGTTTTAGTTAATACCAGAAATCACAGGTATAAGAAACAGAATCCAAGTTTTAGCTATTACCAGAAATCACAGGTGTAAGAAACAGAATCCAAGTTTTAGTTATTACCAGAAATCACAGGTATAAGAAACAGAATCCAAGTTTTAGTTAATACCAGAAATCACAGGTATAAGAAACAGAATCCAAGTTTTAGTTAATACCAGAAATCACAGAATAAGAAAGCAGAATCCAAGTTTTACTTAATACCAGAAATCACAGGTATAAGAAACAGAATCCAAGTTTTAGTTAATACCAGAAATCACAGAATAAGAAAGCAGAATCCAAGTTTTAGTTATACTAGAAATCACAGGTATAAGAAACAGAATCCAAGTTTTAGTTAATACCAGAAATCACAGGTATAAGAAACAGAATCCAAGTTTTAGTTAATACCAGAAATCACAGGTATAAGAAACAGAATCCAAGTTTTAGTTAATACAGGTATAAAGAATCAAGTTTTAGTTAATACCAGAAATCACACAGGGTATAAGAAACAGAATCCAAGTTTTAGTTAATACCAGAAATCACAGGTATAAGAAACAGAATCCAAGTTTTAGTTAATACCAGAAATCACAGGTATAAGAAACAGAATCCAAGTTTTAGTTAATACCAGAAATCACAGGTATAAGAAACAGAATCCAAGTTTTAGTTAATACCAGAAATCACAGGTATAAGAAACAGAATCCAAGTTTTAGTTAATACCAGAAATCACAGGTATAAGAACA
Organism: Periplaneta americana; assembly: GCA_025594305.2. NCBI lineage: Eukaryota > Metazoa > Arthropoda > Insecta > Blattodea > Blattidae > Periplaneta > Periplaneta americana. Next base: position 139,884,770 of record JAJSOF020000019.1, on the reverse strand, counting down.
GAATCCAAGTTTTAGTTATTACCAGAAATCACAGGTATAAGAAACAGAATCCAAGTTTTAGTTAATACCAGAAATCACAGGTATAAGACAGAATCCAAGTTTTAGTAAGAAAATCACAGGTAAATCCAAGTTTTAGTTAATACCAGAAATCACAGGTATAAGAAACAGAATCCAAGTTTTAGTTAATACCAGAAATCACAGGTATAAGAAACAGAATCCAAGTTTTAGTTAATACTAGAAATCACAGGTATAAGAAACAGAATCCAAGTTTTAGTTAATACCAGAAATCACAGAATAAGAAACAGAATCCAAGTTTTAGTTATTACTATAAATCACAGGTATAAGAAACAGAATCCAAGTTTTAGTTAATACCAGAAATCACAGGTGTAAGAAACAGAATCCAAGTTTTAGTTAATACCAGAAATCACAGGTATAAGAAACAGAAATCACAGGTAAGTTTTAGTTAATACCAGAAATCACAGGTATAAGAAACAGAATCCAAGTTTTAGTTAATACCAGAAATCACAGGTGTAAGAAACAGAATCCAAGTTTTAGTTAATACCAGAAATCACAGGTATAAGAAACAGAATCCAAGTTTTAGTTAATACCAGAAATCACAGGTATAAGAAACAGAATCCAAGTTTTAGTTAATACCAGAAATCACAGGTATAAGAAACAGAATCCAAGTTTTAGTTAATACCAGAAATCACAGGCATAAGATACATAATCCAAGTTTTAGTTAATACCAGAAATCACAGGTATAAGAAACAGAATCCAAGTTTTAGTTAATACCAGAAATCACAGGTATAAGAAACAGAATTCAAGTTTTAGTTAATACCAGAAATCACAGATATAAGAAACAGAATCCAAGTTTTAGTTAATACCAGAAATCACAGGTATAAGAAACAGAATCCAAGTTTTAGTTATTACCAGAAATCACAGGTGTAAGAAACAGAATCCAAGTTTTAGTTAATACCAGAAATTACAGGTATAAGAAACATAATCCAAGTTTTAGTTAATACCAGAAATTACAGGTATAAGAAACAGAATCCAAGTTTTAGTTAATACCAGAAATCACAGAATAAGAAAGCGAATCGAAGTTTTAGTTATTACTAGAAATCATAGGCATAAGAAACAGAATCCAAGTTTTAGTTAATACCAGAAATCACAGAATAAGAAAGCGAATCCAAGTTTTAGTTATTACTATAAATCACAGGTATAAGAAACAGAATCCAAGTTTTAGTTAATACCAGAAATCACAGGTGTAAGAAACAGAATCCAAGTTTTAGTTAATACCAGAAATCACAGGTATAAGAAACAGAATCCAAGTTTTAGTTAATACCAGAAATCACAGGTATAAGAAACAGAATCCAAATTTTAGTTAATACCAGAAATCACAGGTGTAAGAAACAGAATCCAAGTTTTAGTTAATACCAGAAATCACAGGTATAAGAAACAGAATCCAAGTTTTAGTTAATACCAGAAATCACAGGTATAAGAAACACAATCCAAGTTTCAGTTAGCACCAGAAATCACAGGTATAAGAAACAGAATCCAAGTTTTAGTTATTACTAGAAATCATAGGTATTATGAGCAATATCGTGATTTTTAATTATATCTGGTCTTTTAAAACTCTCTTCAGACTTTAAAAATACTTGGTCGGGATTGCCAGCTATAGAGTATGTTGTACTTTACCTCAAAAGAAATTAAATTTTTTCCAGAATTATAGGAGATAGACAAACAAGAAAGACAACCAATCGTAAAACAGGCCCTTTTGAAATAATTGAAACCCACAATAATGAAGTAGAATTATTTTCTCTTAGTTGGAAATAATTAAACTCTAGAGTGAAGATTTCTAATTTTTTTTTTAATCTGGTACCACTTTCTGATAAACAGTTTTTCAGAACACAGTGACAATTTTTTTACGCATTGTTTATTAGTAGTTTGACATTGCAGATTTTATTTTTTTATTCTAATTTATTTTATTTCGCTAGTACTTGTAATATAAAACATGGTACAGGCTACACAGATAAAATTTTAGCTCACCCCTGAAAGAGTAGAACTCGTGCTCAGGGGCGGATGAAAGATTTGTTGGCATAAAACCTAAATATTGTACATAAACGTAAACATTCAGACCACAGAGGACAACCATGTTTTAAAATATATATTACTTACTTACAAATGGCTTTTAAGGAACCCGAAGGTTCATTGCCGCCCTTACATAAGCCCCCCATCGGTCCCTATCCTGTGCAAGATTAATCCAGTCTCTATCATCATATACCACCTCCCTCAAATCCATTTTAATATTATCCTCCCAACTACGTCTCGGCCTCCCCAAAGGTCTTTTTCCCTCCGGTCTCCCAACTAACACTCTATATGCATTTCTGGATTCGCCCATACGTGTTACATGCCCTGCCCATCGCAAACGTGTGGATTTAATGTTCCTAATTATGTCAGGTGAAGAATACAATGCGTGCAGTTCTGTGTTGTGTAACTTTCTCCATTCTCCTGTAACTTCATCCCTCTTAGCCCCAAATTATATATATATATTACCAAACAAATAGACGGGCGCATTAATCTTTCATTAGAGCAACAGTTCAGAATGCTGTTTTATAAGTGCATGAATAAAAGGTTGCGGGACATAAGGCATTCTTGCTCGCCTCATCAAAATTACTGCTTTTATTCGTGACGGAATGGAAACCATGGCGAAAGATGTAGGATCTATTGTTTTTAAGTGTTGCTGTCCAGAACAGCCGCAAGGTGGAAGCTGTTTACACACAAAACAGCGCAATGCAAGTATTAAGTAACGCTTCACCGCTTTGTTTCCTAAAGCCCTTTAATTAATATGCCCTACTAAGACGGTTCTCGTGATGTGTCAACATCTCGCCTGCTCTTACTATGGTCAAGATCAAAAGCAGTTTCACTTTTCAGTCCGGATTTTCATCTCCGCTCACGGTTAGCGTGAGTGACTCGTATTTGGGAGCGGGTTGCTTCGATCCCATCTCGCGGTCAGGTCCCGTCTTGAACGTATTCTAGACTCACACGGATGTTCACTTTTCACAAGCTGGACGGTTTAAAAAGTCACGTAACTATTGGAAGACATCTAGAGCTCATACATGTGTTTTATGGGCATAGACATTGGGACTTAACATTGTCATAAAACCTATTTATAAAAACAATTAAGAAATAATTTAATCAGTGCATCATGTTTAGGAATTACCAAGCTTTGACAATTTGTAAAACAAGATAACATCAGGTTTTGACCTAACAACCATTAATGATGTTCTCTTGTTTTACCATTTTTTCTTGTTTTATAAATTTTATTTATAAAAATAATTAAGAAATAATTTAATCAGTGGACTATGTTCAGAAATTAGCAGACTTTGACAATTTGTAAAACAAGAGAATATCAGTCTTTGACCTAGCAACCATTAATGATGTTCTCTTGTTTTACAAATTTTATTTATGAAAACAATTAAGAAATAATTTAATCAGTGGACCATGTTCAGAAATTAGCAGACTTTGACAATTTGTAAAACAAGAGAATATCAGACTTTGACCTATCAACCATTAATGATGCTTTCTTGTTTTATAAATTTCATTTATAAAAATAATTAAGACATAATTTAATCAGTAGACTATGTTCAGAAATTAGCAGGCTTTGACAATTTGTAAAACAAGAGAATATCAGACTTTGACCTATCAACCATTAATGATGCTTTCTTGTTTTATAAATTTAATTTATAAAAATAATTAAGACATAATTTTATCAGTAGACTATGTTCAGAAATTAGCAGGCTTTGACAATTTGTAAAACAAGAGAATATCAGACTTTGACCTAGCAACCATTAATGATGCTTTCTTGTTTTATAAATTTCATTTATAAAAATAATTAAGACATAATTTAATCAGTAGACTATGTTCAGAAATTAGCAGACTTTGACAATTTGTAAAACAAGAGAATATCAGTCTTTGACCTAGCAACCATTAATGATGTTCTCTTGTTTTACAAATTTTATTTATGAAAACAATTAAGAAATAATTTAATCAGTGGACCATGTTCAGAAATTAGCAGGCTTTGACAATTTGTAAAACAAGAGAATATCAGACTTTGACCTATCAACCATTAATGATGCTTTCTTGTTTTATAAATTCAATTTATAAAAATAATTAAGACATAATTTTATTAGTAGACTATGTTCAGAAATTAGCAGACTTTGACAATTTGTAAAACAAGAGAATATCAGACTTTGACCTATCAACCATTAATGATGCTTTCTTGTTTTATAAATTTAATTTATAAAAATAATTAAGACATAATTTTATCAGTAGACTATGTTCAGAAATTAGCAGGCTTTGACAATTTGTAAAACAAGAGAATATCAGACTTTGACCTATCAACCATTAATGATGCTTTCTTGTTTTATAAATTCAATTTATAAAAATAATTAAGACATAATTTTATTAGTAGACTATGTTCAGAAATTAGCAGACTTTGACAATTTGTAAAACAAGAGAATATCAGACTTTGACCTATCAACCATTAATGATGTTCTCTTGTTTTACAACTTCATTTATAAAAACAATTAAGAAATAATTTAATCAGTGGACCATGTTCAGAAATTAGCAGACTTTGACAATTTGTAAAACAAGAGAATATCAGGCTTTGACCTAGCAACCATTAATGATGTTCTTTTGTTTTACAAATAATTGTCAAAGCCTTTTAATTTTTTAACATGGCACACTGATTAAGTTATTTCTTCACTGCTCTTACGGCGATGTTAAATACCCTGTCCTATGCCGAGAAACCACACGGTGTACAGGGTGAATCGTAAGTAATGTGATTAAAGTCAAGAGGTTATTGTTTGAGATATACCAAGGAAGAAAGTTTAATACAATATTGCTCGTTTTTCTTCCTTTTCGACATAAAAACTGTTTTATGTGAAACATTTCATAGCGTGTTTTGAGAAAGCCATTGATTTAATTCCCAATATGCTCAGTTAATTTAAGAGAGCAGAGTATTATGATAATAAATTATTGAAAGAATTTTAGTTTTGTCCTTTAAATGTGCTGAAATGTAAATTTATTATTCTGCAAAACGAATTTTACAATATCACCAGTGAAAGAAAAACAATCTACTCACAGAGAGGTAGTAATCCACGTGCGTATATCATTACTTATTTTTGGTCTGGTGTGTACAGGTCTGTTTTTTGGCGGATAGATACAATTTGTTTTGTTTACATTGGGATCCATTCTAAGAGTGAACGGAAAGTTATGATAGTAATAATGACAGTGGTGGTGGCATTAGCAGCAGTTGTGGTGGGAATAGAGATGTGGATATTAGTGGTAGTTGTGGTAATATTGGTTGTAGTAGTGCTAGTAGTAGAGATGGTAGTATTAATAGCAATTGTGGTTTTGATGTTTTCAATGACTGACACTGGTGGTCATAATTAGATGATATTGTTGACTATACTGGTGTATTGCTAGTATTACTGTCAGTAGGCCTACTAGGCCTAGTAGCCCTAGTTCCTCGCTTCACACTTTTAGCATCCCACCACAACCGTGATACACGTTCACAGCATAACCTTGTTCCATCAATTCCATTCCATCAAACATCTCTCTACTCTGCTTCCTTCACAATACACACAGCTCGTTCCTGGAATTCCTTGTCACAGGAAATCAGGAGCAGTCTGAGTCTAAAATCTTTTAAGTACACTCTACTTAGAAATGTTTTTAATGAACAGAACTAGACTCTTGCGGAAGTTTCTAAATAGTCTTAAATTACCAAGTTGTTATTTTTTTTCTCCTCTCTCTTCTTCTTTTTTTCTTTTCTTTTTTTATTATCTTGATATATTACTTAATCATTTGTATTTGTATGCCATTTAGTACGACTTTGCTAATCAACATTTTATGTCTTGTAATTCACATGTATTCTCCTATTAGTATATTAACTGTATAATATATCTCAAGTGAATTAATCGTCGAATTTATCTCGAGCATTTTAAGTCTTATAAATTTTGTTTGTGTGTGTGTGAGTGGGTGTATATGTTATGTAACTGATTTTGATTATGCGTAATTTTCTACTTTATTTTATATATTATGTAACCGATCTTGACTATTTGTAATTTTATATTATGTAACTGATCTTGACTATTGTAATTTTCTACTATATTTTATGTAATTTCTAAGGTATTCTCTTTTGTGTTGTTTTGTAATCTAATTTTGTATTTCATGTATTTTGCAAAAATACAACGTGAACATCTCCAAGAACAAAACCAAAGCAATGGCAATGCAGGGAAAGGCAATCAAAAGAGTTAAAGTGGTAATAGATGGAAATATAATAGAACAAGTAAATAGTTTTAAATACCTCGGATGTGTTATAACTATAAACGAAATGAATAAAGATTTAGAGGAGAATGTGCAAAATTATAATAAGCTAAATGGCTGTATTAGGAGATACCTAGGAAAAACATGAGAACAGAAGTAAAGTTAAGGATGTATAATGTAATCTCAAAACCCGCCCTACAATACGGAGTGAAACTTGGGTTATGAGGGAGGAAGATAAGAGACGGATCGAGACTTCGGAAATGAGATTCCTGAGATCAATGCTTGGTGTAACACGGAGGGATAAACTAAAAAGCGAAGATATAAGGAAACAACTGAAGTGTGAAAGGATGGTCGAAGAGATTCAGAAGTGCCAGAATACATGGTATAACCATATCAAGAGAATGTCCCCTAGACGTCTCCCGAGGCAAGCATACTTTTATAAGCCTACCGGCAGACGAGACGTTGGCCGTCCAAGGAAGAGATGGACGGAACAAATATTCCTTTAGTTTCGGAACGGGATAAAAACCCAATCCTTGAAAGGAAGAAGATGTATATTATTGAAACCTGGTTGAGTGGAAGAGAAGGCCTCATGGCCTTAACTCTGCCAGGCAAAAAAACTACTACTACTACTACTAGTAGTAGTAATAGTAGTAGTAGTAGTACTGGTAATAAGTAGTAATAATAGTGATAATGTCAGTAGTATTTATAGAACTGATAGTTGAGAATTAATGTCATAGTTCTAGTGTCAGTAGTACACAGTAGTGATATTAATTGTAGTAGTAGTGCTGTACACAGCTTGAATTGCAAATTAAATTTCCAGGCCATTGTTTAACGACCTAGAGGCAGCAGAACTCTCCTGTAATGGTTTCTTACGATATCTGTAACCCATTAACACGTGAACCTATTGCAGATGTGCTTAATTAGCAAGATCAATAGTGAGTACACTGACTGTGACTAATCCATCTCTGCAATTTGCCGTAGAAGAAATTACACGTGGAGTGTAGAGATGTTCACTTCACTGCATTGTAACCACGAGTTAGTGGCTGCCACTTCACAGAATGTGTGTGAGGCTGCACTTGGATTACATGGTCCTCTATAATTAATGTTGTGCCTTGATGTTACACTGTATTTGTGCCGGTAGTAAAAAGAAATTCCTTGTACGAGGTGCTCAATTAATGAGATGTTCTGTCTGGAGGAAGCCATCTCCAATTATTATTTGATTATGAAACGTGACCTTATTTGAAAACGATGCCGATTTACCAAACAACATTGTGCAATGTTCTCTCTAAGCAAAACAACAGTAATTGTCCTGTGATCAATTAAGATATAACCATTATCAGATATTAAACATCACGCTTCAGCAAAATATATTCCTAATTCCTTTTATTTCGCATCTCGTGTATCGTCAGCTAACATACATGGTTAGCAAGCTAAAGATATGCCACAGTATACGTTGAAGTTTTCGTTCCTATGTACTTGAACTAATAGTGTATTCATATAACAGTATCCAGAATTTACTGCTCGTTATTTTGCAGCTATTACTTTTTCTTTACCCGTTTGAATTTTTTTTTTTCATATATAAAATGCCTAAGATATATCGCGAGAAATTTTGTACTTTTTATTTGTCTTTCAATTTGAAATGAAAACGCTGTTGTATGTATTCAATCTCTCTTTTTTTTACTTTATTATTATTATTATTATTATTATTATTATTATTATTTTCAGTTAATATTTGTTACCGGTATGTAATAATAATAATAATAATAATAATAATAATAATAATAATAATAATAATAGTTTTATTTTCCCTGGCAGAGTTAAGGCCATCAGGCCTTCCCTTTCACTCAACCAGGATCAAATCACATACAGAAAAATACATATCGGTATACAAATATTAACTTAAAAACAATAATAAACATAATAATAATAATAATAATACAGTAAAAAGAGAGATTGAATACATATACACAATCAATATTAACTTAAAAATAATAATAATAATAATAATAATAATAATAATAATAATAATAAAAATATATATATAATAAAAAGAGAGTGAATACATAATCACAATCAGGAAAATACATTCTAGTATACAAGTATTAACTTAAAAAAATTAATACATATGAATATAATGTCACAACTAAAGGAATAGTAGAATTAGTATGATCAGCACAGCACGTGTTACATTGAGGCAATGACAATTACCTAGATATTAGTGTTAATGGAAAAATAAAGTAATGACTGTGTAAAATAATAATAATAATAATAATAATAATAATAATAATAATAATAATAATAATAAATACTACTACTACCAGCACCACTACTACTAGGGTAAAGTTGCCTATTTCCGTGATACCCCTAATCCCGTGATACTTTTTTAAAATTGAATGTCAGTCAAAGTTTTGCCGTTCGACCATAGCGCCAGACATATTTCTCGAAAGAGTGAATCTTTCGCCTACTTTTCAGACGTCGGTGAACTTTCTAGCAAGATACCCAACCCCATGACATTCAGTGAAAAACCGTATCACGAAATTAGGAGTATCACGGAATTAGGCAAGTTTACCCTACTAATACTACTACTACTACTACTACTACTACTACTACTACTACTACTACTACTACTACTACTGGAACTACTGTTCCTATTACTATTTGTTTATTTACTAACTTATTTATAATTCTGGATAGATATAAGAAACAAAGAAGTAAAACAGAAAACAATTTCCAAAGCAAAATTGCTCCGATTTCCCCAAGCCTAGCCACGTTCTCGAAGCTGGGTCGTTTAGTTATAATGAGTTATTATACAGCCAGTAGACGCCACGGTGGTCTCTCCGCTGCTGTACCAAGACGGACGTGCGCCTTTGGATGATCAAACGATCATGGTGTGTTCATACTTCACGATCCCCGCCATTGGGACTTCGTGAGCTCAAGAGCTCTGCTGGAAGGAGAGGCAGCAGGGTCAATAGTTCTAATTGAAGCTCATTTCATAAATGAAGTCATAAAATTAAAAGCCGTGCAGTTTATCAATCGCCGTCATGTTGTCCTTGAACACCTTCACCTCATCAAAAATGTCGAAACCCCTCGTCTTCAGTAGGTCATGATGGGATTTTTGGTAATACGTCTGCAGCGAGTCGTGATAAGGGGGCAGGCACCCGGCTAACGTCGGGAGCTCACGAACTCCTCGGCTGTAAAGTAACTTACCATGAAGGAATCTAATGCCACCCACGCAAACTCGCCTGCTCCAAAATAGTTGGTCAGCTCTGGCCATCAATTAATGAGATACGAACGGTAAATTGTGTTGTCCCCGCAAATGTTGTGGACACACTGCTTTCTGCGAGCCATTGGATTAAAACAACAACAATATTGCCAACAACAAAACGAATTCTTGTCGGTGAAAGGTGATTAATGCATTTTCGTGTTTCTCTGTTTTCCCATGAGCTAGCTACTCGTATTGATAACAGTTTAGTATAATAGTTGGCTACGATGTAAAGATCTTCAAAGAAAGATGAGTTGCTAAAATTGAAATATTTTTACAGAAAGTTTCAACATGATGCTATCCTGTTTGTGAAAATTATAATTACAAAACCAATATATTTATTAATTTTATGCTCGACCATGCCGAAATGTAGTAATTATACACCTGGTAGCAACTCTTTAATGAACCTCATTAAAGTACACCTATTCATTAAAGTTCAGGTGTTCCACCAATCAGAAAATAGCATTGTAGCAATATGAAAGCGCAAGAATCGATTATTCTCGGATATACAATCGAAAGACAACTAGCGAAAAGTCACGGAGGCTGGAAATCGAAAAGTGTCGCAGAAGGTTATGTTGAAGAATCGATCCAAAATAAAATTGAAACCTCAAATACAATATTAAACTCTGTCGAAAAAAACAACACTCAGATTAACATCAAATCACCGTGATCTTCAAGCCTTTCACAAAGCACATTCCCGCAAATTCATTTCACCAATTGCACAATAAATCACCTACATTTGAAATAAAGTCAGTTCTGTTACTATAATAATTAGCGTTAATTGTAAATAATATTCAAATAAATTCAATCTGTCATCTCGTTTTTCAATGTCTAATTTAATTTCAATGTTATAACAAGATTAATGTTTATTTTACACTCTAGATTATATCAAGGTCAATGTCGATATTTGTTTCTCGGAAAAAATCAATACTTTCGCGTCTGCGCACATCTCACAATTTACGAGATATTGCACAAGGTCAGTTCCGCTCCCCAGTCAGATAAGAATAACATGAATTCTTATGAATAATTTGAAGTTAGAAATATGGTCGAGCATAAAAAGTCGTATGAAACTTGACTATAATGGTAATTAAGACGCTCGTATGAAAATTATGGAACTCGCTTGCGCTCGTTTCATAAACATACTCGCGTCTTAATTACTACCATTATAGGCTCGTTGCATAATGTACTATTGAAACATGTAAACTGACATCAGACACCACAATGAATATTATTACTAGTAGTAGCAGTAGATGTAATAGTTATGTGGTATAATTTCGACCTTATAGTTTTTCCACTACTATAATTTATCTTTATTATTATTATTATTATTATTATTATTATTATTATTATTAACATCATATTCATTGTCTTTAATGTTAACAATTTAATGTAACCTAGTATGCATTTAGTATGGTAGGGATTGGATTAATCTTGCTCAGGATAGGGACCGAAAGCGGTCTAATGTGAAGGCGACAATGAACCTCCAGATTTTCTAAAAGCCGCCATTGGTCCCTATCCTGAGCAAGATTAATCCAGTCTCTACTATCATATCCCACCTCCCTCAAAATCCATTTTAATATTATCTTTCCATCTACGTCTCGGCATCCCCAAAGGTTTTTTCCCCCGGCCTCCCAACTAAATATTTTCCTAAGCACCTTATTCTCAAACACCCTTAACCTATGTTCCTCTCTCAAAGTGAGAGTGCAAGTTTCACAACCATAAAGAACAACCGGTAATATAACTGTTTTATAAATTCTGACTTTCAGATTTTTTGACAGCAGACTAGATTACAAAAGCTTCTCAACCGAATAATAAAAGGCATTTCTCATAATTATTCTGCGTTTAATTTGCTCTCGAGTGTCGTTTATATTTTTATTGTTCATCCAATTATTTTTCCACTTTTACAAATCATAAATTTCCAATGTTTATATTTCCATTTCGTACTATGTTTTGTCACGATACATAATCATATAGGCTACTTTTTTCGAGATTTATTTCCAAACCTATCTCTTTACTTGCTTCAAGTAAAATTCCCGTGTTTTCTCTAATCGTTTGTGGATTTTCTCCTAACATATTCACTTGAACACTAAAAATTGAGGCACAAAAAGGACTATATTAAAAAAATCATGGCAGAACTGCTGTTCCTGTAGCTCATCTGAAAACCTGTAATCCGCTGAACATTCAAAGGCCATGTTCCAATGTAGCTGTTGAGTTCACGCCCTCCCTGAAGCAGGAACCGGCGGGTCATGAAGGGAAGTTCATCTGATACTGTTTCCTGCTATACGACTATTAACTTGGTTAAAGCTAATGAATTACAAAAAGTATGTTTAATTCCATCATCCAAGGTTCATCTTACATCAACCCCAGACTAAAAGCAATCATCAGCAGTAGCTCGAGAATCTGCAATCTGCGGTGAGGAATGGGGAAGAGGAGGATTCCTCCGATACCAACTTGATCAGGGCTCCTCAACTGCTAGAGGCGTGGTCCATTTCAGGTAAACAAGCCTCTCTCCTCTACAATAGAAGAGGTTGTTCACAGCCTTCTAGCGCAAAGGCTGGTTCACAATAAACCGGGAACGAGAACCAGAATGAAAACGAGAAGCAGAGGACGTGAATATGAAAATTTTTTATTCACAATAAACCGAGAACGTAGACGACTATGCATATCGACATGTATGTCAATAACGATATGTAAAGTCGATATTACGCATTCTGATGTTATTTGTGTATAATTGACCAATGGCGTCCACACCTGTGGAGTAACGGTCAGCGCGTCTGTCCGCAAAACCATGTGGCCCGGGTTCGAATCCCGGTCGGGGCAAGTTATCTGGTTGAGGTTTTTTCCAGGGTTTTCCCTCAACCCAATATTAGCAAATGCTGGGTAACTTTCGGTGTTGGATCCCGGACTCATTTCACCGGCATTATCACCTTCATATCATTCAGACGCTAAATAACCTAGATGTTGATACAGCGTCGTAAAATAACCCAATAAAAAAAATTGACCAATGGCGTTCTCTCATGAGTACAAGCCAGCCAACATAAACACAGGTTAACCAACTTCGAAATTTCAACTGAAACGTTTCATTAGGTACGGTACTATAAATATACCCATGCATCTTTATTATCACAACCTATTTTAAATTTACCATAACGTAAAATAATTAGAGAAGAAACATTTGTAATAGAACAAAAATGAATACAACAGTAGTTATTGAATTGAAGCATGAATATGTAGTGTGTAATACAACCAATACAATAATAAAATATGATTAACTTAGATCGGTGTTCAAAGATGCAGCTATTGAAAGCCACGTATTCTCCTTCATTTTCTCATCTTTATACCAGGCGCCCTGATTATCGTAAACGTGAGGATTTTCCTCAACACTCAATATTAGATTCTCATCAATTAAAACTTGCTCCATGATGCACAGCACAGAAACAAAATAATGCATAGGTTATGTCACGGTCTCCTTGCTACAAAATATACGACGACAAAATAGCTTTTAGATAGCAATAGAATGAATCTAGTGGGCTGCGATCGGAAACGTGAACGCCAAAGTTGAAACTTGGCCAACTCTCCGTTCCCGATCTCGGGCTCCGGCAAGCTTTTCGTTAATTGTGAATGCTCACATTTAAATGTGTACATTTTAACAATTTTACCTTTTTCGTTTTCGTTCCGATTCTCGTTTCCGGTTTATTGTGAACCAGCCTTTACTCTGTTTATAACTCACCGACTAGTCGGACATTGTACAGTTTGCCAAGCATATTATACTATGTAGGTCCCAGTTTTACGGCCTGAATATTAGGGTGGAGTGAAAATCTGAAGTTTATGGAATCAAAATGTAATACCAGGGAAAATTTGTGCGGTCATATTATAAAGAACAATGCAATTCTTTTTCTCTAGCTTAATGTTTAGAGGTGCCCCAAGAGCACCATATTTTGAAGTTTTCACAAAATTTGGAGGTTCAGATTTTTTAGCGAGAGAACATTCTTCAGTGGTTTAATCTGAACAGGATACCAGGAATATGTTCACAAAATATATTTCGGAATATGTATGGTAAGTCTTTCTTGTGTTAAATTTTAACGTACCTTGTTAACATGTTTCGACCTATTTATGGATCATCTTCAGAACTGGTCGTTGTTGGTCTTGGCGCCTCTTGTTTCCTGTGAGGGTGCGTTCGTAGTGTAGAGTCAAAGATTGTATGTGTTTTGAAATTGAGTTGTGTGTTGAGAATATCGTTGGGGTGTGTTTTCGTGTGTCTGTATATTTCATATTGTTCTAGTGTGTTGAGTTTCTGACTTTTTAGACACACAAAAACACACCCCAACGATATTCTCAACACACAACTCAATTTCAAAACACACACACTCCTTGACTCTACTTTACGAACGCACCCACTCAAGAAACAAGAGGCGCCAAGACCAACAACGACTAGTTCCGAAGATGACCGAAAATAGGTCTAAACATGTTAACAAGGTACGTTAATATTTAACACAAGAAAGTTTTTATCATACATATTCCGAAGTGATACAGTGTTAAAAGTTGTGTAATCAAGATGTATAAAAAATATATCTTAAAAGACTCTGGATATTTTTGGTCACCTGTTATTTCATCGTGAAATGTCACAGAAACCTCAATTTATAAGAAAATTGGGCATAATCACAAAACTCTTAGATATGATAATAATTAATATAATTAATGGAAATTCATTCTTCTGATGTTGAAAGTTGTTTAAATCAGAACAATGGCTCTAATTAAGACAAGAAATCTGACCTTCTGCCCTGTATTCGAAATGCTGGAGGGGCTAAACCCATCACAATTACCTACCATCATGACGTAATGAAATATTATCTATGGATCAAAAATGCATTAAAACCTGACTTCAAATCAAAAGAACCTACTGTTGGAGAGATTTCAGAAACAGTTGCTATCAAAAGTAAGGAAATCTGGGTAAAGGCATCTATTCCGGCAATCAGTCATGCAAGAACATTACTCCTGCTTACCATGATCAATACAAAAAAATACTGTTTACTGCAACCCCAATTTAAAGTCTTCCAAATAAAGTTTAAATATGTAATTTTACAGAAATTCACTAGCTATATAATGAAAAACAAAATAATAGAACAAATATACAAAAAGCAAAAAAATATATATATATATATAGAATTTTAATAAACTTCAATGCCCTTGAGACACCTCAAAAATTAAGTATAGAAACTTCATATTTTTCACATTCCTAAGTTCCCGGTAAAGGGACAAGATGGTATTTTTGGTGATAAATGAGTAAATTTTCAAAAAACAAAATTCTTTAAAGAACTCTTTGATATGTGTGGAATGCACAGCATAACATTTTGTGATTATTTGTGCCCTTATCGGATGTTGAGTCGCCATTTTTAAACTTCCTGCGTTATGGATTTTTAAATCACTCGCCTACTTTTATTGCTGTTTCCGGTAAATTAAATTTTCAAAATCTTGTTTTTTCTTTAAAATGTGTGGAATGCATTACATAACATTTTGTGGGTATTTGTGCCCTTATCGGATGTTGAGACGTCATTTTTAAACTTCCTGCGCTATGGATTTTTAAATCACTCGCCCACTTTTATCGGTTTCCAGTAACTCCATTTTTTTTTCTACATTGCCAGCCAAAAATGGATATAATATCTGAACTATTAAAGATACATGCATGAAATTTAGAACACACATTCTTTAGACTATTAGGAAACTTTTCTCTGTAAAAGAATTTTGTTAATTGATTTCATTTTAAAAATATGTCCGTTTGTTTGCAAGAAAGGAAATGAGAAAATTGTTATTAAATTTTAATTGTTTATTTTACAAACGTAGGGACTAATATCAAAATTCTGTTACAGACAGTTTGTAGAACATGCTTTTGCAAATACATTGCAAAAAACGTTTTGAATCTATCTTTAAAAACGGTTTAGATATATCGGTTTTAGTACAATCCTGCACTGGTTTTTTTTTTTTTAAATTTGAGTCCCCAAATAATTTTTTTGTTTCAAAATGTTTTTATTTAGTTGAGTTACCACAGCTATGAGCTCTCTACATGCAAAAAAGTAATATTTTACACCAAATAGGAAAAAAGTTTTAAAAAAATACCATCCTTTCCCTTTAAGTGAAAAGACAGATTTTTGCAACTAGTACATTTAGGAAAGAGATAAAAAAACAACTTCATGTATAGATTCACTGCACCCTACTGAATATAGACTTTGGTTTTTCTCTATGCGGGATTAATTTTGGTGTAATTTCGTACCTCACAACAGGTAGGGGAGACTGTTGTACCTTTATTGCTGCTACCTAGAGGACTCAAAATGGAGTAGATTGTAGAGAAAGCCGCTAAGTAGCTCTGGTCGTAGTTTCAGTTTGATTTATTGCAAAGTGTGAGTTCCGTAGACAAAAGAAGTTTTTAGTACCAAAAGTAAACATTTCGTTCATTGATATATGTTTTCTAACACAAAACCAGATTGCATTTGTTAATATCTTTCAAGTACGGTGTGTTACCTATCATCTGGTGAGTAATAATATATTTTAATTTCCAGGATTTATTTGACTCTCTTAGTTTTCGGAGCCATATTTGTTTCAACGTGCACCCTCTTGTACCTTTGAACACAAAACATCTTGTACCATGGAACATGTTCCAAATTACACGATACTATCGGTTTTTGATTTTCTTTTATTTTAAGGTCATGTCACGAAGTAAGTCTGGAGTTAAGAGGTCCCCAATTGATCCGGATGTCTTGAAGAAAGCTGTTGGAGCAGTTATTGCTTCTCCAGGAAATAAAATCTAAATCAGAGAAGCCTGCTCCGGTTTATGATTGCAAATACATTTTAGATATGATTGTCAGTTTTTACAGCTATATTCTCCACCTATATACCATGTGTTCCAACTTACAAGAGAGTATGTTCCAAGGTACATGATCCTGTTGTACCTTTGAACACATTACATATCCCTTCATTTTATTTTTTCCATCCTTAATAGATCTGTAAAACAGGAAAATATATATAGGAAGTTGTAAAGGAATCTTCAATAATTATTTCAAGCATTTTTTCATTTAAAAATTTCATTTCCCAAAATAAAAAAATAAAATGTGAAAAGTGTTTAAAGGTACAACAGTTTAAGTATTTAATTTATTATTTAAATTTGTGCAATCCATCATGTTTTGTTTGTCATCATCCATCGTATTTGAATCATTAATTGCAAAAACCCCACAAGTCACCCTTTTTCTCAAATTCAGTTTTGTATATTGTTGTAAAAAAAATTTCAGCTACTACATTGACATATTCATTGTATAACAGTGGATGCTGGCAAAAATTTTTCTAATAATAAATCAAACTTTCATACAAAGGCCTTTCAAGTGGTGCAGAAATCCCACACGTTCAGTGCTCAATGTACATTTCACAGCGGAAATAGGTGTTGCAATGAAATGAAGGAAATTAAAAATAAAAGTACGAGTTAATCCAGGGCATTTGGAATTTTTTAGAAGTTTCACATTTCATATTACAGATTAAAACGGAGATATGAAAAGCTATTTGATCACACCTAGTTGTAAAGATAATTCAGATGAATATCTACAGAAATGGCTAGATCTAATACCACGAGTGTCATTTTTCCAAAATTTTCAGAAAAGACATAGAACTTTATTATTTATATTCACTTACTTAGTTACAAATGGCTTTTAAGGAACCTGGAGGTTCATTGCCGCCCTCACATAAGCCTGCCATCTAGTCCCTATCCTGAACAAGATTAATCCAATCCCTACCATCATATCCCACCTCCCTCAAATCTATTTTAATATTATACTCCCATCTATAATAATAATAATAATAATAATAATAATAATAATAATAATAATAATAATGACTTATTTTAGCTGGCAGAGTTAAGGCCGTAAGGCCTTCTCTTCCACTCAACCAGCAAAAAGTGTATATACATATGCATGAACTTACAAATAATCCAACAATTTGATTTAGATGAGAGTTACATGTATACAAGAGTTATTTACAAATTAAACAACAAATTACTATGAACTATTAATTAAACACTGAAATAAACTGTGTAGCAGAATTAAACTAAAATACATAGAATATTAATATATTTCAAATTATATTAGATAATAGAAAGAGATTATTATAAGACAATTTTGAAAATGCAGCACAATCAGGATGATGTCTAAAGAAAAAAAGTAACAGTGTAGTCTGTAATATTTTAAATCAGTATGATTGGAGTGAAATGCTAATAAGGTTATCTTTTACGTCTCAGTGTCCCCAAAGGTCTTTTTCTCTCAGGTCTTCTGACACTCTATATGCATTTCTTGATTCATTCATACGTGCTACATGCCCTGCCCATCTTAAACATCTGGATTTAATGTTCCTAATTATGTCAGGTGAAGAATACAATGCGTGCAGTTCTGTGTTGTGAAACTTTCTCCAATCTCCTGCAACCTCATCCCTCTTAGCCCCAAAAATTTTCCTAAGAACCTTATTCTCAAACACCCTTAACTTCTGTTCCTCTCTGAAAGTGGGAGTCCAAGTTTTACAGCCATGCAGAACAATCGGTAATATAACTGTTTTATAAATTCTAACTTTCAGATTTTTTGACAGCAGACTAGAGGATAAAAGCTTCTCAACTGAATAATAACAGACATTTCCCATATTTATTCTGAGTTTTATTTCCTCCCGAGTGTCATTTATATTTGTTACTGTTGCTCCAAGATATTTGAAATTTTCCACCTCTTCGAAGGATAAATGTATAAATATAATAAATAGTTTTATATCTCTCCCGAAATTTTTAAAAACCACATACGTAGTATTAGATCTAGATCATTCATTGTACAGATGATGAAGTGGAAGGAATTTCCAAAAACACCAAACGGGAAAGGAACCCGGAGCAACCGAGCAATTCGAAAGCAGTGTGTCCAACACCTGAAGAACTCAACGATGACTTACTCCGTTTGACTTGGCAGTGCCGGGGTTAAGTATACAATCATACGGCCGTTACACCTGTCGGGTTTATAAAACAAATCCAGCTGCGATCTGTAATCTCCATTAGCATCATCACAAAGCAATCAGTGAATGCATCGCATCGAGCATTTTAAGCTAATCGTCCCCGAGTTAGCATCCCGGCACACGTACAGCAGTTTTAACCACGTGCCCTGCAGCAGCCAATAGCGAAAGTTCCAGCTCGCTATGGCCATATTAGAAAATGCTGTCGACTGATAATCAAATTGATGGGAGGAGCAGGACGATTGAGGCCATCGGTCACCTTAAGGCCCCCCACCGGCCTTCCAGTTCTTGTTAGCATGTTAGCGACGATACATGACCTTAGTAAACGTACAGACCCGGAGGAATTCAAAAGAGGCTTGAATTGACGTGCTGTATCGCTGGTGACACAAACAATGAACGACGTCTTAAAACGTATCTGCATCCGCTGTGGGCTGAAAAAAGGAAAGGAAGGCGGACGACACATATATCTCATTGCTGCTATTAAAATAACTAGACCCACTTGACTGATCAACAGATGAGTTGATGAGGCGAAGTATACAAGCATGACAAGAAATAGTACTCGGCCTAATATATGGCATGACTTTAAAAGTCATCCAAGCTTAACTTTCCCTGAAATTTGGATCTATCTTATCAAAGATGAAAATAAAAGATTTAGGCTAAGCTATTCAACTCTGAAAAATAAAATAAAAATATAATATCAATTATCTACATTAACTGATAACAGAGAGGGTTTGGAATTTAACGGGTTACATCAGCTGCTTGTCTATGCGGATGACGTGAATATGTTAGGAGAAAATCCACAAACGATTAGGGAAAACACGGGAATTTTACTGGAAGCAAGTAAAGAGATAGGTTTGGAAATAAATCCCGAAAAGACTAAGTATATGATTATGTCTCGTGACCAGAATATTGTACGGAATGGAAATATAAAAATTGGAAATTTATCCTTTGAAGAAGTGGAAAAATTCAAATATCTTGAGCAACAGTAACAAATATAAATGATACTCGGGAGGAAATTAAACACAGAATAAATATGGGAAATGCCTGTTATTATTCGGTTGAGAAGCTTTGATCATCCAGTCTGCTGTCAAAAAATCTGAAAGTTAGAATTTATAAAACAGTTATATAACCGGTTGTTCTGTATGGTTGTGAAACTCTGACTCTCACTTTGAGAGAGGAACATAGGTTAAGGGTGTTTGACAATAAGGTGCTTAGAAAATATTTGGGGCTAAGAGGGATGAAGTTACAGGAGAATGAAGAAAGTTACACAACACAAAACTGCACGCATTGTATTCTTCACCTGACATAATTAGGAACATTAAATCCAGACATTTGAGATGGGCAGGGCATGTAACACGTATGGGCGAATCCAGAAATGCATATAGAGTGTTAGTTGGGAGGCCGGAGGGAAAAAGACTTTTGGGGAGACCGAGACGTAGATGGGAGGATAATATTACAAAGGATTTGAGGGATGTGGGATATGATGATAGACACTGGATTGGTCTTGCTCAGGATAGGGACCAATGGCGGGCTTATGTGAAAGCGGCAATGAACCTTCGGGTTCCTTAAAAGCCAGTAATTGAGTCAGTAAGTAAGTAAGTGGAATTATTATATTTTAAACCGATACTAGAATATCCCTCCTTCCCGTACTGCATAACTTAGTTTTTATTTTTCAACAGTAATCTCACTAGGCGTTTTGATTTATCTAGAGAAAATCAAAACTCGAGTGGGATTTAATTGACTATTACACGATTAGAAGAAAGTATATAAAGATTAGAAGAAATAAAGTACTTAATGCAATAAAATATTAATTGACTTACTAAAATTCTATTTCACTAATGTTGGCTTCACCAAAACGTTTGAACGGAGCTGCCATTTTCAGTTGACTATCCTCTATGCGGTAAACAAATGACGATTGCAAAGCATGTTTTATAGTAGCTGCGTTAAAGAATTTGTAGTTTGAAATGTTGACAAAGAAGGAAATGTATAGTAGGGAGGTAATCAAAACAGAAGAAAGTATATAAAAATTTGAAGAAAAAAAGTCTCTAATACAATAAAATAGATATTACGGTAATTCACTTACTAAAATTCTATTTCATTAATACTACTTTCATCAAAACGTTTGAACAGAGCCATCATTTTCAGTCGACAACCTATGCGGTAAACAAATGGCGATCGCAAAATATGTTTTATAGTACGGTAAAGAATTTTCAGTAGTATGCAAAAAAATGTTGTTTGAAGAGTATTAAAATGAAAAAAAAATAAATAAAAATAAGAAATGGGAGAGAGGGGGAGAGTCATACGACTAAATGAAGGAGAGAAGAAATAAAATAACGAATGTATGAATGACTAAAATAGAAACAAATTAAACACAGAAGAGAAAAATAAAAATTAATTATTGTAGCATTAATAAATGAGGAATTAATAATACTGACAAAATGGATGAACAATCAAACGATAGAAACAATGACAGAGAAAATTAATGAATCGAATTACAACAAATATAATAAAATAAGAGAGACTTGGGATGATAAAACGAAAAAAACAATTCGACAATCCAGTTTAAAACGGAAACTACTCAAAATTTAAAGCTTCATGTAGGCCCTACTGTAAAAAATCAAAGGATTACTGTAATTACACCAATAATTGATATTTTATATATTTTATAAGTTTCAAATTAGAATCTGCCAACATAGAACTTTAAAATTCAGTTTTCTCACAACATTAAATTTTGAGGTGTTTCCTTATTGTACTGGGCCGTCGAATTGTACTAAGAAAGAATTAAATGCTTAAATGGACTCAATGGTTCAATTAACTGAATAGGATAGCAATAAACGTAAAATTAATTGAATGAAATAAAAGAGAAATGGAAAGAAAAGGAAAGACGAAATGGAAGAATGGAAGAAGAGAACAAAGGAGGAAATTAAAGAAAGTGGAGAAATGGACCCTGCAGAGCAGCGATGTGCTTCATGGTGAAAACCGGGATTGTGCGTGGCTGTTGAGAAGCCCCTCCGTACGAGATTGAACCACATTCCTCGTCGGTCGCGATGATTATCTGCACGGTGAAACGTAATTAACCAACAAGGAGGAGGAATCATCAATAACCTCGCATCCAGCTACCTATGCGAACCGATGCCCGCCTATCTTAAACATGCCTGAAGTAAACCACGCTGTGCTTTCTGGAGAAAGGTGCCGCGTATGTGTGTATGTATGTATGTATGTATGTATGTATGTATGTATGTATGTATGTATGTATGTATGTATGTATGTATGTATGTATTTTTATTTTATTTGGTTATTTTACGACGCTGTATCAACATCTAGGTTATTTAGCGTCTGAATGATATGAAGGTGATAATGCCGGTGAAATGAGTCCGGGGTCCAGCACCGAAAGTTACCCAGCATTTGCTCATATTGGGTTGAGGGAAAACCCCGGAAAAAACCTCAACCAGGTAACTTTCCCCGACCGGGATTCGAACCCGGGCCACCTGGCTTCGCGGCCATGTATGTATGTATGTATGTATGTATGTATGTATGTATGTATGTGTGTATGTATTTATTTTTATTTTATTTGGTTATTTTACGACGCTGTATCAACATCTAGGTTATTTAGCGTCTGAATGATATGAAGGTGATAATGCCGGTGAAATGAGTCCGGGGTCCAGCACCGAAAGTTACCCAGCATTTGCTCATATTGGGTTGAGGGAAAACCCCAGAAAAAACCTCAACCAGGTAACTTTCCCCGACCGGGATTCGAACCCGGGCCACCTGGCTTCGCGGCCATGTATGTATGTATGTATGTATGTATGTATGTATGTATGTATTTATTTTTATTTTATTTGGTTATTTTACGACGCTGTATCAACATCTAGGTTATTTAGCGTCTGAATGATATGAAGGTGATAATGCCGATGAAATGAGTCCGGGGTCCAGTACCGAAAGTTACCCAGCATTTGCTCGTATTGGGTTGAGGGAAAACCCCGGAAAAAACCTCAACCAGGTAACTTTCCCCGATCGGGATTCGAACCCGGGCCACCTGGCTTCGCGGCCATGTATGTATGTATGTAGTCAAAAATGGAAGACATAATCGACCTTCCAAAACAAAGTTTCGTAAAACAATCTACTTACTGAATTTAATTTAATTTCTATTACCAGTGGCAGAAATGTGAGGGAAACCACTACCTGAAAGACGTTTGATGACAACAAATATGAATATGAATATGAATATGAATATTGCCAGTCGCAGATTACTTGCTGAACAACTTTTATTGTATAAAATACTCAAAGATCTACTGGATAATAACGAAATATTGTCACAAAGCCAGCTTAACGTTAAAACATCATAGTAAAGAAATCATAAATTTGTTATATTACAAAAAACCAAACATTTCAGCACATAAAAATTCAACAGAATTAAAAATGTGCTTAAAATTCAACGACTATGTAAAACATGGGATCTAGATTTCATCATTGCTTACATTAAATATAAACATTTTCTTATTAAAATAATGAAGATGGTTGAAGTTAAATAAGACAGCTACGTATTTGTTACTAAGTAATTTCATTTATAAGTGCATTTGACATCTTTTGCTTAGGCTATCTTTACTTATTTAATTTATATTTTTTTTATTTTGTATTTTTCATTTATATTTATATCTGTGTTTATTATTTTTGAACATATTTATCTATTTTTTTCATTTTCATTTGTATTTATACCTGTATCTTGTATTCATATCTGTTTTATGTTTTTTTTTTAAGTTATTGTCTCCATTTTTTATGTTCTAAGGAACTATTTGTAGGTCTACTGTCTATTGTAATTGAGGCTTTGCCCTGTTATAGACATAAAATAAATAAATAAATAAAAATAAATAAATAAACAACAGAATGAGTGACACAAATATATTTTTGCATTGAAGATGAAAACTAAGATAAAAACATGTGCATTCACATCAATCTAATCTTTTGGCCCCATTTTGCAGAGAACAATTTATGTAGGAAGCTCAGATCCTTGAGTGGCCTTTATTAAAACTATTTCCCAAGTGGGAAGAAAAACTAGAACTAAATAAAATTCATAAAATGCGCTTAATAAAAACTACTGATTATTTTATATACAACTTAAATTCTAATGACACATGAACTGTCTCACTGCATTCTGGATAAAGGCGAAATATGTTGTTTGCAGAACAGGAGATGATACTAAGGGATATGTTATTGGAGTTAAAATGACAGCTGTGAGAAGTATGGGATGAAGATAATAGTAATATGCGTTACAAGAGCGGTATGTTGACGTTTTCATGGTCGAGGAAAAGATTGAAAAAGCGAAACGTAGTTGACCTTTTTTAATTTCCGAGAACATGAAAACAAACATACCGCTCGTGTATCGTACATTATTTTGTGCGAAGATCGTTTATTACATACCTGAAAGACGAATTTCTAATTAGTTGCAATGAAATCTCCATGTTGGTTTCTGTTTAATGATGGCAACTTCGGAAAACCAAAATATCTTTCTTCAACATTGTTGCTATAAAATGTTTTCTGTGTTTATTATACTCCAGCAGGCCGTGATATACGTCTGTCTTTTTTTCCCTCAGTCTATAAATGCGAACTTAAAACAAATGGTAAGGTTATGTAATGATTTATTTTTCATTTTAATATTTTAACAATATTATTTGTATAACATATTTCAATAATAACATCGGCATCTGGAATCTTGTTGATTTTTTCACGGCTTCCTTAATGTTACTTGTATCAGGAATGCAACAAGTTTCGTGGAGTAGTAGACTTTACTTCATTTTTGCAAATATTTAAAAACAATAATTAACATTGCAATTTAGGTGAAATTGCAGTGGTAAGTTTCAATTTATAATTATTACTATGTTAAACGTCTCTAAAAATAATATGTTAAAAGCCTAAAGCAGTAAAATGAATGTCGCGCTTAAGCGGTAAGAAGAGGGAAATTGTTATGTGTGTTACGTTGGGAATACTGAATGTGGTATTTCACACTTACCGCGTATTGGTTCTGTGCGGAAAACAAGCAAATACGCACGATCTCGCACAAAAACAAATAAGACGAAAAGCATGGCCATAGGAAGAAAATGAAAAAGGTAAATGTTCGAAGATTAAACTAGGCAGTAGAGCAAGTGGGGACCTTCAAATACTTGGGGTCTATACCCAGTAACATGAGCTGCTGCCAGGAAGTGAAAAGGAGGATACCAATGGCAAAGGAAGCTTTTAATAGAAAAAGGAGCATTTTCTGGGGTCCTATGGAAAAAGAACTAAGGAAGAGACTAGTGAAGTGCTTCGTATAGAGTGTGGTATTGGATGCGTCAGAAACCTGGACATTACGACGAAGTGAAGAGAAGTGACTAGGAGCAATTCAAATGTGCGATGAAAGAGTAATGCAACAGAGAAAAATTCTCTCCGGCACCGGGATTTGAACCCGGGTTTTCAGCTCTACGTGCTGATGCTTTATCCACTAAGCCACACCGGATACCCATCCCGGTGTCGGACAGAATCGTCTCAGTTTAAGCTCCAACTCTTGTGTTCCCTCTAGTGGCCGCCCTCTGCACTAGTCATAGATGTCTATGAACGTAGGACCGAAGTCCACACATGTGCTGAGGTGCACTCGTTATGAGTGACTGGTTGGCCGGGATCCGACGGAATAAGCGGATAAATGTGGATAAGGAGAAGAATGGAACGTGTGAAATGGACAGACAGAATAAGAAATGAAGCTGTGCTGGAAAGAATGGGTGAAGAAAGAATGATGTTGAAACTGATCAGGAAGAGGAAAAGAAATTGGTTGGATCACTGGTTGAGAAGAAACTGCCTACTGATGGATGCACTGGAAAGAATGGTGAACGGGAGAAGAGTTCGAGGCAGAGGAAAATATCAGATGATAGACGACATTAAGATATATGGATCATATGAGGAGAAAAAGAGGAAGGCAGAAAACAAGAAAGATTGGAGAACGCTGGGTTTGCAGTGAAAGACCTGCCCTTAGGCAGAAAACTATGAATGAATAATAAAAGCAATAATAATAATAATAATAATAATAATAATAATAATAATAATAATAATAATAGCAATAATAATAATAATAATAATAATAACAATAATAATAATAATAATAATAATAGCAATAATAATAATAATAATAATCTTCTTCTTCTTCTGCCTTTCCAAGGATTGGGGTTTATCCCGTTCCGCGCCAAAGACATTATTCTTGAAACTGGTCGTTCCATCTCGTTCTCGGCCGTCTTATAAACCGATATAATAATAATAATTATAATAATAATAATAATTATAATAATAAATGTAGCAATAATAATAATTATTATAATAATAATAATAATAATAATAATTATTATAATAATAATAATAATAATAATAATAATAATAAGAATAATAAGAATAGTAGCCATATAATAATAATAGTAGCAATATTAATAACAATAATAATAGCAATAATAATTTATTTATTTATTTATTTATTTATTTATTTATTTAGAATATTAACGTGCAAAACAACAGCACAAGGCCAATTACAGTTTAGCACGATAAAGAACAAAACAAAACAACAAATGATGATGAGAATGAATGATAGAAAATGGCAGTGAGATGAAATACAATCAATATATTAGTCATCACTAATCTTTGACCAGATGCAACAAAATAAATAGCAATATCTAACAATAATAACAATAATAATATTATTAATAATAATAATTATAATAGTAGCAATATTAATAACAATAATAATAGTAGTAATAATAATAATAATAATAGAAGCAATATAATAATAATAATAATAGTAGCAATATAATAATAATAATAATAATAATAATAGTAGCAATAATAATAATAATAATAATAATAATAATAGCAATAATAATAATAATAATAATAATAATAATAATAATAATAATAATAATAATAAAGGTAAAGGTATCCCCGTAACATGCCATGAAGGCACTTGGGGGCATGGAGGTAGAGCTTTCCATGACCTCGGCACTAGAATGAGGTGGTGTGGTTGGCACCACGCTCTGACCGCCTTTTACCCCGGGAAAGACCCGGTACTCAATTTTATAGGAGGCTGATGGCCGGTTTCACCAACCTTCGTTATCATTATAACGTCTCGTTAAATAATTTAATGACACGTTAGTCAGTTTTTGTGTTTCACCAAGTATCATTATTGCTAACGCATCTTTAAATTCATCGTTAATTTATTAGGACCTATTCGTCGCGTTAAAACAGTAACGATGCGTTAAGAAGTCAACAACATGGCGGACGTAATTATTCGATGATGAAGTTCTTTATTTAGAACTTCAACATAACGACGAACTTATATGTTGTAATAACACTCGGAATAATCATTTTGAAGATTTAAGTGATAAAGAATTCCACGAAAGCTACACATTAAGGAAATAAGTAGTAAGAATGTTCTAGAAGAAACTGAATACCAGTATACTGTATAGGTTAGAATACGACAAATCACCCACTTAACGCCTCTTCAACAGATTCTTCTCGTTTTAAAATAATGTTGCGGGAAGTTTTTAAATAGTAATTGATGATATGAACGGGGTATCAAAAGCTGTATTGTCTAGATATGTGAATAAATTATCAGACGTACCACCAACATTACAATAGTCATTATTTCTATAGGCCTAATAAGCTTATAGCTAAATTTTATGTTGTCATAGACAACATAGATTGTGTACATGTTCCAATCGTATATCCTGGCAGTAATATAGCCAAAAGATTCTGCAATAGAAGATTCTATTTTTCCTTCAATATTCAAACAAATTCATAGGCCTATGTAACGCTCCGCATAGAAAAATTGTGGCTAAACTAGCGCTGAGGTAGTTTCCTTCGTACTTTGCTTATAGCCTACACCTTGCACATACGAATCTGTGACAGGTTATGTTTGATTAGTTTAATTTTTGTTATGCCTTGCATATACGATCAACTGCATTACCACAAAAAAATCCCTTATAAGTTCAACGATTTTCACTTCTACCTCAGAACTACCTCAGCGCTAGTTATTGAAATTGTAATAGGTTAGAATACGACAGATAGGAATCACCCACTTAACGCCTCTCCAACAGATTCTTCTCGGTTTAAGATAATGTTACGGTCTACACGGATAGCACAACATTCCAAAGGAGGATGCCTTTTAAATGAAAAGGGTGCAAAGAGATTTTCTTTTAGGAGACAATGGATACCCCTTAAAATCCAATTTAATGACATCTCTCCTGAATCCTGCCACACAAGTATGGCAAAATTGTTACAGGGTACTAATAAATCTGCATGAAATACAGTGGAAAAGTAGTATGCAATTTATGGAAGAGGCGATTTCCGTCCTAAATTTAGGCCTAATATAACTGCTTAGAATGCTTTGTATATAATTAATTGTGGCATTAATTTTTAAGCTGTCGACCTTGTAGTCCGCTAAATTTTCTCAGATTTCCTTTAGAAGCTACAATTTAACTGCTCTATATTCCTATTATTTACATTTGGAAGCAGCTGTCTTTTTTTTTTTTAATTGCGGTATGACGACATACTGTATTTAGGAAGATGTTATTAAAATTACTGCCTCTTACCCGTTTGCCTATGATTGTTTCCTCATGCCAAACAAAGTCAGCCATGATCATATGTAACCAATGAAATTTGCGATTTCGAAGCCATGGTCGTATGAAAAACAAAACATGCAAGATACAAGTACAAAATCCCCTCGTTAGTAAACGCCTGTTAATTTTAAAGATACGAGGCTTGGTGAAATAGTCAACTTTTAAAGATTCCGTTAAAATTAAACGATCCATTTGTTGACAAGTCGTTTGTGCTGATTTAAAGAAGCTTGGTGAAACCGGCGGTGAGTGAACCTCGGGGCCCTTCTGAAAGTTTGGCAACGAGAAAAAATCCTGTCACCACCTGGGAACGACCCCGGACCTTCCAGTCCGTAGCCAGCTGCTCTACCAATAATAATAATAATAATAATAATAATAATAATAATAATAATAATAATAGCTGCAATATTCAGTACCGGTATTTACTTTCATTCAATTATTGCATTTCTGAAAGATGTCGTTGACTGTATACAGGAATAGGGAAATAAACTCTAGGATCAATTAGTATGTTCAAAACTAGACGTAAGTAGTATCGTAGCGTAACACAAATTGAACCTAATTAACCATGTACCCAACACAAGAAAACACTGAACTAACTTCATGTTCAAGGAGTATACATGATGGATGGAGTTTAACACGTGAAATCCTTACATTCGGGATCTCTGTTTCTTGCACTTTCCGACTTCAATTTGCTTACATGAGAATTAATGAAGAAACACTTGGCTTTGAATGTTTGCCCTGACTTTTACACGCAGCCTGCGGCGAATCGCAATAAAGACGAGTCATGCATGAGTAAAGCTTACTATGCCTTAAACCTGAGTATGAGAGTCCCTTAACAGGCCATCGGGTGAGCAGCTCTCATATTTCAATAAAATCTACATGCATCATAGCAGAAGCGTGTTACAACCAGCAGTTATCCTTGTGAACCGTATGGTGTCCTGACGATCCTCGCCTATACGTTAATTTCGGGTGAGTGACAGGACAGATTTCCATATAATGGTGTAATAGGCAGCACAAATATGACTCCCTAAAACACAATTTTATTTCGGAATATGTATGGTAAGACTTTCCTGTGTTAAATTTCAACATACCTCGTTTACATGTTTCGACCTATTTATGGGTCATCTTCAGAACTGGTCGTTGTTGGTCTTGGGGCCACTTGTTCTGTTTCCTGTGAGGGTGTGTTCCTGTGGTATAGTGTAGAGTCAAAGAGTGTGTATGTTTTGAAGTTGAGTTGTGTGTTGAGAATTTCGTTGGGGTATGTTTTCGTGTGTCTGTATATTTCATATTGTTCTAGTGTGTTGAGTGTCTGGCTTTTTGGTTGGATGTGCAATATTTCCATGTCTGTGTTGATGTCTCTGTGGTGTGGTTAGCACTTGTGATGTGTTCTGCATATGTGGAGGTGTTTTGTAATTTTGTTATGGTTGTGATGTGTTCTTTGTAACGTGTTTGAAACGATCTGCCTGTCTGTCCTATGTAGAAGTTGTTGCAGGTGTTACATTTGAGTTTGTATACGCCTGTGTGGTTGTATTTGTTTGTTTGTGTTGTGTTGAGATGTTTTTGTAGAGTGTTATTTGTTCTGTATGCGATGTTGTAATTTAATTTCTTGAATGAGGTTGCAATTTTGTGTGTGTTTTTGTTTTCGTATGTTAGTGTGATGTATTTTTGTGTTCTTGTGTTTGTGTTGTATTCTTATGTTTTTTTGATTATGTTTTGTCTTACGTATTATGTTGTCTATTATGTTAGGGTTGTATCCGTTTTCTTGCAACCTCATTCAATAAATTAAATTACAACATCGCATACAGAACAAATAACACTCCACAAAAACATATCAACACACAAACAACACAAACAAACAAATACAACCACACAGGCGTATACAAACTCAAATGTAATACCTGCAACAACTTCTACATAGGACAGATAGGCACGTTACAAAGAATATATCACAGTCATAACAAAATTACAAAACACATCCACATATGCAGAACACGTCACAAATGCTAACCACACCTACACAGACATGAACACAGACATGGAAATTCTACACATCCAACCAAAAAGCCAGAAACTAAACACACTAGAACAATATGAAATATACAGACACACAAAAACACACCCCAACGAAATTCTCAACACACAACTCAACTTCAAAACACACACACTCTTTGACTCTACACTATACCACAGGAACACACCCTCACAGGAAACAGAACAAGACGGGCCAAGACCAACAACGACCAGTTCTGAAGATGACCCATAAATAGGTCGAAACATGTAAACGAGGTACGTTGAAATTTAACACAGGAAAGTCTTATCATACATATTCCGAAGTGATACAGTGTTAAAAGTTATGTAATCAAAATGTACAATTTTATTGTTATAGTAGGAAGATATGATTTAATATACCGCGAAGTAAAATGTTTGGGCTTCACAAATAAGAAAAACAAATCCATGTGCTTGATACGGGACGAAATCGGAAATTAAATAACAGATAGACCAGAAATATTGAACACATGGACGAAATGTATAGAAGAATTACATGAGATGACTTAGCTATAGAAGACGAAGCAGCCGTATCAGAAGACGAAAAAAGGATTTTCTATCTTATGGGAAGAAGTTGAACTAGGGCTTAGGGAAATGAAGAATGGGAAAGCAACAGGAATTGATGGAATCCTCATCGAATTAGTGAAATGCTTGGGTGAAGACAAGAAGCAAATTCTATCATTACGCATATGAGAAAGGCGAATGGTCTGAAGATTTCATGGAGACAGTGTTGCTTCCAATACCGAAGAAAAAATAATGCCAAGAAATGTAACGAGTTCAGGACTATCAGCCTGATATCGCACTCGGCGAAGATTCTTCTGCAAATACTGAATCCACGTTTATATTCTAAGATGGAAGAACAGTTGGAAGAAGAGCAGCTTGGCTTCAGGAAAAGAAAAGTTACGAGAGATGCAATTGGACTGCTACGAACAATCGGCGAAAGATACCTAGAGAAGAATAAAGAAGTGTATGTAGCATTTGTGGACTTAGAAAAGGCATTTGACAGAGTGGATTGGAATAAACTGATGAGGATTGTAAAGAAAATTGGCATGGATTGGAAAGAGAGGAGGCTGTTCAGTAACCTTTATATGAAACAACGAGTCAAAATCAGGATAGGAGAAGAAAATACCAGAAAGAAGTGAAATATGGAGACGAGTACGACAAGGGTGCCCTTTACCACATACTCTGTTCAACATATACTTGGGGGATTTAGTGAAGAACTGTTTTCAGAACATGAGAGGAGTAATAGTAGGAGGAAGAAGAATAAAGTGCATAAGATTTGCTGATGATATGGCGATAATACCAGAAGAGGAGACGATACTAAGAGATATGCTATTGGAGCTAAATGACAGCTGTGAGCAGTATGGGATGAAGATAAATGCCAACAAGACGAAGACCATGGTTATAGGAAGAAAAGTAAACAAGGTAAACGTTCGAATTCTATATGAGGAAGTAGAGCAAGTGGACAGCTTCAAATACTGTACTTGGGGTGTACTATTAGCAGTAACATGAGCTGCTGTCAGGAAGTCAAAAGAAGAATAGCAATGGCCAAGGAAGCTTTTAGTAGAAAAAGAGCATATTCTGCGGACCTCTGGAAAAAGAACTAAGGAAGAGACTAGTGAAGTGCTTTGTGTGGAGTATAACTTTGTATAGGTGCAGAAACATAGACATTACGACGAAGTTAAGAAAGCGAATAGAAGCATTTGAAATGTGGATATGAAGAAGAATGGAGCGTGTGAAATGGACAGAGTAAGAAACGAAGCTGTGTTGGAAAGAGTGGATGAAGAAAGAATGATGCTGAAACTGATCAGAAAGAGGAAAAGGAATTTATTTATTTATTTATTTATTTATTTATTTATTTATTTATTTATTTATTTGTTTATTTATTTATTTATTTATTCATTTATTTATTTATTTATTTACTAATAATTGTAACACAAAACATAATATAAACAGAAAAACTTTTGTTCGCCCCTGAAACAGTAAAACTCTTGCTCAGAATTAGTTGGGTCACTGGCTGAGAAGAAACTGCCTGCTGAAGGATGCACTGGAAAGAATGGTGAACGGGAGAAGAGTTCGGGGAGAAAAAGATATCAGATGATAGACGAAATTAAGATATATGGATCATATGTGGAGACAAAGAGGAAGGCAGAAAATAGGAAAGATTGGAGAATGCTGGGTTTGCAGTGAAAGACCTGACCTTGGGCAGAACACTAAGATTTGTGTTTAATTATTTAGGTGTTGCAGGGGTTAATGTACTGAAATATCGTTGTAAAAACATACGAACGTGGAATAGTACATTATGCAACGAGCCTATAATGATAGTAATTAAGAAGCGAGTATGGATGTTTATGAAACGAGCGCAAGCGATTTTCATAATTTTCATACGAGCTTCTTAATTACCATTATAGGCGAGTTTCATACGACTTTTTATGCTCGACCATATTTCTAACTTGAAATTATTCAGATGTATACATTTTATTTGTATCTGACAAGATCGGAAGTGACTTTGTTCTAGGTCGTGAATTGTGAGATGTGCGCAGACGCGAAAGTATTGATTTTTTCCGAGGAACAATAATGTCATTGACATTGATGTAATTCCGTTAAACTTGATATAACCTGGATTATTGAATTCGACATTGAAAAACGAGATGACAAATTTAATTTATTTGAATATTATTTACAATTAACGCTAATTATTATAGTAACAGAACATAACCTTCTGCGACAGTATTGGATTTCCAGCCTCCGTGACTTTTCGCTAATTCTCTTTCGATTGCATATCCGAGAATAATCGATACTTGCGGTTTTATAACGGTACAAAGCTGACTTGTCATTGGCTGAACACCTGTAAGCTGAGTTGTCATTGGCTGAACACCTGTACTTTAATGAGTAGGTGTACTTTAATGACATGCATTAAAGGACTGCTACCGGGGGTATAATTACTACATTTCGGCATGGTCGAGCATAAAAAATTATTTCTTACTATTGTTTCAACATAAATTCAAGTTATGTGTTTAAAAGCTGTAAAATGTCAGCTCAACAGTTTTTGAGCAAAAGGCTCCGTATTAACACTGTCAAGATAGGCAATTCCGTATCCCTGAAGAAATACGAGTGGAAATAGACGCGAAGCTGAGATAATTTCTCGTCGTTTCTTTATTAAAAAGAAAAGCTACAATCATTAGAACCAAATCTATGCAATCTTCTTTTAACCCAAGTGGTGGCTGAGTGGCCAGACCTTCGACCTATCACGCAGACGACCCGTTTCGAGTCCCGGTCAGGTCTGGAATTTTTCAAAAAACCCCTAGTGACACTTGTGGGGGAACAAGTCGCAGTTGGGGTTTTTCTCAGGGTTTTCCCGTTTTCCCGATATTAAGCTCTACATTATTTCGTCACCATTTCTCCATTTCGTCATCATTCCATAGCATTCCCCATCGCTTGCTCAAAACCTGAATACGCAGCAAACCTTAGTGAAGTCAGCCGGTGTGGGTTTGGGAATGCGCCTAGCTTGAGTGTCAGCGTAATAGATCGTATAAGATCGCAGTGCTGGGCCAAAGTGCCCCCCTTCCGTAAATTCCATTCCATGCAATCTTCTTTCAGGCATTTTTTCTAACTTATCATACATCATAACAATCCTTAACCTCCTAAGTCTCGTGAGACATTTGTTTTATTTTTAAAGTTCAATATACAGGGTGTTTCAAAAATACGGGGCATAATTTCAGGTATGTATTTCCCACACGTAGACAATCAAAATAGTTCATTACAACATGTGTCCGGAAATGCTTCATTTCCGAGTTATGGCCTTCACAACATTGAAATTCACCGGAACGTTTTTCTTTCCGCAGGTCGTTGCCGTCAAAGGAGACATTAAGAGGGCACTCTGACAGTTCATTCCGAGGCGAAGGTTACATTCAGTGTTGTGTAGGCGTTAGATGCATATGTAGATTTCTTACGATTATGTTTGAAGTCAGAAATGTGCTCATTATATCTAATTTTGAAATTTCTGACTTCAAATATAATCGTAAGAAATCTACATATGCATCTCATCTAATAGATACTGGTCATGAATTAGGCCCAGCAAATGAAATCTTAAAAATATTAAAATCAGGAATAGAAACTAAATTGATAAATTCTGCAGAAGAATATTACATTGCTAAACAGATTCAAATAGAGAACAGCATTCTTAATGAAAATTTAACCCAAATCCGAAATCCCTGTACAACCTCTAACCCCGTCACCACGCAGTATTCTTCCGCGTAGTTGTTTACACGAATATACACTTCCCCCACGTCATACCAGTTACAGTCCTAATAGCAGCAGGTCGTCTCATCTACGTAAGTACCTCCACATTTAGCCCTCCAATTTTTCAAATTCTACTAAATTTGATATTAATTATTATTTCATTACAGATAATTTACATAAAACACAGGATGTTATAGTAATCCATACAGTTGCTAACTATGCAGTTGTCACATTTTAAACGACGTGAGTACTTTTAATATCCAATCCGATTACAATTTACATTTGAAATTCCCATTTCTATTATATTTTTATACATTTCAGATATTCACCACTCATTGGACTGAACAAGAGTTCCACATATTATGAAGTTTAATTACTAAATGCTTTTTAACATTTTAACATTATTAAGTTTACTACCTGTAATATTACATTTTAATAATGGAGATGGCTTGTACATCATTAATTCAAATAGTACTCACCACCAATAGCTACGTATGTGACATTGAGATATTGTATAACTCTGCCTGAGGATGCCTGAATAGGCGAAAACGTTCGCAGTTTTGTAATTCATGTATATAAACTTAATTACTATAAAATAAGTCATTTTTACATTGATTTGTCATTGACTGAGTAATAAAATATTATATTGTATTCATTTATAGAAATTGACAATCTGAATATTCCATCATGCTTTCTAAGTTAGGGCACAAATGCAGGTATATTATATCGTACTTCGGGTCTCTGCACACACATCTTATATCATAATCATGTATGAAGTATAGTTTTTTCCCTCACTAATGGTTGGTACTTGACTTCAAACCATTCACCCACATGAAGCCAGTTATAGCATATTATACTCTGAGAACTGAGGAGGTCATAGAAGTAAAGTTTCTTGAGAGAGACTATGTGCGTCTGAAAAGACAGAATTCGTTGACTTTCATCGACTTATTTAAAATTATTCTTGTCTTTAACTGTTTAAAATTAAATTAAAATGCAACCTGAAAATTTCACAGAGCGATTTAGAGTTTAAGGGCAATTCCCTCCCAGGATAATCCTCAGAACTCATTTCTCTTCAGTGTAACAGCAGATTTATTGCAGAATGGTGAAGGTATATTTTAAGATAATATCCCGACATGTATGGAAAAGCTCGCAGAATTAATCGCATCGGCAGTTCCACGGCCTTCGCGCCTGCGCATTTTTGTAAGAAGCGGTCATTAATTCCTATCGGCAAGGAGAAATATAAAAGCAGTGACACTCAAGAGTGGGCGGTGAGCTTATCTGCGAAGTGGTGGATATTTGAATGGTCATCCCTGGCGAGGGGGACCCAGTGGCATTTAGAGGCAAGGTGCGGAAGCCAAACCGCGATGATGGAGGTGGCGATACCGTAGCTCTGTAGTCCATAAATCACGCGCCGCGCTGCGAGGGGTCACGGCTTCGGGATCGAGTCAAGGCACACACATGTCTGCAGCCTGGCATTCGGACCACCTCTGGAGAGCTCTTATTTTTATACCCGCCGTGGAGTAATAAGTGCTGGATGTGATGCATTTGTCCAATAAACTCGCTCCGCTAGCAGATTCCGCACAACTCTGCCTAACAACAACAACAACAACAACAGCTGCGAGCAGAGGTTGAGGCGTCCACCATTTGTTGTTGGGGCACTTAGGAAGGGCTGATTACTTAGGAAGGGCTGATCATATTAGGACAGTGGTTGTCAAACACCACGAAATTGTGACGTAATAGAAATGCAACCCGCCAGTAGCGGCCGGTGATCAAAATCCTCGGTGAGGCCAGATGCAACTAATTTACAATTCATTTTATATATCAATATGCCTGGTAAATTATTAATAGGTATTTAATGAATTTCAATCTTAAGACATATCAACTTGCAAATGTTTATTTGCTATTTAATAACAATATATGAACGTTTTCGCCGTTTAGGGCATCTTCAGATATAACGAAAACATATAATCTGGACCTATAATAGTAAATTATGCAAATAACAAGGAATAGAGAACAATATATGTGATACATGAAATTCATGAGCTTTATGTAAAATATGACATAATAGAGGATGAATATTGAGATAATCTTTGGATTTTGAACTTAGACTGGACGAATATTTTATTTTATACATATAGCTCATGTTACAATTAATATACAATGATTAAAATTTGTCAATGATGTTAAATTTAAAATTTACAATGATGATAATAAAATATTTTAGAGTAATCATGGCTGAAAGTTGTCGTAAGTTACAAGATAGTTAGCGTAGTTGATGTTCGTGTATTTTGTAATTGTTTCACTTAGAAAGGCCGTTGGCATTTGAAATGGATGTTGTTTGACGTTGATGACTACTTTACAATTAATATACAGTGATTAAAATTTGTCAATGTTAAAATTTAAAATTTATAATGAAGATAATAAAATATTTTAGAGTAATCATGGCTGAAAATTGTCCTAAGTTACAAGATAGTTTGCGTAGTTGATGTTCGTGTGTTTATATCTGAAGATGCCTAAACGGCGAAAACGTTCATATATTGTTATTAAATAGCAAATAAACATTTGCAAGTTGATATGTCTTAAGATTGAAATTCATTAAATACTTATTAACAGATGCAACTAGTTTAAGTGCCTCCGATAGGAAATGTTTGTTTATGATATTAATTATTATTATTATATTATTAATATCATTATTACTGTATTATTATTATTACTATTATTAGTCTATTCTTATTACTATCAATGAAAAATAATAATTTCACTCACCAAATAAGCTGTTATGTTGTGAGTTTCAGTGATTGTTTCAGTGTGATGAAGCAACCCATATTATGTGTTGAAATTCCCCTTTCTTTCTTTTTTATTTTTTCCTTTGACAGCAACAAACAAGGCCAAGAGAAGTTTATTTTGCATCACATTACCACATAACCATTTATGTTGCCCATACCATGATGCAATAGAAACTCGCGTTTTAAGATTATGTGTGAGAAAAATTATCAGCGATGTCGTAGATATCTCGGTAGTCTCTCTCTTTATTTAAAACTTCCTTTCTTTCAGTATTATTTCTTCTCGAAAAAGGACACTCTAACAATCAATTAACTGCACCAGCATTATTTCTCTCATTTGTTTCTGTTTATATTTTCCCGAAATACATAACAACATTGGCCCAGATTCACTACTGTACTACGAAGTACAATAGTAGAACACCCTCGCTTATGTCATAAACTGAGACATAAGGGGAGAGAATCTCGAGTGGGTTTCTGCCTGCCAAAGAGCTGGAATTTTGTTATTTATGGCCTAGTTAGGAAGACAAGTCACCACTGCTATTCCCACCCCACTCTACCCTTGAGGCCGGCCCATGGATGGGAGGAGTGAAACCTGACCAGGCCAGACGAATTGTGCCTCAGCTACAACGTTTTAAGGGTAAACTCAAAGCCCGCGAAAGGACATGAAATGCATTAAGCCAGACCCGGCACGAACGATTCTGGCCTCAGAAACAAATTTTACTGCAAAACAGGTCTATATACATCACAAGCCAGACCCGGCACGAGCGATCCCGGCCTCAGGAACTAATTTTACTGCAAAACAGGTCTATATACATCAAAGTTTTCAAATGTTTCTACAGCGATATATGCTTCATTCAAATAACTAATACATTATAAAAAAACACAAAATTTGATTTCATTTAAGGCAAGTGACAGGCCCGGCCTCACTTGCCTCAGTCAATCATCCGCCACTGCAACCCGCACACAGGGAGATGGGTGGAGTGAGTATGTCCTCAGGTAATGCAGGGAATAGCAATAAAATATTCTTCTACTTATTAACTACACATACTTTTTTCCGTGTTAACGTTTACCTCCTATTCATTATTTTTGTATTAATAACATAAAATATATTTTCCTATTTACCAAAAAAAAAAAAAAAAGAACGTGTAGTTTACATCAGCAGATATTTGAAATTAGAAAAACGTACCAGGCTGGTCACGAAATTGTAAATTACACTACACACTTCAAAAAAGCTTCGAAGTATTTTAACTCGGTTAAAACATAGAAGCCGATACTTTTTAATTGTTTGTTTATTAATGAAATATTCAATTTACAGGTAAGGGCGTGGTAGTCCTTGTATCAAGAACAATAATGACAACGTACATTGTTCTTTCATAACTCATTTAACATTTTACAACAAATTAAGTATCTCATATTTTTGCCATCTGCACAAAAGAAATACTTTTGCTCCCACGCTCCTTAAAATTAAGTTTTTACATATTACCTGTTTTGGAAAAAATATTGAAACATAATATTGTCCTACACACTTGTAACATTACATGTGTACGTCCTCTGTTGATAAAATGTCTTTACTTATATCGAAGTGAAGGCTGTAAGCAGAGGTTGGGGGTATGATGCCATGGTTACGCTTGAGTGGAGGGGGCATATGTCGCGACACAGCTTTTGGCGATCACTGTATTAGGAAGTTTAAATGTAGAAAAAAGAACGAACGTGGCAAAATTTTCCTTTGTTAACCGCACAATAGTAGACTGGAACAGCTTACCTGCGGCAATCTTTCAGGGTGGTCCTCTCAAAATCAATACATTTAAGGAAAGGTTGAGAAGATTAGACTGACAATGTAATTGTAGATGCAGTGTAATTATTTAAGTTGTGTCATGTAATTAAGTTGATATGTAATTAATTAAGTTGATATGTAATTAATTAAGATGATATGTAGTTTAGTTGATATTTAAATAAATTAAGGTGATATGTAATTAATTAAGATGATATGTAATTAAGTTGGTATGTAATTAATTAAGGTGATATGTAATTACTTAAATCGGTATTAGTTGGGTGAAATTGGAAGTACTTATAAGTTAGATTTACTTTTGCTTATCGTAGGCGTTATTACAGAATAGTTTTTATTTATAGTCCTAGGTTTACTGCATCTACTATTTACAGATTTACGTTTATTTTATTTTATTTCATTTACATTTATTTTATTTTATTTCATGTAATTGTAATTATTGTATTATATATATATATATATATATATATCTGCCATCAGGTGTATACCCAATTATAGCGTTAATAAATACATACATGATTTCTTTTACGATTTCGAAGTCCTTAAGAGGTTTGGTACAGCTTAAAGGAGTAAAACTTTGGAAATATTCAACTTTTTTTTTCCTCCATTACTGTATCTATAATAATAATAATAATAATAATAATAATAATAATAATAATAATAATAATAATAATAATAATAATAGCAATAATAATAATAATAATAATAATTTATTTTAGCTGGCAGAGTTAAGGCCGTAAGGCCTTCTCTTCCACTCAACCAGCAAAAAGTATACATACAAATGTATCAACTTACAAAGAATTCAACAATTTGATTCAGATAAGAGCTACATGTATACAAGAGTTATTTACGAATTAAACAACAAAATACTATGAACTATTAATTAAACACTGAAATACAAACTATGTAGCAGAATTAAACTAAAATACATATATTTCAAATAATGTTAGATACTAGAAAGAGATTATTATGAGACAATTTTGAAAATACAGCACTATCAGGATGCATGTCTAAAGGAAGGAGTAACAATGTAGTCAGTGATAGTTTAAGTCAGTATGATTGGAGTGAAATGCTAAGAAGGTTATCTTTTAAGCTGTTTTTAAAAGTGTTCATTGTCTTGCAGCCCCTAATACTTTGTGACAGGGAATTCCATTGTCGCGAGGTGGATACTGTAAAAGATGATGAATAACGAGATGTTCTATGAAGAGATATACTTAACGCACCACAGATAAGTGATCTGGTATTTACGTCGTAGTTAGAGCATAGATAAGAGAAACGAGGCGAAAGGTAATTTAGTGTTAAGATGTGCAGAATTCGAAAGAGTAAAGACAAAGAGTGTAAAGTTCTGCGTTCTTTAAGTCGGAGCCACGAAAGACTTGCGAAGGACGGTGATATGTGATCATATCGTCGGATGTTGCACACGTATCTGACGCACATATTCTGAACTCACTGTAACTTGACTGACAGTTCAGAACTTAGGTCACTTAACAAAACGTCACAATAATCGAATGAGTACAATAATGAAAATTAGTATGTGTAAAACACTGTCCTTCTGCTATATGATAAACATGTTTTAAATTACTTTTTTTTTTTTTTTCAAAATTCAGTTCACTGTGCAGTGATGAAGCGTTTCCCCATAACTCATAAAGTATCCAACATTCTGCGATGAAATTTTTGTGTGTATTTATGCATGCCATATCTACAATATGATGCAAAATCACTTCTCTACCTTTGATAGATTGTCTGATAAAAAGTAAATTCATTTTAAAAAATGGTCAAATATCTAACACAAAATAAAAAAATATATATATCATACAAAAAAATATTGTTTATTAAGGAATGTATTTGAAAGAGCATGATATTGTAAGCATGAGTTTCAGCAATAAAATAAAAGAGAGAGAACATGAAAAAGTTAACAAGTTTATGAGATATGAGGGAAAAGCTTCATCACTGCACAGTGAACTTTGAATTTTGAAAAGAAAAAATTAACTTTTTTCTTTAATCGTAATTTTTTTAATATAGCAGAAGGATATTGTTTTACACATACCAATTTTCATTACAGTACAAGATACAGTAATGAAGGAAAAAATGTTGCATATTTCCAAAAAATTTACTGCTGTAAGCTGTACGTAACCCCTTAAGGCACTTATCTACCCTTTGGAGAAAAATTTGCGACTTTAATCCAATTTTTAACAACTATTTTTTTCTTTGATTACTTGACACAAAATTAAGGATTTTGACACAAAATAAACCCCTCAACTGAAGGGTTTTTAAAAAGGAATCATAGTCCAAAAAATGCTAATTTGATATATTAAACACGTGGTGAACATATTGTGGCAGCCATCTACTAAATTAGTTGGCAATTGTTTTAACAGAAATGAAACAATCAACAAAGCCTTCTTGACTAGTAATCGTCCATAGATTTCAATTAAGATTGTATATTTGGCACAACTGATAACAAGAGAACAGCTCATCGCAACACACTACTGCCATCTAGCGGAATATTTGTAATGATGAGATGGTACAATAATACATTTTCAACACAGTTTAGTAAGTCAATTAATATTTTATTGTATTAGATTACTTTATTTATTCTAATCTTTATATACTTTCTTCTAATCGTGTAATAGTCAATTAAATTCCACTCGAGTTTTTATTTTCTCTAGATAAATCAAAACCTCTACTGAGATTACTGTAGATAAAATTTTGATGACGATGATGGTCGTGGTAGTGATGATGATGACAGTACGTTCAGAACTAGAGACAGTAAGAAATAGTCACAGGAAAGGAAGTAGATGACCACAGTGTAACAGAAAAATCTATATATATATATATATATATATATATATATATATATATATATATATATATATATATATATATAATTTCAACTGGTAATGGAAATTACGGGAAAAGGGCTCAACGGATTTTAATAAATGACCCCTCATTTTGAAGATTAGAACCCGAAGTTTTTCAGAAAAATAGTAACTTTCAGTGAAGCGTTAGTTTTCCTATATAATTTTCATATTTTCCAAAATCCATCTGTCGTCAGTTTTGAGAACTAGCCAATTGCATTTCAGATTAAAACAAAACACACACTACAGTAAACAATATTACACGAAGGACATTATCTCCAAGAATGCTGACATATTTAGAGCTCAAATTAAATTGGTTATTAAAAACTTAACTTACTACAAATAATTTACAGGTTCGACTCTGTGGTGTGTAATTTTCTGGGTACAGTTGTGTATTGGATTAAAAACTACAAAACTTGAGGTGGTTTGATGACATTATTACTATTAGAAATGAAATATTATTGTAGTTAATGCCATGATGTGACTATTTTTCATTAATTATACATATTAATGCTATATTTATTTATTTATTTATTTATTATTTTGCTAATAATTGTAACATAAATTATAAAATATACAGAAAAAACTTTAGCTCGCCCCTGAAAGAGTAGAACTCGTGCTCAGGGGCGGATTCCTAAATTGAAATTAATAATTATACAATACAATTATAATTAATAATTATACAATACAATTATAATTAATAATTATACAATACAATTTGCAATTATAGTATATAAATTTAAATTTACAATTTTTCAATTTTTATAAACTCCATAACTTTTTAAATTTAATACTAGAACTATTAGAATTGACAAGATTAGGATATTTAAATATAAATTTGTTATATATTCTTGGGCCTAAATTACTACTATGATTAAATACTGTAACAGTGTTGCATTTTGGTTCAAACAATCTTAAAGAATTCATACCTTTTGTTTCATAACTATGAGAATACAATTCAAAATTATTTCGATGATATGAAAGTGAAACTTTTGGGGTTATATAAGTAGATGCAGAGAATAACTTAAATTTTAGATTTTGATTTCTATATTTTACTGAGTGGCGGCTATATAGTATATATAGTATATGTTACTGAAAGCTATAACACTTATGTAAGATAATAATATTATTAAAAATCAAATATCTTTATAGTTATTAATCAAGTGGGGTTGGGTCTTTTTCATATATTTAATGGCGGTGTGGTGTAGATATTTATATGCGTGGTTCTCTTCAGTATTGGCTCGAGAGAGAGTATCTTTCATTATTATGGAAGCAAATAACTTTCAGAATTTCTGGTATTCTTCATTGAAAATAAATCTGAAAAATGTTTATTTGAACGTCTAATGAACTTAGTTTGCAGCATTTGCTGCACAAGCCACTAGTCTATATATATAATTTCTTTTGGTAAGTAAAATTCTCAAACAGCATTAGAATAATGACAAATGAACGGAGAAGACCTACAGCTGCACTGCTAAACTGATTCACAGGCTAATTCTGGATGAAGGAAGGCCTTAATCTTACATCTTTAAGCTTCTTGAAACAAATAATCTGGAGGTCGCAAGTTCTTGTCTCGCCATACATAGTCTGTCTGCGCAGTGTTACAGATAAAGCACTCGACCCATTTCCAGCCACACCGACGTATTTCCAGAGAACGGTAAACATGTCGTAATGGCTGCATCCTTAAGAAATACGCGTAGGAATTGAAGAGCGACCTGCTAAGTGCTTTCTTTGGACCAAATATGCTTATGTGACCGCAATGCAATTTCTTTTTTACATATTTTGTCGTGCATCCGTCGTCCTTGCGTCTTAAAAAGGTCAGGTTCATATAATAACCAATATAATACACAAGCAGGTTTTATTTTCGCTCTGTAACATCGCGGTGGATGGG
The DNA here is from genome assembly GCA_025594305.2 of Periplaneta americana. Taxonomy (NCBI): domain Eukaryota; kingdom Metazoa; phylum Arthropoda; class Insecta; order Blattodea; family Blattidae; genus Periplaneta; species Periplaneta americana. The sequence goes on along the minus strand of JAJSOF020000019.1, from coordinate 139,840,940 downwards.
ATTATGTGATATCGCGCTCGAGAAATTACATACAGAGAGCGGGGATGGGCTGAGAGATTGGGCCTACGTCCGATCCGTATATAGCGGTGCCATGTTCTTTAATAACGACTTGGCTGCGACGAAGGCACTTGTCATATTCGTCAGCATCTCGCTATAGACTTGCGAAATAAAGACAGACCTTCATACTCACTTTTACTTTCTCGTTTTTTAGAATATTTGTAGTTGTCTACGGAAAGAACGTTCATGTGAATAGATAGGCATCGATATAGGGGAACTCTGCACGTGTGTTGAGAACAATCACTGTAAACCATGATGGGTTTGCAGTGGATGTCCTCCTTCTCTGTCACATTCTGTCCGTCTCTGTCCAATGCAACAGCTACCATACATTTATTTATTTACTAGCCGTACCCGTGCGCTCCGCTGCACCCGTTAGAAATAAATATAAAGTAATTACATAATTAAAATAGGACATTTGATCCAGGGAACATTCGTGTTTGATAGAAGGATAAATCGTTTAATATGTCACATAATTTAAATTGCATCCAAATAATTAAAATGCGATCATTTTGGTCCAGAGACACTCATTTGGTGCAATGACAATTCCTTTAACATGTTTCTTAATTTTTATTACGTGCAACCATAGTTTAATGAAGACTGACATATCATTTAGATTTAATATGTATACTTTATTTTACTTGCTATATGTTTCCATTGAATTATGATAACTTAATTTAACCCTTGTTTTCTACGTATTCAGTAAATGGCGCTTGGGCCACTATGGTTCTGAACCCTTCAAATAACTTAAATAACTTATATTATATTATATTATATTATATTATATTATATTATATTATATTATATTATATTATATTATATTATATTATATTATATTATATTATATTATATTATATTATATATTATATTATATTATATTATATTATATTATATTATATTATATTATATTATATTATATAAAAATGTTTTGATAACGAATGTACACCAATAAGTAAGTTTTTAATTTGTTATGGGGGCTCTTGAATCTCAGGAGGAACAAATTTTATTTTACAACAGCGCAACATAATCTGCTTGGCTCATTAACCAATTTTTGCATTGCATTTAATGCATATGTATTTTATGTATTTTAGCACGATTCAATTGAGCATAGTTAAAATTTGGATTATAAAATAATGGAATGCTAAGCTAACATATTATTACTGCATACTAAATCAATGCACTCTTGTGGTTCGTTAATTCTCTGAGATAAACATTATTTTAAGAAATACAGGAAACGAATACACAGAATAGCCTATCAAGTTTTCTGTGCATAAGAAGCTATTTTAATCTTACCTGTCCTCAATTCACTCAGAAGTTACTGTAATAACATTATAGCATTATGTCCATACAGAGAAACTACACTTTCCAATGGCGAAATAATAATTAATTATACAAATCGGTTAATTTAGCTTCCGATATTACTTCATACAAACACAGAAACATTCTCTGTAGGCTATGATTCATAGCTTTCGATTGTTGTTGACCAAGGCCCCTTATAGACGAATTAATTTGTTTATTTCTTTACACCGCCTTAGATGGCAGTTATTTTAGTTTTAAAACTCATTTATCCCATTAAATATCAGTCCTATCAACATTTTTCAAAGAATAAAACTTATCGGAAATGATGTTCAAAGAAATGTTTGTTATGCAACATTTTTTACAAAAATCAATAATACGCGAGATATTTCGATTTATTTAATTCAGGCCCCCTTATAATCCCTCTTTTGAATAATGTATTTTGAATGCCATATAGCCTAAAATCTAAGTTACAACGAACTTAATTTATATTCCAATTTTCATCGAAATCGGTTCAGCCATTATCGCGTGAAAAGGTAACAAACATACAGACAGACATACAAACAAAAATTTCAAAAAGCGATTTTCGGTTTCAGGATGGTTAATTATATATGTTAGGACCAATTATTTTTGGAAAATCGAAAATTACCAGAAAAATTTCGGCTACAGATTTATTATTAGTATAGATTTATTTATTTATTTATTTATTTATTTATTTATTTATTTATTTATTTATTTATTTATTTATTTATTTATTTATTTATTTATTTATTTATTTATTTATTTATTCTACCTTCCTCTTAGTCTCCGCATATGATACATATATCTTAATGTCGTCTATTATTTCATATCTTCTTCTACCCCAAACTCTTCTCCCATTCACCATTCCTTCTAGTGCATCCTTCAGTAGGCAGTTTCTTCTCATCAGTGACCCAGCCAATTCCTTTTCCTCTTCTTGATCAGTTTCAGCATCATTCTTTCTTCACCCACTTTTTTCAACACAGCTTCATTTCTTATCCTGTCCGTCAATTTCTTCATTCTTCTCTATACGTCCATTTAATTTCTGGATTTAATGTTCCTAATTATGTCAGGTGAAGAATACAATGCGTGCAGTTCTGTGTTGTGTAACTTTCTCCATTCTCCCTCTTAGCCCCACATATTTTCCTAAGCACCTTATTCTTGAACATCTTTAACCTCTGTTCCTCTCTCAAAGTGAGAGTCCAAGTTAATACGAAAAATACTAAATAATAATGTTGTTGGTATAATGGATCGCTGTAATACCGATCGGGTTGTGTAACATTAGATGTAGTTTCGATTTTTACTACCATTGGCTTAGGCTTTTAACATCGCGTCAATAACCTCTGCAAAGTATACATAGAGTTGGAGGTTTTCCATTGTTATCTGTGTATAGTTCTGATATACGAAGAGGATTCATATTCCTCGTTAAACAAATTCGTGACATGAAAGCAGTGGTGCCGCCACTGACTTGTCTAACATGCAGATTTCTTGTGAGTGACGTTTGCCCTCCGTAATACACGCCGGGACTCATGGACAACAATCAAACTGTGTAGTACAATCGATTCTTAAATGGGGAGTGAGAAACAAGTCCTGTTTTTGCCTTTATACACCCACAGTGAAAGCTAATAGAACTGTCAATTATACACGACGCGCCTATGTTCTTGGTCTCTATTAAGTTTTTATACAAACCAACAGCACGGAGTTGTCGGAGAACAAGGTACGTTCTTGTATTCGATAATGTTCACTTTAAAGTCTATGTTTGGAACCATGTCTCTACAAGATCTGGATTTAATCAAACTCAACTTAATTTCTTTCGGCAAGAAATCCAAAACAATTTAGGACCAACAAAAAAGAGATACAAAAAAATGTCAAAATTAACTTTACAGGGAACTAGTGCCGCGCTATGAACCCAAAATATTATCTTTCTCTTTCAGAATTAGCATAGTCGTCAGTAGGAATTAACCAAGACTATACAATTCAGTATTGAAAAATAATCCAGACCTAAGCAATTTACACTTTCTTAAGTGAAAATGTTAGTATGATATTTGTTAAATTTTATTATTATTTTAAGTGTTACTAGCATTATATGTTACTAATATTTATTGTATTTATCTGATGCATGTAACCTATAAGATAATAGTAAATTATGCAACGAGCCTATAATGGTAGTAATTAAGACGCGAGTATGTTTGTTTATGAAACAAGCGCAAGCAAGTTTCATAATTTTCATACGAGCGTCTTAATTACCATTATAGGCAAGTTTCATACGACTTTTTATGCTCGACCATATTTCTAACTTTAAATTATTCATAAGTATTCATGTTATGGTTATCTAAGTGAGGAGCGGAACTGACCTTCTAAATTGTGAGATGTGCGCAGACGCGAAAGTATTGATTTTTTCCGAGGAACGAATGTCATTGACCTTGATATAATCTAGTGAGTAAACTAAATATTAATCTTGGTGTAACATTGAAATTAAATTAGACATTGAAAAACGAGATGACAATTTGAATTTATTTCAATATTATTTACAATTAACGCTAATTATTATAGTAACAGAACATAACCTTCTGCGACAGTATTGGATTTCCAGCCTCCGTGACGTTTCGCTAGTTGCCTTTCGATTGCATATCCGAGAATAATCGATACTTGCGCTTTTATAATGCTACAATGGTGATTTCTGATTGGCTGAACAACTGAACTATAATGAATAGGTGTACTTTAATGAGGTGCATTAAAGGGCTACTACCAGGTGTATAATTACTACATTTCGGCATGGTCGAGCATTAAACATTATAATAAATATAAACAGATCATTTTCTTAATTAATAACATTGTATATCTACAATAAATGATTTCTTAGCATCGCCACAGATACACTTGATTGTACTTGTCACTATCTCTGTCACTAGAGAGTTCTTGAAATTTATATTTTCCCCGCCATTCATAAAATATTTTGATATGATACCTCTTGCACAAAAGGAAAGATCTGTAACTGAAACTAGATTAATATATTTCAGTATTATTTGTATTTATCCTGGTAATAATGAACAGTTTGACTCGTAGACATTTTGTTTCTCAGCATTAACTTCCCATGATTATATGAGAAGATTCGAAGAGAACGTCGGGATGTAGACTTTCAGCACCCCCTACTCTCACTCTGAGAGAGGAACATAGGTTAAGGATGTTTGAGAATAAGGTGTTTAGGAAAATATTTGGGGCTAAGCGGGATGAAGCTACAGGAGAATGGAGAAAGTTACACAACACAGAACTGCACGCATTGTATTCTTGACCTAACATAATTAGGAACTTAAAATCCAGACGTTTAAGATGGGCAGGGCATGTAGCACGTATGGGCGAATCCAGAAATGCATATAGAGTGATAGTTGGGAGACCGGAGGGAAAAAGACCTTTAGGGAGGCCGAGACGTAGATGGAAGGATAATATTAAAATGGATTTGAGGGAGGTGGGGTGTGATGATAGAGACTGAATTAATCTTGCACAGGATAGGGACCGATGGCGGGCTTATGTGAGGGCGGCAATGAACCTTCGGGTTCCTTAAAAGCCATTTGTAAGTAAGTAAGTAAGTTACCTGGCATTCACCTTACGGTTGGGGAAAACCTCGGAAAAAACCCAACCAGGTAATCAGCCCAAGCGGGGATCAAACCCGCGCCCGAGCGCAACTTCAGACCGGCAGGAAAGCGCCTTAACCGACTGAGCCACGCCGGTGGCTATGACAGTATTGTAGATCTTTTTTGTCGTTTGAAGTTCATAAATTTTGGATGAAAATTGTACAAGGTTTAAAATAACGTAAATGTCCCCGTAAGAGTGTAAAGAGCTCTTCCCTCTCTCTCTCTCTCTCTCTCTCTCTCTCTCTCTCTCTCTCAGCGTTATTTGTGAAGTATCATTGCTGCACTTGACTGTGGAAAACTGCAAGACATAGGGCAGTTTCTATTGCATTTATATTTGTTTTGGTATGGTATACACTTCCTGGTGTTCGCAGAAGACATTTAATGTACTATATTCTGCACATTTTCAATACCCAACAGCCTTGGACATCTCAAATTAAAACTCTTGATCACAACCTACAGACAAAAATGGTAGAGAAATATAGGACAACCGACGAAGAGATGCTTGAACAAGTAAAACCTCGACGCATTTCCCACTTTAATGCTAATAGAAGAAGAAGAATAACAATTATGATGCCGAAGCTTTTAATGACACGAATATTGAATAAGCACGCCTGTCCGAAGAGTTGTGGTGGACTTCTGAGGGGGCATTCGTGGAGACGTTAAACCCACACCACGGCGCTCGAGATGTGAGGTCCGTTATGTTCCCAACTCGGGGCTATCTGACCCCTGCCCTTTCTTATATTAAGACGCCCACGCACTGCTCAGTACCATCTTCTAATGACAGATGCGTGAATACAGCCCAGTAATAATGCTATTACGACAGGGACGAGTTGGAGTGGAACTTCAATTGAGGAAGTGAGGCTGTAACATCTGCACAGAACAAAACTGGGCAGGTTTGTATTATTAATCTATACCACTTTACTTATTTATCTGATTATCTGTTTATTGACATATTTATTTATTCACGCTATTTATTTATTTATTTACTTATTTATTTATTTATCTAATTATCTGTTTATTGATAGGTTTAGTTATTTATTTATTCACGTTATTTATTTATTTATCTATTTATTTATTTACTTATTTATTTATCTATTTATATGTATATTCATTCATTCATTCGGTTACTTATCCATTTATTTACTTAATTATGTGTTTATTTACTTATTTATTTGCTTATTAAATTATTTTATTTTATTTATCTATTTATTTACTTATTTTCTATTTATTTATTTACTTATTTATTTATTCACGTAATTATTTATTTACTTCTTTATCTATTTATCTTTATATTTATTTACTCATTCATTTGTTTATGTATTTATTTACTTATTTATTTATTCACGTATTTATTTCTTACCTTAATTATATATTTACCTGTATATTTATTTGTTGATTGATTGATTCATTCATTTATCTATTTGTATATTTATTTAGTTATTTATGTGTTTATTTATTTATCATTTACGTATTTATTTATTTACTCATTTAACTATTTTCGTATTTATCTGTTTATTTATTTATCATTTACATATTTATTTATTTACTTATTTAACTATTTATTTATTACTTATTTAGTCATTCATTCACTTACTTATTTATCTATTTATCTGTATATTTAATTATTTATTCATTCATTCATTTATTTATCTATTTACTTATTTATCTGTTTATTTATTTATTTATTTATTTTTTAAATCGATATATTTTCTATTGTCAGTTGTTAATAAATATGAAATTTAAATAAAGAAAGTTATTTATCTATCTATTTATTTACTTGTCTATTTTTTACTTATTTATCTATTTATTTATTACTTATTCACGTATTTATTTATTTACCTATTTATGTATTTATTTGTATTTATTCATTCGTCTGTGTCTGTCTGTCTGTCTGTCTGTCTACCACCTGTCTATTTATTTATTTATTTACTTATTTACTGTTTATTTATTTGTCTACATACTGTATTTATTTACTTATTTATCTATTTCTGTATTTATCTGCTTATTTATTTACTTATATTTATTTATTTATTCATTTATTTCAATTGACACGATTAAGCCATAGTGCATTCTGTTCCATCCTACCAGATAACACAAACACAAACAATAATAATAAACAAAACTAATTACATTAAAGTTCAACAGGGGATCAAACCGTTGTGCAGCTCGACATGCGTTTGGTAAGCAACTCCATGAAGAAAAATGTGATTTTAATTTATGCACTTGAAATTTGATATTGTCCGACAGGGAGAGAATTTCAGAGCCGTGGAAGCGACAAACTGAAAGATGGCGAGTAGGAGAATGTTCCGTGGCGAGGAACAGAGTGAAGGTAAATGTTCCGGGTTCGAGGTAGTGACAGGTAAACAAAGCGAGATGCTAGGTAAGTGGGTGTGGAGGTGGGGGTGATTTTAAGCAATAATAAAAGGGAATTAAAAAATCTTCTCTTTTCTTATGTGGATCTCAAAATAATAGGCCTAATTCTAGCAACGGCATTACATGATCAAATTTCCTATGTTATAAATCAAACGAACGCAAACACTCTGTAGTCTGAGGAATAGATCAGTACCTAGTGCACATTTAATGAGTGAAAAGATAGATTTTACTGCATTCTTACATAAACCATAGACTACAAACACACATACCAATACATTTAGTAAGACTAATTTGCAATGACACAGCGTTTGTTACAATATAGTAATAAAGATAAATAGATAGTTTATTTTGCAAAAACATCTGGAACAGATAGATAGATAGATAGATAGATAGATAGATAGATAGATAGATAGATAGATAGATAGATAGATAGATAGATAGATAGATAGATAGATAGATAGATAGATAGATAGATAGATAGATAGATAGATAGATAGATAGATAGATAGATAGATAGATAGATAGATAGATAGATAGATAGATAGATAGATAGATAGATAGATAGATAGATAGATAGATAGATAGATAGATAGATAGATAGATAGATAGATAGATAGATAGATAGATAGATAGATAGATAGATAGATAGATAGATAGATAGATAGATAGATAGATAGATAGATAGATAGATAGATAGATAGATAGATAGATAGATAGATAGATAGATAGATAGATAGATAGATAGATAGATAGATAGATAGATAGATAGATAGATAGATAGATAGATAGATAGATAGATAGATAGATAGATAGATAGATAGATAGATAGATAGATAGATAGATAGATAGATAGATAGATAGATAGATAGATAGATAGATAGATAGATAGATAGATAGATAGATAGATAGATAGATAGATAGATAGATAGATAGATAGATAGATAGATAGATAGATAGATAGATAGATAGATAGATATAGATAGATAGATAGATAGATAGATAGATAGATAGATAGATAGATAGATAGATAGATAGATAGATAGATAGATAGATAGATAGATAGATAGATAGATAGATAGATAGATAGATAGATAGATAGATAGATAGATAGATAGATAGATAGATAGATAGATAGATAGATAGATAGATAGATAGATAGATAGATAGATAGATAGATAGATAGATAGATAGATAGATAGATAGATAGATAGATAGATAGATAGATAGATAGATAGATAGATAGATAGATAGATAGATAGATAGATAGATAGATAGATAGATAGATAGATAGATAGATAGATAGATAGATAGATAGATAGATAGATAGATAGATAGATAGATAGATAGATAGATAGATAGATAGATAGATAGATAGATAGATAGATAGATAGATAGATAGATAGATAGATAGATAGATAGATAGATAGATAGATAGATAGATAGATAGATAGATAGATAGATAGATAGATAGATAGATAGATAGATAGATAGATAGATAGATAGATAGATAGATAGATAGATAGATAGATAGATAGATAGATAGATAGATAGATAGATAGATAGATAGATAGATAGATAGATAGATAGATAGATAGATAGATAGATAGATAGATAGATAGATAGATAGATAGATAGATAGATAGATAGATAGATAGATAGATAGATAGATAGATAGATAGATAGATAGATAGATAGATAGATAGATAGATAGATAGATAGATAGATAGATAGATAGATAGATAGATAGATAGATAGATAGATAGATAGATAGATAGATAGATAGATAGATAGATAGATAGATAGATAGATAGATAGATAGATAGATAGATAGATAGATAGATAGATAGATAGATAGATAGATAGATAGATAGATAGATAGATAGATAGATAGATAGATAGATAGATAGATAGATAGATAGATAGATAGATAGATAGATAGATAGATAGATAGATAGATAGATAGATAGATAGATAGATAGATAGATAGATAGATAGATAGATAGATAGATAGATAGATAGATAGATAGATAGATAGATAGATAGATAGATAGATAGATAGATAGATAGATAGATAGATAGATAGATAGATAGATAGATAGATAGATAGATAGATAGATAGATAGATAGATAGATAGATAGATAGATAGATAGATAGATAGATAGATAGATAGATAGATAGATAGATAGATAGATAGATAGATAGATAGATAGATAGATAGATAGATAGATAGATAGATAGATAGATAGATAGATAGATAGATAGATAGATAGATAGATAGATAGATAGATAGATAGATAGATAGATAGAGATAGATAGATAGATAGATAGATAGATAGATAGATAGATAGATAGATAGATAGATAGATAGATAGATAGATAGATAGATAGATAGATAGATAGATAGATAGATAGATAGATAGATAGATAGATAGATAGATAGATAGATAGATAGATAGATAGATAGATAGATAGATAGATAGATAGATAGATAGATAGATAGATAGATAGATAGATAGATAGATAGATAGATAGATAGATAGATAGATAGATAGATAGATAGATAGATATAGATAGATAGATAGATAGATAGATAGATAGATAGATAGATAGATAGATAGATAGATAGATAGATAGATAGATAGATAGATAGATAGATAGATAGATAGATAGATAGATAGATAGATAGATAGATAGATAGATAGATAGATAGATAGATAGATAGATAGATAGATAGATAGATAGATAGATAGATAGATAGATAGATAGATAGATAGATAGATAGATAGATAGATAGATAGATAGATAGATAGATAGATAGATAGATAGATAGATAGATAGATAGATAGATAGATAGATAGATAGATAGATAGATAGATAGATAGATAGATAGATAGATAGATAGATAGATAGATAGATAGATAGATAGATAGATAGATAGATAGATAGATAGATAGATAGATAGATAGATAGATAGATAGATAGATAGATAGATAGATAGATAGATAGATAGATAGATAGATAGATAGATAGATAGATAGATAGAACTTTATTGTCGATGGCATAATGTATGCATAGACATGGTCAAATATATACAATTACAATTTAATGTAAAATAAGTCAAATAAAAAAAAAAACATTATTCATTTCAAGGGCCCATGCGTGCATCCTCAAGACTGTAGGGACACAATTTTATTAATTTCGTTTTTATATAATTCTTAAATTTCAGAGAATTTTTGTATATTTGATGTCATCAGGCAAACTGTTGTGTATTTTGATACCAAAGACCATATATGTTCTACTAGTGTTTGTAAGGTGGTGACCTGGAATAGTTAAACTATTTTTGTTACGAGTGTCGTAGGTATGGAAATCATAATTTTGATGAAAATCAGACAGATTTTTATAAATTAGTTGTAAAACATTAAAAATGTATAAACCATAAACAGTAAGAATATTATATTGTCCTACTGTCATCGCCCGCTATGCACCTGACAATACGCTTTTGAGCAATAAATATATCATTCAGCATGGTTCAGATCCCCAAAAACAAATGCCATATGAAAGCCTTGACTCGACGTGTGCGAAATAATAAGACATTAATACATCGTGATTTATTATCGTCCTCAAAATTCTAATTTGATAACAAATGCTATTGAGCTTAGAAATTAAACTTGTGCAATGGGGTCTCCAAGACAAACAATCATCAAATGTAACGCCCAAGAATTTAGTAGTTTCCCATTTACATAAGTATTGATCTTGAATAGAAATATTGATGTCCTTCAAATTTCTCTTTTGAGAATTGTAAAAGTAAATAAACATGTATGGCATCGTCATATACAATTTAAAATACATGAAATCATACAATGGATACAAATTAAGATACATGAATATTAAAAAACTCATCGACATCATGCAATGGATTTGCCAATAAGATAGTCCTAATTCGAATGGAAGTCCTTATATCAACAGGTAAACTATTAAATAATTTAAAAGCAAAGAATAGAAAACTGTTTTGAGTAATACTGTATTTACATTTGTCAATATATAAATTTGTATTATTTCTTGTAGAACATTTATGGACAGAAGTACATGCTATGTAATTATTAATGTTATTCCGAATGTAAAGAAGACAGGCCAATACATACATAGACGGCAATGTCAAGATTTGTGACCTTATAAAAAGAGGTTTACAATGAGTCGTATTTGGTACTCCATGAATTAATCTTAAAGCTTCCTTTTGTAATATGAAAAGAGCTTGAGCAGAAGTATGGTGACCCCAAAGAATAATACCATAATTTAAATGACTTTGCATATGGCTATGAAATATTGTAAACAATACCTTGTTAGGTAAATTATTCCTTAACAACCTTAACATATATAGGCCTTTACGTATTTTCTTAGCAACATAGTTAACATTAGTTTTCCATCCCATTCTAGGCTCAAGAAAGATGCCCAGAAACCTAACAGCAATATTACTAACAGTAGTAAGACGGTTAATACCAAAGTTTAATTTAGAGTGCTCCCTTTCCCAAAGACAAGGTTTAACACTGCGTACTTGTATTCTGTATTTTTATTGTAGTCTCACTTCACTGTGTGCGTTTGCTAGCCAAGACTTCACTGATGGACGGACGTTTTCCACGCTTTGTCCTGCGAGCCATGACAATGCTGACCGGTCAGGTCTGTGTTTTCGTTCCGGTCCGCCAAGCTACACGACGGCACAGCCTCCGTTGGAAGCTGACAGCATCACGGCAATCAGAGAATTAAGAAATTTCGAAACCGACGAGCGCACCGATGTCAACCGGGCCACCATAAAAGTATTACTCAATTATTCCTCTAAAAATCTATTCTTAACGTATAACTTTTCTGTCTAACCATCAGCTGGTTTATAGAGTTACTTATTTTTTACAAAAACGTTGATGCTCTAGTGTTAAATGAATAATACTGTATGTTACGAAAATCTGAACATCTAAAGTTAGTTGCTTAGCAACGGATACGAGTTAAGCCACACTATTCTGTCGCAACGGATAATTTAAATGAAACACATTAATTTCATTGAAAAATGCTAACACATAATATACAGTGAAGTAGAAGTAATTCGAAAACAAAGGAATGAAAAGACAATATATTATTATTATTATTATTATTATTATTATTATTATTATTATTATTATTATTATTATTAAATACGTTCAAATTTCAGAAGCTTAGTTAGGTACTTTCATTTCATCAGATTCCTTCTACTGCAAACCGAAATTATTGGTGCCAACATAATAATTAGAAAATAACTGCCAGTTGTCATATTTGTCAATACTGAAATTTGAAATAAAGTTGGTATGAGAAAGTTCAACCTGACACATTGAAAATCACTATAATTCACTAGCATATGTAGCAATTGGAGGAAAATGATTGGGTTTAAGTTTATGGTATTATTAATAATAATAATAATAATAATAATAATAATAATAATAATAATAATAATAATAATTCTTTATTTATACTGGCAGAGTTAAGGCCATAGGGCCTTCTCTTACATCTACCAGGTCACAAAGTATACAATCAGTGAAAAATTTAACAAAAAGTTAAAGAACAGAATACTAACATATTACAAAAAAATAATAATAATAATCTATACTAATAATAAATCTGTAGCCGAAATTTTTCTGGTAATTTTTGATTTTCCAAAAATAATTGGTCCTAACATATATAATTAACCACCATGAAACCAAAAATCGCTTTTTTGACATTTTTGTTTGTATGTCTGTCTGTCTGTCTGTATGTTTGTTACCTTTTCACGCGATAATGGCTGAACGGATTTCGATGAAAATTGGAATATAAATTAAGTTCGTTGTAACTTAGATTATAGGCTATATGGCATTCAAAATACATTATTTAAAAGGGGGTTATAAGGGGGCCTGAATTAAATAAATCGAAATATCTCGCTTATTATTGATTTTTATGAAAAATGTTACATACCACAAATTTCTTTACAAATCATTTCCGATAAGTTTTATTCTTTGAACAATTTTGATAGGACTGATATTTAATGAGATAAATGAGTTTTAAAATTAAAATAACTGCCATCTAAGGCCGTGTAATGAAATAAACAAATGACTTCGTGTATAAGGGGCCTTGGTCAACAACAATCGAAAGCTATGAATCATAGCCTACAGAAAATGTTTCTGTATTTGTATGAAGCAATATCGGAAGCTAAATTAACCGATTTCTATAATTAATTATTATTTCACCATTGAAAGTGTTGTTTCTCTGTATGGACATAATGCTATAATGTTATTACAGTAACTTCGGAGTGAATTGAGGACAGGTAAGATTAAAATAGCTTCTTATGCACAGAAAACTTGATAGGCTATTCTGTGTATTCGTTTCCTGTATTTCTTAAAATAATGTTTATCTCAGAGAATTAACGACCAACGAGAGTGTATTGATTTAGTATGCAGTAATAATACGTTAGCTTAGCATTTCATTATTTTATAATCCAAATTTAAACTATGCTCAATTGAATCGAGTTAAAATACATAAAATACGTATGCATTAAATGCAATGCAAAAATTTGGGTAATGAGCCAAGCAGATTATGTTGCCCTTTGTAAAATAAAATTTGTTCCTCCTGAGATTCAAGAGCCCCCATAACAAATTGAAAACTTACTTATCGGGGTACATCCGTTATCAACACACTTTTTATATAATATAATATAATATAATATAATATAATATAATATAATATAATATAATTTAAGTTATTTAAGTTATTTGAAGGGTTCAGAACCATAGTGGGCCAAGCGCCATTTACTGAATACGTAGAAAACAAGGGTTAAAATTAAGTTATTACCATAATTCAATGGAAACATATAACAAGTAAAATAAAGTATACACATTAAATCTAAATGATGTCAATCTTCATTGAACCATGGTTGCATGTAATAAAAATTAAGAAACATGTTAAAGGAATTGTCATTGCACCAAATGAGTGCTCTCTGGACCAAAATGATTCCATTTTAATTATTTAAATATAATTTAAATTAAGTAACATATTAAACGATTTATCCTTCTATCAAACACGAATGTTCCCTGGATCAAATGTCCTATTTTAATTATGTAATTACTTTATATTTATTTCTAACGGGTGCAGCGGAGCGCACGGGTACGGCTAGTAGCATAATAAATCGACACTAAACAACATGAAAATAATACCATAATATAAAAAAGTAAAATACATTGGAATATAGTGAAAGCAACTCATTTTGTACAAATT
>JAJSOF020000019.1:139723800-139823800 GCA_025594305.2 Periplaneta americana | reverse complement strand
TTCCTACCGCCTTAATAGTTTTGAAAGAATACAATTATTTAGTTTTTGTAGCTGTTTGTTGCGGAAGTGAAACGTTGATTTACGAGCGAGTCAAAAACGCCAATTTGTGATAGTAATGAAATTTCATGACGTCACGTAATTAGCTACTATTTACTACTTTTTTATTGTCCTTTTGTAGTTCGCAGACATCTCGTGTAATGAGTACCAAATTGTTTACTCTTCTAAAAGAAGTTTGGAGATCTTCTGGAAAGTGTAACTAGTTTTATAAACATCACCGAACATCAGAAGTTAACCTTTAACGTGGAATGAGAGCTTGGCCACAGGTTCAAATCTCATTCTGGACTTGCATTTTAGTTTGTCAATGTGTACTTAGGTCACTCATACAGCCATTGCATTACCTCTAGAATTTAATGTTAACGTAGACGTTGTATAACCGAATAATATTGTCTAGAGCCCTATAATGAGGGACAGGTTTCCTTAGAGTACTTATCTCTGCGGTATCTGCCTCCCAGTTTGACTTGCCTTTCGAAAAACAATTTATGCACTTTTATGACACACACCCGGAAACGAACCCGCAAATCAATAGCAATCATGCAAACACTAGGCTGCCTAGGTCCACTTAGCAATATGGTGCAACAATATAATTACATCCAAGTGAATGAAATATTATTATCATTATTATTATTATTATTATTATTATTATTATTATTATTATTATTATTATTATTATTATTATTATTAATTTTACTTTTCATAAAGACATCCAAATTCTGTATTTTAGTCTTCATAATATAACGAAGCATTACAGAATGTTTATTATGTTTCATTTTATTGCCCATTTTTTTTGATAGAATGATACAAATTAAATTAATTAAATTAGGCACACGAAGAAAGACTAAAGAAAGATGGAAGCAATTAAGGCAATTGATTTATTCGTACTACAGTATAGAAAACAAGAAGAGATAGAATAAACTGGAAGGTATCAGAATTAGGTGGCTTGGATATGTTATGAGGACGGAAGACGAAATATTACCAAAAAAGACATTGAAATTAAAAGTTAGTGAACGGAGACATCTCGGAAGACCTAGGATAAGACGGAAGGATCATATGAAATAAGATCTGGAAAGGAAAGGAAAGGGAAGGAAAGGAAAGGAAAGGGAAGGGAAAAGGGAAAGGGGAAGGGAAAGGGAAAGGAAAAGGAAAAGGAAAAGGGAAGGAGAAAGGAAAAGGAAATGGAAAGGAAAAGGAAAGGAAAAGAAAAGAAAGGAAAAGGAAAAGGGAAAGGAAAAGGAAAAGGAAAGAAAAGGGAAAAGAAAGAAAAAGGAAAGGAAAAGGGAAAGAGAAAGAGAAAGGAAAAGGAAAAGGGAAAGGAACAAAAAGGAAAAGGAAAAGAAAAGAAAAGGAAAAGGAAAAGGAAAAGGAAAGGAAAAGGAAAAAAGGAAAAGGAAAAGGAAAAGGAAAAGGGAAAAGGAAAAGGAAAAGGAAAAGGAAAAGGAAAAGGAAAAGGAAAAGGAAAAAAAAGGAAAAGGAAAAGGAAAAGGAAAAGGAAAAGGAAAAGGAAAAGGAAAAGGAAAAGGAAAAGGAAAAGGAAAAGGAAAGGAAAAGGAAAAAAGGAAAAGGAAAAGGAAAAGGAAAGGAAAAGGAAAGGAAAAGGAAAAGGGAAAGGAAAAGGAAAAGGAAAGGAAAAGAGAAAGGAAAAGGAAAGGAAAAGGAAAGGAAAAGGAAAAGGAAAAGAGAAAGGAAAGGAAAAGGAAAGGAAAAGGAAAAGGAAAAGGAAAAGGAAAAGAAAAGGAAAAGGAAAAGGAAAGGAAAAGGAAAAGGAAAAGGAAAGGAAAAGGAAAAGGAAAAGGAAAGGAAAAGGAAAAGGAAAAGGAAAAGGAAAAAAAGGAAAAGGAAAAGGAAAAGGAAAAGGAAAAGGAAAAGGAAAAGGAAAAGGAAAAGGAAAAGGAAAAGAAAAGGAAAAGGAAAGGAAAAGGAAAAGGGAAAAGGAAAAGGAAAAGGAAAAGGAAAAGGAAAAAAAGGAAAAGGAAAAGGAAAAGGAAAAGGAAAAAAGGAAAGGAAAAGGAAAAGGAAAAGGAAAAGGAAAGGAAAAGGAAAAGGAAAGGAAAAAGGAAAAGGAAAAGGAAAAGGAAAAGGAAAAGGAAAAAAGGAAAAGGAAAAGGGAAAGGAAAAGGAAAGGAAAAGGAAAAGGGAAAGGAAAAGGAAAAGAGAAAGGAAAAGGAAAAGGAAAGGAAAGGGAAAAAAAGGAAAGGAAAGGAAAAGGAAAAGAAAAGGAAAAGGAAAAGGAAAGGAAAAGGAAAAGGAAAGGAAAGGAAAAGGAAAAGAGAAAGGAAAAGGAAAAGGAAAGGAAAGGGAAAAGGAAAAAAAGGAAAAGGAAAGGAAAAGGAAAAGAGAAAGGAAAAGGAAAAGGAAAAGGAAAAGGAAAAAAGGAAAGGAAAAGGAAAAGGGAAAGGAAAAGGAAAAGGAAAAGGAAAAGGAAAAGGAAAGGAAAAGGAAAGGAAAAGGAAAAGGGAAAGGAAAAGGAAAAGGAAAAGGAAAAGGGAAAGGAAAAGGAAAAGGAAAGGGAAAGGGAAAAGGAAAAAAAGGAAAGGGAAAGGAAAAAAGGAAAAGGAAAAGGAAAAGGAAAAAAAGGAAAAGAAAAGGAAAAGGGAAAGGAAAAGGAAAGGAAAGGAAAAGGAAAAAGGAAAAGGAAAAGGAAAAAGGAAAAGGAAAGGAAAGGAAAAGAAAAGGAAAAGGGAAAGGAAAAGGAAAAGGAAAAGGAAAAGGAAAAAAAGGGAAAGGAAAAGGAAAAGGAAAAGGGAAAGGGAAAGGAAAAGAGAAAGGAAAAGGAAAAGGAAAAGGGAAAGGAAAAGGAAAAGGGAAAGGAAAAGGAAAAGGGAAAGGGAAAAGGGAAAGGAAAAGGGGAAAAGGAAAAGAGAAAGGAAAGGAAAAGGGAAAGGAAAAGGAAAAGGAAAAGGAAAGGGAAGGGGAAAAAGGAAAAGAGATAGGAAAAGGAAAAGGAAAAGGAAAAGGGAAAGGAAAAGGGAAAGGAAAAGGAAAAGGGAAAGAGAAGGAAAAGGGAAAGGGAAGGGCAAAGGAAAAGAGAACGGAAAATGAAAAGGAAAAGGAAAGAAAAAGGGAAAGGAAAAGGGAAAGGAAAAGGAAAAGGGAAAGGAAAAGGGAAAGGAAAAGGAAAAGGGAAAGGGAAAGGGAAAGGAAAAGGGAAAGGAAAAGGAAAAGGAAAGGGAAAGGAAAAGGAAAAGGGAAAGGAAAAGGAAAAGGGAAAGGAAAAGGAAAAGGAAAAGAGAAAGGAAGAGGAAAAGGAAAGGAAAAGGAAAAGGAAATGAGAAAGGAAAAGGGAAAGGAAAGGAAAAGGAAAAGGAAAAGGAAAAGGGAAAGGAAAGAAAGGAAAGGGAAAGGGAAAGGAAAAGATAAAGGAAAAGGGAAAGGAAAAGGAAAAGGAAAAGGGAAGGGGAAAGGAAAAGAGAAAGGAAAAGGAAAAGGAAAAGGGAAAGGAAAAGGAAAAGGAAAAGGGAAAGGAAAAGGGAAAGGAAAAGGAAAAGGAAAAGGGAAAGGAAAAGGGAAAGGGAAAGGAAAAGGAAAAGGGAAGGGGAAAGGGAAAGGGAAAGGGAAAGGAAAAGGAAAGGGAAAGGAAAAGGGAAAGGGAAAGGGAAAGGGAAAGGGAAAGGGAAAGGAAAAGGAAAAGGGAAAGGGAAGGGAAAAGGGAAAGGGAAGGGGAAAGGAAAAGGAAAAGGGAAAGGAAAAGGGAAAGGGAAAAGGAAAAGGGAAATGGAAAGGAAAAGGGAAAGGAAAAGGAAAAGGGAAAGGGAGAAGGGGGAAAAGGAAAGGAAAGGAAAGGAAAGGAAAGGAAAGGAAAGGAAAGGAAAGTCGTCGATGGACGTAATAAACGATATGTGAAATTATCGAGAAAACTGGAAGCTGATATCTCACATTCGACCCTCATAATCGGGAGAGACATGAACTGGTCATGGTGATAATGATATAGAAGATGATATAAAACTGCTATGCATGAAGGTAATAATCGGTGTACATGCGATGATAAATCACAGATAGCCCGTATTTATGTAAACATTTAATTTTTCTATTAATCAGGTGGATAAACACTTACGAATATTCGAAACAGTATGCAGTAATCATTTACAGTTCAGCAGATTTACATTTGAAGTACAACCCGTTTCAGGTTTGAAATAAATCTTCCAACTCAGACAAAACACCTTACATTTTCTTTCGCTTAATCTATGTGATAATATAAGTGTAGCTGTATTAAAATATTGAAATAATGCTTGTTATTTAAAAAAAGGGAAGGAAATTTTTGGACATTAGTGCACAATTAGGACTAATTTGACAGAAGAGTACCAAAGCGAGTAATAAACAGCCATGTGCCACTATTATAAATTGTGTCAGATGTAAAAACAACCAGAATTGAAAGAACTATCTGTGGCATACGACATCAGGATTTGTTATAGCATTGGTTGAGTTACGAAATTGAAATTGACCGAGAAATCCAGTGATGAGGGATGAATGAATTGCACGTAGAAGAACAAACTGATCTACAGTTAGGTTGTATGAATTGTAGGTAATATCGTTATCTACTTGAGGTAGTTGTATATAAAATGTAATCTACAAAACGTAATTTGTATGTATAGCTATTGCAATACATTGTCACGTAGTCAAAACAAGGATAGCAATGGCAAAAGAAGCTTTTAATGGGAAAAGATGCAGCTTCTGCGGACTTCTGGAAAAATAACTAAGGAAGAGACTAGTTAAGTGTTTTGTATGGAGTGTGGCATTGTACGAGGCAGAAACATAGACATTATGACGAAGTGAAGAGAATCGAATAGAAGCATTTGAAACGTGGATATGGAGAAGAATGGAACGTGTGAAGTGGACAGACAGAATAAGAAATGAAGCTGTGTTGGAAAGAGTGAGCGAAGAAAAAAAGGTGTTGAAACTGATCAGAAAGAGGAAAAGGAATTGGCTGGGTATTTGGCTGAGAAGAAACTGCCTACTGAAGGATGCATTGGAAGGGATGGTGAACGGGAGAAGAGTTTGGGGCAGAAGAAGATATCAGATGATGGAGAACATTAAGATAAATGGATCATATGCGGAGACTAAGAGGAAGGCAGAAAATAGGAAAAAAAATTAGAGAATGCTGGATTTGCAGCGAAGACCTGTAATGTTGCACAATATGTATGTATGTATGCATGTATGTGTAAACCAGTATTAAATATAAAATTTAAATTATTGGTTTATTAGCGTAATTTGAATAAATCTCTTTCTTTTCATTACAGTCCTTTCTAACGCTGTTTAAAATGGCTCATCGTGAGCAGCAAATGTTTTATATTATCAAGCAGAAATTTCTGTTAAAAACTGAGTCTCCAATTCTTCCGTTTCTGGACTGTAATAAAATTCTCAGTCAAAGGTAAAACTGATTTTGGGTCTCATACAAATTATTTTGTCTAAAACAATTCTAATCGATCTTCAGACCAACGTCTTGACTAAGATATAAAATAAAGTGGGGAGTGTTACTAGAATATTGATGGGAATTAACATAACATTCAACTTGTGTGAAATGCTTCGGCCACTTCTCTGGCACCTCTGTTATGCGAGGTAGTATAGCTGCAAGGCTTACACTATCGATCAAGCTCCAGGTTATTCATCCTGGGTTTCTTTCACATTCTCTTAATTATTTTACTAATAGTGCAGTATTATTAAGCGGACTTCACTTGCAAATAATATTATGTCCATTTAAGTAAAATGCCATGTCATTTTTAACTAAGACTGCCATGTCAATAAGATACTGTCCACATCTGAATACACAACAAATAAAACGCCGTCCTGTCAATTGAAACTAACGAAGGATTTTCACTTTCTTGTATAGATACGGTTAAAATAGGCAAGAATCAAAGCGATAAAATTCAGCAATATCAAAGGACACGAGGTTGGTTAAAATGTTAAGTTTATCTAAAAATTCCTTGTGTTTCAAAAGCGTAATTTGTTAAAATATTAAGTGAACAGGTCCACATATTAAAAGTAAAGAGCAGCAAAAAGGGCAATTAATTGTACTCTCTGGATTTTAGTAATAAATTAAATTTAATAAATCTATACTAATAATAAATCTGTAGCCAAAATTTTTCTGGTAATTTTCGATTTTCCAAAAATAATTGGTGTTAACATGTATAATTAACCATCCTGAAACCGAAAATAGCTTTTTTGAAATTTTTGTTTGTATGTCTGTCTGTCTGTCTGTCTGTCTGGATGTTTGTTACCTTTTCACGCAATAATGGCTGAATTGATTTCGATGAAAATTGGAATATAAATTAAGTTCGTTGTAACTTAGATTTTAGGCTATACGACATTCAAAATGCTATATTTAATAGGGGGTTATAAGGAGGTCTGAATTAAATAAATCGAAATATCTCGCTTATTATTGATTTTTGTGAAATATGTTACATAACAAATGTTTATTTACAAATGATTTCCGATAAGTTTTGTTCTTTGCAAAATTTTGAAAGCACTGATATTTAATGAGATAAATGAGTTTTAAAATTAAAATACACTCGTCTATAAGGGGCCTCGGACAACAATAATCGAAAGCTATGAAACATAGCCTAGAGAGGATGTTTATGTGTTTGTATGAAGTAATATCGGAGGCTAAATTAATCGATTTGTATAATGAATTATTATTTTACCATTGGAAACTATAGTTTCTCTAGATTGACATCTATATATATATATATATATATATATATATATAATTTGAAATGGTAATGAAAATTATGGGAAAACGGCCCTACGGATTTTAATAAATTACCCTCATTTTGAAGCTTGGAACCCAAAGTTTTTCAGAAAAATAGTAGTTTTCAGTGAAATGTCAATTTTCCTACATCATTTTCCTATTTTCAAAAATCCATCTTTCGTCAGTTTTGAGAACTAATTAATTGCGTTTCAGAATAAAACAAAACACACACTACAATAAACAATACACTATTACACGAAGGCCATGACCTACAGAATTGTTGACATACTTAGAGTTCAGATGGGTCAGATTAATTCACATCATAATGCCAATATGTCGATCTTCATTTGTGTATTTTTTTATAACGTATAAAAATAATTTACAAGCCTAATTCTCCGGTCTGTAGTTTTCCGAGTACAGCTGTGTATTCGATATTAAGAACTAGAAAACTTAAGAATGTTTGGTGACATTATTACCATTAAAAATGAAATATTATTATAGTTACTGCAACACATAATGGTATACTGATGATACTCGTATGAAAGTAAAATCTTTTGGGGCCTTATAGACGCATAGAAAGAAGATTTTATATTAGATCTTCATTTCTATAATATACTGAGTAACGGCTCTGTGTTAGTGTTAGTGTTAGTGTGAGTGTGTGTGTGTGTGTTACTGAAAACTATAAAACTTACGTAACAGCGTGGTCGATCGACGGATGTTGCGTCAACATTTGTTGAGACTATAAATTAGAATGTCTATAACATCGACATCAACGTGAAGTTTCGATTTTATGCACGAGAACGTATAATCTCATAAACTTCTTTCCATCTGACTGTAGATAATTATTTGAAGAGAAGTAATACAATGATAACGAGATACTAAGGTTATTGTTATGAACTTAACACTACTTGTATTAAACTTGTAGGATATGTGGAAATCAAACCACAGTACAGAGAACATATCTCTACACTGTGATCAAACAGTGGTTTTCTTCCTGCTCACAAGGAAGTAATGCCATTGTTTAAAACTTCTGTCATACGTAATTTTGACGTATAATGGATAAACAATTGATCCTCACTACTTTTCCCGCCAAGAGAGCACCTCCTTCTTCTAGCTATGCCTCCGTCTTTCAGTTGCTGACTATAGTAGTCGTGACAGCAGGTTGCAACTTACACGCTTGGCCAACTTATTATGAGATATAATTATTTGGAAGTGTACGTCAGATTTACGTATCAATAGTATTAATAGACAAATTTTTGTTAGTGCAGTTTATTTATTGCCTTAAGTGTGTTTTATCTAACAAAGTAACACTGGATGAAAGCTTACGTGGTGATCGACACCACTCTGCAGATCATAGATGAAAGTTCAGATGATGATGCTGATGATGATGCTGAAGGCAATGTAGAGATTGAATATGAAACTTGTGACAATGACAAGGATCTAAGATACAGTAGGAGAGATTGAGAATTACGTAGAAAGCAAGCGAATGGAGAAAGAAGGCAAAAAACAAGAAACAGGAAGAGAAGAGAAGAGAAGAGAAGAGAAGAGAAGAGAAGAGAAGAGAAGAGAAGAGAAGAGAAGAGAAGAGAAGAGAAGAGAAGAGAAGAGAAGAGAAGAGAAGAGAAGAGAAGAGAAGAGAAGAGAAGAGAAGAGAAGAGAAGAGAAGAGAAGAGAAGAGAAGAGAGAGAGGAGAGAGAGAGGAGAGGAGAGGAGAGGAGAGAGAGGAGAGGAGAGGAGAGGAGAGAGGAGAGGAGAGGAGAGGAGAGGAGAGGAGAGGAGAGGAGAGAAGAGAAGAGAAGAGAAGAGAAGAGAAGAGAAGAGAAGAGAAGAGAAGAGAAGAGAAGAGAAGAGAAGAGAATAGAAGAGAAGAGAAGAGAAGAGAAGAGAAGAGGAGGGCATGAGGGTAGAGGGCACGAGGGCACGAGGGCAAGAGGGCACGAGAGCAAGAGGGCACGAGGCCAAGAGGGCACGAGGGTCAGAGGGCACGAGGGCACGAGGGCAAGAGGGCACGAGGGCACGAGGGCAAGAGGGCACGAGGGCACGAGGGTCAAAGGGCACGAGGGCAAGGGGCACGAGGGCAAGAGGGCACGAGGGCACGAGGGTCAGAGGGGTACGAGGGCACGAGGGTCAGAGGGCACGAGGGCAAGAGGGCACGAGGGCAAGAGGGCACGAGGGCAAGAGGGCACGAGGGCACGAGGGTCAGAGGGCACGAGGGCACGAGGGCAAGAGGGCACGAGGGCCAGAGGGCACGAGGGTACGAGGGCGGAGGGGAGAGGGGAGAGAGGAGAGGGGAGGATATTTTCATAACTCTAACCTACAATCCACAATAACCTGAAATAGTTATTGCTTCACTTCCACGTCATGTAAAACCGACTGATTGTTCTGACATTGTTACTTGCGTTTTCGCATTGGAACTCAAGAACTGAAGATGTATAGGTTAAATAAAAAGTATTTAGCATGAAGAAAACCATTCAGAGGTGTAGGCCTATGTTTCATTATTATGGAAACAAATAACTTCCAAAATGTCTGTTATTATTCATTGAAAATAAATTTGAAAAAATTTAATTTGAACTTCTAATGAACTTAGTTTGCAGCATTTGCTGCACAAGCCACTAGTAATGCTATAATGTTATTACAGTAACTTCTGAGTGAATCGAGGACAGGTAAGATTAAAATAGCTTGAGATGCACAGAAAACTTGATAGACTATTCTGTACATTCGTTTATTTAAAGGGGCCTGAATTAAATAAATCGAAATATCTCGCTTATTATTCCTTTTTGTGAAAAATGTTACATAACAAAAGTTTCTTTACAATGATTTCTGATAAGTTTTATTGTATGCAAAATTTTGATAGGACTGATATTTAAGGATATACAAGCCTTTTAAAATAACAATACAATACATTTTCACCGCCGCCTCAGATTATAGCGTTGTTCCTGCAGTAATTCCTATGTGCAAAATATAAAATTTTGAGTAGGAAGAAAAAACACATTTATTCATTCCATGGCAATGATACATAGAATATCGTGAATTCTTACACTTTCGAAAGAAAGAAATATAATTACATATCACAATATATGCTGTATCACTATTTAAGTTATTTGAAGGGTTCAGAACCATAGTGGGCCAAGCGCCATTCACTGAAGACGTAGAAAATAAGGGTTAAAATTAAGTTATTACCATATATCAATGGAAACATATGAAGAATTCACTGCAAGAATGATGGATGTCATTTGCAGGAGAAGGAATTGAAAGTTTGAAATGCTTAGAGCTCAAAGCTTAACTGTGATTTTCCGATCATTACTGGACAATGACTATCAGTGTTAATGCCATATAACTCTGTATGTACATTCTATATGTCTTAAGCTATGCATTGACAGTCTTGGTTCATTTTCGACAAGAAAGTGATATCCATCATTCTTGCAGTGGACTCTTCATATAGCAAGTAATATAAAGTATACACATTAAAACTAAAATATATGTCAATCTTCATTAAACTATGGTTGCATGTAATAACA
The DNA here is from genome assembly GCA_025594305.2 of Periplaneta americana. Lineage (NCBI taxonomy): Eukaryota > Metazoa > Arthropoda > Insecta > Blattodea > Blattidae > Periplaneta > Periplaneta americana. The sequence goes on along the minus strand of JAJSOF020000019.1, from coordinate 139,813,543 downwards.
AATAAGAAACACCAAATGAGTTCTCTGGACCAAAGTGATCGCATTTTAATTACTTAAATACAATTTAAATTAAGTAACATATTAAACGATTTGTCCTTCTATCAAACACGAATGTTCCCTGGATCAGATGTTCTATTTTAATTATGTAATTACTTTATATTTATTTCTAATTGCTGCAGCGGAGCGCACGGGTACGGCTAGTTAAAAATAAAATGCTATGAGTTTATAAATAATGTTTTTTATTCCTTTAGCATTCAACTAAGTAACACGAGTTGCCATAACAACGACGAAAATGTGAATAGAGTTTCTTATTATAAGAGTGCGTTTATTTCTTTCTTTCATTTGTCTTGAAATGTTTTAAGAGTTAACGTCCTTATAGACCTATGGTTGAGCTCTGAATTTTTCAATCTCTTATAGTGGGTGATTCTGTGACTTTATTAAAGTGCTTACATCACTTGTTTTCAGTAGCCTATCTAACAACGCTGTATCAACTACTAGGTTATTTAATGTCAATGAAAATTGTGATATCGCGATGGTAATTATTGGCGAAATGGAGCTCAAAATTCACCAAGTATTCACTTTATACTTGGGAAGAACCTCGGATAAAAGCCCGATCAGGTAATCAGCCCAAGCGGGAATCGAACCCACGTATAAGACATGACATTAATTTGACGTACTTCAAGACATAAGAGCTTTTAATGTTGACAAGATGAATGGGAGTATTTCTTCTTCAGATGGCAATAAACAGCAAATGAAAAACTATAAAACAGGAATTTATCTCCCAGTAGGTAGGCTATGCTTGCTGCAGTTTACGCACAGTTCTACCGCTGAGTGGAAGTCGCGGTCTTGGGTTCAAAGTCCTCCTAAGGTATGGAAATTATTGTCCTTTGTGAATATGATACCCTGTGTAGTCTTAGTTGGAGGTCTAACTCCGGGCTGACTCCACGTGGAAGGAATCCCCCCATGTGCTGTCTGAGCTGTGTTAGTTAGGTACAAAAAGGCAGAAATGAATACTAACCTGCCTCATGAGGATGCAACAGACTTCCCCATTACACGTTTCGCACTAATTGAGGTCCTTGTATAGTTACTATAAAAGTAAACTCACTTGGTATGCACCAAAATAAGGAAATATGTATTTACTTAGGGATTTATTTATTTATTTTATTTGTATATTTATTTATTCCTTTATTTATTTATTTACATGCTTACTTCTTTATTTATTTATTATTAATTGATTTATTTATTTGTTTATTTATTATTCATTTATTTATTTGTTTGTTTACTTATTGTTTCTTTGTTTATTTATTTATGCATTTATTTATTTATTTCATTATGTATTTATTTACTTCCATTTTTTATTTATATTTATTTCTATTTCAAATATAAATGACACTCAGGAGGAAATTAAACGCAGAATAAATATGGGAAATGCCTGTTATCATTCGGTTGAGAATATTTTGTCATCTAGTCTGCCGTCAAAAAATGTGAAAGTTAGAATTTATAAAACAGTTATATTACCGGTTGTTCTATATTGTTGTGAAGCTTGGACTCTCACTCAGAGAGGAACAGAGATTAAGGGCGTTTGAGAATAAGGTTCTTAGGAAAATATTTGGGGCTAAGAGGGATGAAGTTACAGGAGAATGGAGAAAGTTACACAACACAAAGCTGCACGCATTGTATTCTTCACCTGACATAATTAGGAATATAAAATCCAGACGCTTGAGATGGGCAGAGCATGTAGCACGTATGGGCGAATCCAGAAATGCATATAGTGTGTTGGTTGGGAGGCCGGCGGGAAAAAGACCTTTGGGGAGACCGAGACGTAGATGGGAAGATAATATTAAAATGGATTTGAGGGAGGTGGGATATGATGGTAGAGACTGGATTAATCTTGCTCAGGATAGGGACGAATGGCGGGCTTATGTGAGGGCGGCAATGAACCTCCTGGTTCCTTAAAAGCCAATAAGTAAGTATTTATTTCTATTTACTTATTTATTTTTATTATTTATTTATTTCCATTTTTTAATCCTCTGCTAGCCATTTCATCCTTCACTCCATCATTCCAGAAAGGACAAAGTTTTCTTCTTCCTCTAATTATCATTATTTTCTTTTTTGGCTGTCATTTCCAAATTTTCTGGGCCCAACTCTCTTCAGTCATTCTCATTCCTCATTTGGCCATTCCACATTCGTTCTCTACATTAATTCGGAAATGTATTTAAGAGTATTTTAAAGAAACGCTTGCTACGATATCATGCTTTGCAGCTCATAAGATACGATATGTTTTCTAAAGAAAGAAAGCAGAGGCAGAATAATACTATAGCACTGACACTAGCAACCTGCCAGCTACTAGTGTAGCCCAGCAATTTTTTAACATGCATGGACGCCCAATTTCGGCCAAAACAGTTAGAAGGAGGTTGAAAGCAAGTGGACTGATATCAAGTAGACCTGCAACTGGTCCCAGACTTCTCAGGATGCATCGAGTTGAACGACTGCGTTTTGCAAATGATCACAGGGATTGGAGAAATGGACAGTGGAGCTGTGTTCTGTTCACCGATGAGTCCTGTTTCAATCTGTGCTCACCTGATGGACGTGAAAGAGTTTGGAGAAGGAGGGAAGAACGATTTTCACAGTGTTGCATTTCCGAAAATGTGCCGTATGGAGGTGGTGAGTGATGGTTTGGGCAGGAGTGTGTACGGATGCTCGTACAGAGTTGGTTTTTGTTGAAAATGGAAGACTAACAGCTGATAGGTATATAAATGAATGTTTGGCTGATCATGTTGTGCCATTTGGCCAATTTGTAGGCGATAATTTTGTTTTAATGCATGATAATGTACGGCCGCATATTGCCCATGCGGTCGGAGATTATCTCCAAGAAGTGGGAATCCATGTTCTTCCATGGCCAGCAAGGAATCCAGACATGAACCCAATTGAACGTGTGTGGGACATGCTGGGACGGCGTGTTAAGAATAGACGACCGAGACCAGAATCGTTACAAGAGTTGAGGCGAGCACTTGGCGAAGAATGGGAACTTAGTCCTCAAGAAGACATTGCTAACCAAATTGAGAGCATGCCAAGACGTATGGATGCAGTTATATCACTAGCATGTCGCATTTAAGCACATTTAAATGCCATCGACCTGGGGAGGATCGAACCCGCAACCTCGGGCACAGATGGCCAGCAATATACTAACTGCGCCACCCAGGACGACTGGATGGATGGATGGATGGATGCGCAGAATGGATGGATAGATGGATGGATGAATATATGTATGAAATGGATGTATGGATAGATGGATGGGTGGGATGGATGGATGGATGCGCAGAATGGATGGATAGATGGATGGATGAATGTATGTATGAAATGGATGTATAGATAGATAGATGGATGGGTGGAATGGATAGATGGATGGATGGATGGATGGATGGATGCGCAGAATGGATGGATAGATGGATGGATGAATGTATGTATGAAATGGATGTATGGATAGATGGATGGATAGATGGATTGAATGGATGGATGGATGGATGGATGGATGGATGCGCAGAATGGATGGATAGATGGATGGATGGATGTATGTATGAAATGGAGGTATGGATAGATGGATGGGTGGAATGCATAGATGGATGGATGGATGGATGCGCAGAATGGATGGATAGATGGATGGATGAATGTATGTATGAAATGGATGTATGGATAGATGGATGGGTGGAATGCATAGATGGATGGATGGATGGATGCGCAGAATGGATGGATAGATGGATGGATGGATGCGCAGAATGGATGGATAGATGGATGGATGAATGTATGTATGAAATGGAGGTATGGATAGATGGATGGGTGGAATGCATAGATGGATGGATGGATGGATGGATGCGCAGAATGGATGGATAGATGGATGGATGCGCAGAATGGATGGATAGATGGATGGATGCGCAGAATGGATGGATAGATGGATGGATGAATGCGCAGAATGGATGGATAGATGGATGGATGAATGTATGTATGAAATGGATGTATGAAATGGAGGTATGGATAGATGGATGGGTGGAATGCATAGATGGATGGATGGATGGATGGATGGATGCGCAGAATGGATGGATAGATGGATGGATGAATGTGTATGAAATGGATGTATGGATAGATGGATGGGTGGAATGCATAGATGGATGGATGGATGGATGCGCAGAATGGATGGATAGATGGATGGATGCGCAGAATGGATGGATAGATGGATGGATGAATGTATGTATGAAATGGATGTATGGATAGATGGATGGATGGACGGATGGATGGATGGATGGATTAATGGATGGCTAAAATGGATGGATGGATGGACGGATGAACAGACGGACGGACGGAGAGACAGACGGACAATGTCCCAAAAACCACTTTTTATGTTGAAAAATGCTGGAAACATGTATTTTCATAATGATTTCTAAATAAGTACTAAATTGTTTGTAATATCATACACTTAATATTCCTTCACGATGCTTGGTAAAATATAGAAGTAAGAAACAAAGATATGAAAGAAAGAAATTAAGAGTAGCCTATAAGCAAAAAAGTGTCTTCTGTTGAAGCATCTGGGAGGCTGTGGACTACGCCACAGCTCTGAAGATATTTCGACATGCCACGAAGCAAACCAATGGTACCTCGTCTGCAATCGTATGGGGTAAATTACGCGTGAAACATCGGCGATCTCGAGTTCACCGGCTCGGAATTAAGACCGTCAGCGGGGACGTGACGGCCAGATTACTCAAGCCAGACATGTGGAAACATTCTTCAGAGACGACCTTATTATCTGCTGCACAAATTAATTCGCCTGCTCACTTTAAATTGTGCTCCGCGTGAATGGAACTGCAGTTCAACGTCTTTTATGAAGGAAAGCGCTCAGATTTTCACACTTCGATTTAAGACTACAACGGCGTTCAACGTGATGTGATTTTTTACACAATGTCTTAAATGGAGAAACAGCCAACGTATGGGAGCTAAGAACGCTGAACTATAGTTAATTTATACAGGATGGAAGTAAAATAATCCTGTAGGCTTTCAGAGTACATCAGTTATTCATAGATTTCAAAAAGGCATATGACTCTGTTAAGAGGGAAGTATTATATGATATTCTTATTGAATTTGGTATTCCCAAGAAACTAGTTCGATTAATTAAAATGTGTCTCAGTGAAACATACAGCAGAGTCCGTATAGGTCAGTTTCTATCTGATGCTTTTCCAATTCACTGTGGGCTAAAGCAGGGAGATGCACTATCACCTTTACTTTTTAACTTCGCTTTAGAATATGCCATTAGGAAAGTTCAGGATAACAGGCAGGGTTTGGAATTGAACGGGTTACATCAGCTTCTTGTCTATGCGGATGACGTGAATATGTTAGGAGAAAATCCACAAACGATTAGGGAAAACACGTAAATTGTACTTGAAGCAAGTAAAGCGATCGGTTTGGAAGTAAATCCCGAAAAGACAAAGTATATGATTATGTCTCGTGACCAGAATATTGTAGGAAATGGAAATATAAAAATTGGAGATTTATCCTTCGAAGGGGTGGAAAAATTCATATATCTTGGAGCAACAGTAACAAATATAAATGACACTCGGGAGGAAATTAAACACAGAATAAATATGGGAAATGCGTGTTATTATTCGGTTGAGAAGCTTTTATCATCTAGTCTGCTGTCAAAAAATCTGAAAGTTTGAATTTATAAAACAGTTATATTACCGGTTCTTCTGTATGGTTGTGAAACTTGGACTATCACTCTAAGAGAGGAACATAGGTTAAGGGTGTTTGAGAATAAGGTGCTTAGGAAAACATTTGGTGCTAAGAGGGATGAAGTTACAGGAGAATGGAGAAAGTTACACAACACAGAACTGCACGTTGTATTTTAGTTTCTGCTTTCGTATGTTTGTGTGGTGTATTTGTTTTATTCTTGTGTTTGTGTTACGTTTTTTTCGTTTGCGTTTAGCTTTTCTTATGATGTGTAGTATTTTATTAACTTTGAGGCAAGGCTCTAACTATTAGCAAATTCTTTCACGTTGCAAAAATTTCCAGAAATTCAATACTAATACACAAATCTAATCGTAGGCTAGTAAAAACCAAACGAAATAAACATCCAGCATGAGAGTCGAGGGCAGTCAAAACCAAAGAAACACGTCCCATGCCTAGAGATGGGAACGATATATCGGTTTTTACGAAATACCGATATTTTCGTTTCGATATAGCTATATATCGATATCGAAATTTTGATTTAATATATCGTGTAATATATCGGTTTTCTCATAAATTTATCGATTGTTTTGTGGAATTTTATCATTACCAAAATAACAAAATCCACACTAGACAACACCGATAATTCCCGAGAGATGGCGCTAATGAAGGTGGACAGTTAGGCCTACATAATTGTGCAACCTCACTCAATACCGTGTTCTAATTGGCTGGACTGGAATTCGAATTCAAACTGTTTAATATGCAGCACCAAATTCAAAATTTAGCCTGTGAGAACGTGAGAGAGACGGGAAATTTATCTACTACTGCTTTAATATTGTTATTAATGTTCTCCAAAGCAAGAGCAACTCCCACCCTGAAAGGGAACCGTCTGACATCAAAACGAGTATCAAAACTTTTATTTCTATATTCTGAAATGGAAAGAGAAACAAGGATTTAATACCGATGTGACATTTGTTTATGTCTATGATTTTTATGCACAACCTAGTGCTGACATTCTGTTTTCTTATTATATCTTTTAGTGCATAAAAATTCTATCCCTATCATCATCACCAATGTTGTTAGGAATGTTGGAGTGTAACAATAATTTTCAATGGGAACTTACTATAGAAAGATTGTATCAAATCAACTGTGGAATTTGTTAAAACTTGTAACGTTCTAAGTACGGTTTACTTACATTAAAATAATTACAAGTTCTGTTTACTTACATTTAAAAATTATTACGTTGTTAGATAGAATAGAGTATATATCTGTGTCCTACATTGAATCCTATACAACATTAGAATAATTAAATCGTGTTCCAATGTCAAATACTCAACCATGATGTAGAGTTCACTTAACTCTTTCCCATTATATCATTTAAGCTCCCTTGCCTCCACCATAATTTTTATTTAGGTTAGAACCTACATCATATGGTATTGAAAATGTATTGTTTATTGTTACATTGTTACATTTATGCTTTTGACTGTTATGATGTTAATTTCAATGGTAAAAAGGAATATTAAAATTGAAGTAATTTTATTGTAATACAGTAAATGTACGCCTGAAAATGCAATTTACTTAAGGGATAGCGATATATCGATAATCGTTCGATATATCGATATATTTTCTGCGATATATATCGTTTATCGACATTAGGTTTGCAAGATATTGCAATATCGAGTCGCCTGAGGAAAACCACGGAATACCTTAGGCAGGATGAGTTGTCTCATATAAGAGACTAGCCAATTTGGCCAGTGAAAGAAAAAAATGGGCCGACTCTTGAAGGTGCAAAGTCTTATGTTCTATAGCGGGATTCACACTGTAACTAAACGCTTGTCTTTCTATCTCGTCCCTTTGGTTCATACGGATAGTATTTAAATATGGCTGTTATTATTTAGAATCAATTCCTTAATGCTAGTTAAAACAAATACATTTATTGTGAATGTTAGAAAGAAAATTCTATCGTTTATCGAAAATAGGTTTGCAATATATTGCAATAGGAATATATCGATATTTAATTTATTTCCTCCATCACTACCCACTACAAATGTGACGTAACTAACATAAAGGAGTACATTTTTCGGGTGCTTGGAAATAAATGTTAAAAGAGACGGACGTAACAAATTCTGATTTTATTATTCAGCCTGGATGTTACGTGGCTGTATCAAATGGCAGCCATTTCAGTTAGTTAACGTTCGGTTTGTGGTCAGAATCGTCTGAGGCGTGATACATGATTGCTCCCCCGCGGAGTGACACTCGGGCCGAACATTTGTCATGCTTAGAGGCTGCTAACGTCAGTCTTGTGTCTACTTAGCCTTCTTGCGTGACGTCGCCAAATAGAAATGCACAGCAGCAGGAAGCCTGCCAAATTGAAGATCGCTTTTGTGGTTGTGTTTCTTTTTATGAAACACGTAAGTACAAAATGACACTTTATTACTGACTGCCTGACCAGGTGGACTCTCACAACCTTCCCATTGTTCTTCTTGGTTTCATGCATTAAACGCAGAACGTCTCCATTTATTGCATCAGAGATGTTCGAGTTTTCCGCTCCATTAGCGCCGCAAGAATTGTGACTAGAACTACGTCTGGCGCTTTTCCAAAGAAATAAGTTTATCGTCTAATAGCTAGAATGAAGGGAAATCCACGTACCAAATTACTAATTGTAACCACTGTTAAATATCAATTATAACCAAACATGTTATGCCAAAAAGCTATTCATTTTATCCAGTCATGAGAAGAAAAAAAAACAAAATCACGGAAATAAACATCTCTAGCATCACCGATAAAACAAAACTGTTTTAGGCATTTTCATCCAAGTTTCCATTTAGGTTCCTGTCTACCTACCTACCTATCTACGGTCTACCTACCTTTGTACTACATACCTACCTATTTACTTACCACCTACGGTCTACCTACCTATGTACATACTAATCTACCTACTCACCTGTATAACTACCTACTTATATACCTGTATATCTACCGACCTATCTATCTACTAAGATATTTATCTACCTATCTACCCGTCTACTACCTATCTACCTACCCAGTTACCTAGCTATTTATCTGTATACCTATATACCCGTTTACTATCTATATGTCTATCTACCTATGTACCGCCCAGCCTATTTGTCTACCAGTCTATCTACTACTTCTCTATCCGTCTACTTACCTATCTGCCTATCTACCTGTCTACCTACCTTCCTACCTATCTATTTATCTACCTGTCTACCTAGTTACTTATCTTTCCGTCTACCTATCTATCTACCTACTTATCCATCTGTATATGTGTTTAACTACTATCTACCTACCTATATACCTGTTTACCTAGCTACCTTTCTACTGTATTACGTATCTACCTCTCTAGTCGACCTGGGTAGCGTAGTCGGTATAGCGCTGGCCTTCTGTGCTCGAGGTTGTGGGTTTGATCCCGGCCCAGGTCGGTGGCATTTAAATGTGCTTAAATGCACAGGATCATGTCAGTAGATTTACTGGCAGGACAGAATTCCGGCACACCGGCGACGCTGATATAACCTCGGCAGTTGCGAGCGTCGTTAAATAAAACATAACATTTAAATTTGAATTTTTTTCTACCTCTCTACATACTTACGTATGTATGTATGTATGTATGTGTGTATGTATGTATGTATGTATGTATGTATGTATGTATGTATGTATGTTGGCCACGAACTGGAAGGTCTGCGTTCTATTCCGGATGGAGACGGGATTTTTCCCGTCTCAGAATTTCCTGAATAGCCCTGGGGTCCACTCAGCCTACTCCAAAAACTGAGTACCGTGTCTTTGCCGGAGCTAATAGGGGGTCGGAGTGTAGTGCTGACCACACCACCTCACTGTAGTGCAGATGTCATGAAAGCATGAAGCTGTAAGTTACGTCCATGCCTCCTAGACGTCTTTAGAGTGAATACATTTACCTATCCACAACATTAAGAAAGACGTTAAAAGTAGTGGCTTTTCCTAAACTTTTATCTACTTTAATAGAAACCATAGCAGTAAAGACTGGTTCACAATAAACCGGAAACGAAAATCGGAACGAAAACGGTAAAATTGTTAAAATTTGTACATTTAAATGTGAGCATTCATAATTAACGAAAAGCTTGCCGGAGCCCAGGATCGGGAACGCAGAGTTGGCCAAGTTTCAACTTTGGCGTTCACGTTTCCGATCACAGCCCATTAGATTCATTCTATTGCCATCTAAAAGCTATTTTGTCGTCATATATTTTGTAGCAAGAAGACCGTGACATAACCTCTGCATTATTTTGTTCTGTGCTGTGCATCATGGAGCAAATTTTATTTGATGAGATTCTAATATTGAGTGTTGAGGAAAATCCTCACGTTTACGATAAGCGGCGCGCCTCGTATAAAGATGAGAAAATGAAGGAGAATACGTGGTTTTCAATAGCTGCATCTTTGAACACCGATCGGAAGCGAATCATATTTTATTACTGTATTGGTTGTATTACACACTACATATTCATGCTTCAATTCAATAACTACTGTTGTGTTCATTTTTGTTCTATTACAAATGTTTCTTCTCTAATTATTTTACATTATTGTAGACTTAAAATAATAAAGATGCATGGGCATATTTATAGTACCGTACCTAATGAAATGTTTCAGTTGAAATTTCGAAGTTGGTTAACCTATATTTATGTTGGCTGCCTTGTACTCATGAGAGAACGCCATTGGTCAATTATACACAAATAACATCAGAATGCGTAATATCGACTTTACATATCGTTATTGACATGCATATCGATATGCATAATCGTCTACGTTCTCGGTTTATTGTGAATCAAAAATGTTCATATTCACGTCCTCTGCTTCTCGTTTTCATTCTGGTTCTCGTTACCGGTTTATTGTGAATCAGAATTAAGATGGAGTTCCATTCTACTTCCCGTTGTCAGCGTGATGTGTGAACTGGATATACCAGCGAAAAGAAAGTTTGGAGGAGCGAAAAGACACGGAATAAACGACATCGACAGAAACGAAAGGCATAGTTCTAGGCCCTATTCTATTTTTAATATATATTAATGACTTATTAAAAACTGACTTACAACAATACAATGGTGTTCACTATTCTTATGCAGATGACACAGTTTTACTTTTTGGTGGAAAAACCTGGTATTATGCATATAATAATTCAAATAATGGACTTAAATTAATAAAAAAATAGTTTGACATAAATTATCTTTCTATCAACGAAAATAAAACCATAATTATTCCATTCTCATTATCTGAAAAATGTAACAAACCTCCTACATCTATATTAAGCATTAAATTAATAATTCTGATTGTTGTCTTATACAGTGTAAATGTCCGATTATTAAAGAGTCCTCTGAAGTTAAGTATTTAGGCATAATTTTCGATAATCATTCAAAATGGAACCAACACATTAATTACCTTTTTAATAAATTACGTAAAATAGTATATTATTTTGTGCGAGATCGTGCGTATTTGCTTGCTTTCCGCACAAAACCAATACGCGGTAAGTGTGAAATACCACATTCAGTATTCCCAACGTAACACACATAACAATTTCCCTCTTCTTACCGCTTAAGCGTCATATTCTTTTTACTGTTTTAGGCTTTTAACATATTATTTTTAGAGACGTTCAATATAGTAATAATTTTAAATTGAAACTTACCACTGCAATTTCACCTAAATTGCACTGTTAATTATTGTTTTTAAATATTTTGCACGACAAAAGCAACATTGGTACTAGGATTCACAAAACTGCAACCACAGTCTCCAGTGCATCGACTTCCTGCCAGACGGAGGGTTTATCAAATGCTGCCATCTATAGTGCTAATGCTTCAGCTTCGACGAAAACTGGAAAATCAATATTCATGCAAAAAGTTTCACAATAGAAAAAACTGGTGGTGGTGCTCCAGTGACTTTGAATAACTGCACAAATGTGACAATTAATTTTAATGTGCAGAAATAAATAATTTTGTTATAATTTTAATGTGCAGAAATAAATAATTTTCTTAAAGTATTAAAATGAAAAATAAATCATTACATAACCTCACCGTTTGTTTTAAGTTCGCATTTATAGACTGGGGAAAAAAAGACAGACGTATATCACGGCCTGCTGGAGTATAGTAAACACAGAAAATATTTTATAGGAACAATGTTGAAGATAGATATATATTTGTTTTCCAAAGTTGCCGTCATTGAACAGAAACCAAGATGGAGATTTCATTGCAACTAATTAGAAATTTCTCTTTCAGGTTTGTAATAAACGATCTTCGCACAAAATAATGTACGATACACGAGCGGTATGTTTGTTTTCATGTTCTCGGAAATTAAAAAAGCTCAACTACGTTTCGCTTTTTCAATCTTTTCCTCGAACATGAAAACGTCAACATACCGCTCTTGTAACGCATATTACTATTGTTTTATTGAGGAATTACTTGTCAATAAGTTTATTACGTACAATATATTAAACTTTATTTCAATCGGTAATTATGTATGGAATTATAGGATGGGGCAGCTCATTTAAATACAATTTTCATCGACTTTATTTATTACAGAAGAAAATAATTAAAATATGTCTTCATAAACCTATTGATTTTCCATCTCAAAATTTGTTTTTAGACTTTAATGTACTTAACGTAAGACAAATTTATTATATTGTATTAATAAAATCCATACACAAAAATCGAAATAATTTTGAATTGTATTCTCATAGTTATGAAACAAAAGGTATGAATTCTTTAAGATTGTTTGAACCAAAATGCAACACTGTTACAGTATTTAATCATAGTAGTAATTTAGGCCCAAGAATATATAACAAATTTATATTTAAATATCCTAATCTTGTCAATTCTAATAGTTCTAGTATTAAATTTAAAAGTTATGTATGGATTTTATAAAAATTGAAAAATTGTAAATTTAAATTTATATACTATAATTGCACAGTAGACATAAGACAAATTGTATTGTATAATTATTAATTTCAATTCAGGAATCCGCCCCTGAGCACGAGTTCTACTCTTTCAGGGGCGAGCTAAAGTTTTTCTGTATATATTATATTTTATGTTACAATTATTAGCAAAACAATAAATAAATAAATAAATAAATTTTAACCCTTGGAACCCGATGACGACGGTCAATTAGCAATGTCGATACTTGCATTAAAACCCTAATCAACAACCTCGGTCGTCGTTGGCACGCATCCCTGGTCTATTAGCGTCCGTGGGTGTTCCTTCAAACTAACACCATTTCGTCATTCTTTCCCTTGTCCATTAGCATCTTCTTTCATGTTCCTGTAGGTCTCTGCGTTGGCAGTAACCATGGGAACGCGAGATGAAACAGTAGCAAGAAGAAATAAAGTTTCGGAATGCCGTCCATAAAGACGGTAGCCATGTATCCAGTAATGGGTTGACAATGATAGCAGACTCCTCCGTGTTCTTCCCATGTACCAGTGCTTATATTACAAGAACAGACCCCCAGCGACCAATGGCATGGCCAGAAATGCACACGTGAACGATGCGTTTATGTTGTTCAAGTTGCAGTTGCAACACTATCTGCTCAAACTAGGATCAAGATAGTCTAAGAGAAAATATATTCCATTATCTGCATCATCACTAACATCACCAGCATTATTACTATCATCAACTTGGATTCTCCTACGGTTTAACTTCATGTGTAGTGCAAAATGTGTAATTCACAAGCGTTCTCGCCTTTCCATGTAATACATAACTGCAATACTAAACACTCGTTCAATGTCAGAAGTAGGAAGTTTCGCAGAGAGGTTAGAATCAATGGAACTTGGCATACATCGTGTTAAATGTACGGAAACAGAACCTTCTTCATGTTATCTGCATAGGAAGGCTTATTAAAAAGCCTGGAAACTTTTAATGTTTCTGAACCTTGTACATAATAAACGTTTGTGTAAAAATAAAAACATCATTTATAAATAGAGTTAAAAATTGTATTGGCTTAATTTTAATTTTCTTTCATTAAATATTAAAAAACGACATTAGTCCCTTTCCGAGTAGTGTAATATGTTATTAGTCAGCGATGTATGCAATGGAAGGGAAAAGGAACTGACCACCCTACCCCATTATCTTCTAATTTAGTTACCGCATGAGTTAGTTATTTATTTATGTTATTTATTTACTTATTTACTTATTCATTTACTTATTTACTTACCTATTTATTTATTTATTTATCTGTCGACTTACCTACTTTATTTATTTATTTATTTATTTATTTATTTATTTATTTATTTATTTATTATTTATTTTAGTAGGTTATTTTACGATGCTTTATCAACATCTTAGGTTATTTATTGTCAAAATGAGATGAAGGTGATAATGCCGGTGAAATGAGTCCAGCACCGAAAGTACCCAGCATTTGCTCATATTGGGTTGAGGGAAAACCCCGGAATAAACCTCAACCAGGTAATTTGCCCCAACCGGGAATCGAACTTGGGCCACCTGGTTTCACGGCTAGACACGCTAACCGTTACTCAACAGCTGTGGAATTTATTTATTTATTTATTTATTTATTTATTTATTTATTTATTTATTTATTTATTTATTTATTTATTTATTTATTTATTTATTTATTTATTTATTTATTTATTTATTTATTTATTTATTTATTTATTTATTTATTTATTTATTTATTTATTTATTTATTTATTTATTTATTTATTTATTTATTTATTTATTTATTTATTTATTTATTTATTTATTTATTTATTTATTTATTTATTTATTTATTTATTTATTTATTTATTTATTTATTTATTTATTTATTTATTTATTTATTTATTTATTTATTTATTTATTTATTTATTTATTTATTTATTTATTTATTTATTTATTTATTTATTTATTTATTTATTTATTTATTTATTTATTTATTTATTTATTTATTTATTTATTTATTTATTTATTTATTTATTTATTTATTTATTTATTTATTTATTTATTTATTTATTTATTTATTTATTTATTTATTTATTTATTTATTTGAAAGTACACGGACATTACTGCCCATAAAAGTACCTTCTTAACATTTTCATCTTAGAAGAAAATAGTTAATAATTAAAAAAATTATATTTGCAGCAGATTATTATAACATACTCGTATACAATGAGCAAACTGAATAATCTGAATATAATGTGAGGTGTATCTTCTTAATTAACCAAATCTGCATAAATGTGTTTCTTAAATATATCATCTGTGCTTGAAAATAAATCAATATCGTTGGGATTATTTAACTTATTATAAAGGGACAACATTCTGAATTTTTATGACTGTCTTCGATATAGGAATGTGGAAAAGTACTTTTTACGTGATTTAAGGCATAAAAGGGAATTAATTTCAATATATCTGAAGAATCGCTTTTGTTTGTGAGTATTCCCCTGAGAAATAAAATTGTGCATACTGATCTCCTATGTTGGAGGGATTTCATATTAAACATTGATCTTAAATGCAGTGTCGGTGTCCGAATAGATCAAGAATGTTTAAATAATGTAAAATACATATACAATTAACAATTGACATTAATTATTAACTATTAAAAATTATATGTTATTGGTGTAACTTATGAGGTTCAAATCCGTCTTCGGGAAGCAAACAATCTCTTTCTCTTTAATATCTACTGTTCAAACAAAATTAAAATGAAAGTGAAGTCGTTTTAACAGACAACGCATTTGAATAAAGGAATATAGAAATCGTTTCTACATCATCACAAAAATAAAATTTCTTCTTATAATTCGTGCAAGTAAAATAAGAAGAAACGAAGATAAACAGGAAGGAAGAAAGACAGAAAGAAAGAAGGAAAGAAAGACAAAGAAAGAAAGACAGAAAGAAAGAAAGACAAAGAAAGAAAGAAAGACAGAAAGAAAGAAGGAAAGAAAGACAAAGAAAGAAAGACAGAAAGAAAGAAGGAAAGAAAGTCAAAGAAAGAAAGACAAAGAAAGAAAGAAAGACAGAAAGAAAGAAAGACAAGAAAGAAAGAAAGAAGGAAAGAAAGACAAAGAAAGAAAGACAGAAAGAAAGAAAGACAAAGAAAGAAAGAAAGACAGAAAGAAAGAAAGACAGAAAGAAAGAAAGACAAAGAAAGAAAGACAGAAAGAAAGAAGGAAAGAAAGACAAAGAAAGACAGAAAGAAAGAAAGACAAAGAAAGAAAGAAAGACAGAAAGAAAGAAGGAAAGAAAGACAAAGAAAGACAGAAAGAAAGACAAAGAAAGAAGGAAAGACAGAAAGAAAGAAGAAAGAAAGACAAAGAAAGAAAGACAGAAAGAAAGAAAGAAAGAAAGAAAGACAGAAAGAAAGAAAGACAAGAAAGAAAGAAAGAAAGAAAGAAAGAAAGAAAGACAAGAAAGAAAGAAAGACAAAGAAAGAAAGACAGAAAGAAAGAAGGAAAGAAAGACAAAGAAAGAAAGACAGAAAGAAAGAAAGACAAAGAAAGAAAGAAAGACAAGAAAGAAAGAAAGAAAGACAAGAAAGAAAGAAAGAAAGAAAGAATAATGTATAAGAGACATATCCAATATATGCTAAGAGCATACACCACTGAGTTCTTCTACTTAACGCAAGTGGTGAAAGATTACACCAAGTAAAATGGTCGCAGATCTCAAGTTGCGCTGCCAATATTTTGCTGGCAATACTTGCGCTTGCATAGCCTAATTTGATTTTCCCATAAACTATATTGCATTATCAGCAGTATCACTGAAATCTGTAATCTTGTAGCCTTCCTTTGTTATAAACTGTGGCCGAGAGGAAGAAGGTCTTAAGTCAATTTTTTGTGAAAATGAGATTTTTATATATTCTGAAAGCGAAAACAATTCTCAATAATCTGGTAAAACGGTTAAAGTCAAATAAGACTCCTGACTGGATTTGAAGAGCGTTACCAAATATCCTAAGTACTTAAGAATATTTAATACTTTATTCCTTACAAACCATCACATGTTTACTTTCCATGCTTCCCTATTAAAAAGGTCTAACTTGTATTTTAGCCATTTTATCACATACTGATGCCCTTTCCTTTTAAAACTTTAAGAACCAGAGTAAATATTCCTATAATTGTTTAAGACCCATTTTGAATTCTTAATTATTTACATTTCTCATTTATTGTGACATGAAAAAGGTTTCATGTTTAAATAGTGCCTTCTACTCAGTTTGGGTTCTAGTCTTAAAAGGGCTTAAGTGCGGCTATTTTTGGAAATAATCAAGAAAATTGTTAAATGAGCAACATTACCTATTTTAGAAAAAATATAAACAAATAATACCCAGGAAAAACCTCTTAATTAAAAAAAAACTCTATAATTGACACCAATTTCAATGTTTCTACTGGTCTCCTGAAAAGTATAAAATTTTTGTGCGAGATCGTGCGTATTTGCTTGGTTTCCGCACAAAACCAATCCGGGGAAAGTCTAAAATTCCACATTCAGTATTCCCAACCTAACAGACATTACAATTTCCCTCTTCTTACTGCTTAAGTGACATATTGATTTTACTGCTTTAGGCTTTTAACATATTATTTTTAGAAACGTTCAACATAGTAATAATTACAAATTGGAAACTTACCACTGCAATTTCACCTAAATTGCACTGTTAATTATTGTTTTTAAATATTTGCAAAAATTGAGTAAACTCTACAATTCCACTAAAGTTACTGCATTCGTGATGCAAGTAACATTAAGGAAGCCGTGAAAAAATCAACAAGATTCTATAGACTGGGGGAAAAAAAAGACAGACGTATATCACGGCCTGCTGGAGTATAGTAAACACATAAAACATTTTAAAGCAACAATGTTGAAGATAGATATTTTTGTTTTGCAAATTTTCCGTCATTGAACAGAAACCAAGATGGAGATTTCATTGCAACTAATCAGAAATTCCTCTTTCAGGTATGTAATAAACGATCTTCGCACAAAATAATGTACGATACACGAGCGGTATGTTTTCTTTCAATTCTCGGAAATTAAAAACGCTCAACTACGATTCGCTTTTTCAAACTTTTCCTCGAACATGAAAACTTCAACATACCGCTCTTGTAACGCATATTACTATTACTTAAGACCTTTTTCCTCCGGCCACAAATCCCAACAGGAAAATATGATACAGTAACAACACACGTGATGAATGAGGCTAGCATGGTTGCTTGGCAACGACAAGAGGTTAAGTGAAAAGTTGGTTGGATGTCTGTCAACTGCTGAAGAAGGCTACGCATGTGTGTGGCAGCGAGATCTATTGGTTCCAACCAAACATGACAGCAGGTTGCGCTTACAATGCTTGACCCGGGCTGTTATTCACGCCTAGGGGGCAGGATGCTCTCTTCCGGTGCCAAGACGCGGTTTGTCATTCCAGTACCTGACGTTTAATCATCTTCGCCGACTTATCTACACAGTTTCAGCTCGCAATTCCATCTAAAAGCACGCATCGATCAAAGTCAGTACGTTCGTCTTCAACACAGACCTTCCTCACCGCAAATAATATCTCCCGGTAGGTGGCACGTTTTCAACAATCTTATAGTGAACTGTTCAAACATTATCTTCAGTGGAAATTGTATTCAATTTACGTGAGTTTTGTAATAAGAAGTAAACTCATAAGTTCAAGTTCCACCAGGGAAAGAAATAACATAATTATGGTTGTAGTAATAAATGCAGAGTTGGAACAAAACACCTTACTAATAAACCATGCATAAGCAATGGATGTATAAACAGTGTGTAACTATACATGGGAATTTCTTTGCTGTAGTTATACACACAAAACACCCTGTTTAAGCGTTTTATACAGAGAAAAAATGGCTGCCTCCCTAACAGCTGTTCATATCGATTGTCATTTCATGATTATAGTTGCCTTGTAACCCAGAACAACAAACCAAAGAGCACAGAATTATTAAAATAATATTGCTGCAGCTGTACACTTTGGTCAAAATATATTGTGGTAATCGATCAGGTCCAGTTGTACTATCGATACTTAGAGCGACACACTAGCGCACTCTATCAGATGCAATAATGAACCTCAGCTATTCTGTTACCTTTCGTAAGAAAATAATGACGAATCTATTACGTAGCTGTGTAACAGTTGTATTAGTTAGGAACTTACACAAGACTTATAAACGAGCTATTCATTGAGGTAATTACATGTTTTCATTAGTAAGATCGTTAGTACAAAACTCAATGCAAATAACACGTTATAATAATATACCCTCTAATATAAGTCCGGAAATTTATAGTAGTCTACTAACCTCAATGAAGAAGAAGCGGAGGAAGATCGAGGACTAGGTGGTGAAGAGGCACTCCTGGAAAAACAAAAGAAAAGTTGTTTTATATGGTTATTGTAAATAGCTACCGCGAACAGGTATTTTCCAGCAAATAGCACAAACCATCCATATTTGTTGACAATAAACTAAAATACAGAGATTATTACAAAACAAAATTATTTCACACATAACAATAAATATTATACACAAACTGAAGGATTACCAATAGGTTCACCTATATCAAGCATATTAGCTGAAATCTTCATTCATAATATAGAACAAACACATATTATACTAAACACTGACAACAACAAACACGCAGAGAGAATAATGTACTGGCATCGATATGTAGACGACATAATAGTCCTATACAATGGAAACAAAAGACAAATAGAAAATCTACATCAACAACTCAACAAAATACATCCCAAATTAAAATATACAATAGAAACAGAACATAACCAAGGCATTAATTTCTTAGACATCACCATAACCAAAACAAATGACAGACATGAATTCAAAAATTTACAGGAAACCCACCACAACTACAACACACATACACAATTCCTCAAACCATCCTATACAACATAAACATGCAGCTTTCCGGACAATGCACACAGATTAATTAAAATTTCATTGAACAATTCAACTTTACTGAAGAACTAAACACAATAAAAAAATATATATCACAAGATAACCCTAACATGATAGACACTAATAAAAAAGGCAAAACAAAAAAGAACAAACTAACACAAACACCACGTGAGAATAAATACATAACATTAACATATCACAATACCAATACTCACAAAATTACAACTTCATTCAGAAAACTAAAATACAAGATAGCATACAAAACAAATAACACAACACAGAAATATCTAAATAATCACATCAAACATTCAAATAAATATAATTCAACTGCATTCAACTAAAATGCAATAGTTTCCCACATTTTTACATAGGACAGACAGGAAGATCCTTTCACACAAGATATAATGAACATATTAAATCTATAACCAAACCATACATCACATCAAATTACGCAGAATATATTATCAACAATAATCATTACAATAGTATAGAAAAAAAATATGGAAATTCTACATATCACACCAAAAAGTCCACAGTTAAACATCTTAGAACAATACGAAATATACAAACACACAATAACATACCCACAACATATACTTAACACACAATTACAGTTCAATACCCACACATTATTCGACATCATGATACATAACACACAAACACCCCCACCACAGGAACAACACAACCCCACCCCTACAACTGACGAATGCAAATGGCAGCATACAAGATCAACAGGAAAATCAGTAGTTCGTAGGGCACTGAAGATGACGCAGAACCGGCGTCGAAACGGGCCGTATGTCTAGGGTACATAACCTTTTTTTAAAAATCTTAACACTTTTAACGTGTCGTTAAACAATTTTAAGATTTTTAAAATAGAAGTTGATACATATCTTCTAATTATATGCTTGTTGACTTTCGCAACAATTGAATTATGCCACAGTGTTGCCAATGACAATAAGAGTTTGAATTAATTCATAATCGTGTCTTCATTCATAGTAGGCCTAGTTCAAGCATAATGTTTTGAAATCACAATTTATGAATTTTATAAATTTAATAACATAATTTATAGTTAACAGGAAACATTTTTAAAGAGCTGACATGTGGAACTACGGTGCGCAACTTCTTAGTTTCGTCTTGAACTGCAGTTTGTGACGATCCCTTCCTCGTGACTCACTCACATAGGAACAAATCGTTGTGCCGTGCGCAGAGGTTGACTATGTGTCACGTCGACAAGAGATCGCACTTTGCTGCGACGCACGGGCTGCAACGCGAACCCCGAACATGGAGCCTGCGTCTTAATTGAATGATCTGCAGCATTCCTGTGTGGCCAGCTCTATTTTCTCAACTTGGTTGGAGCACGTTTATTGAGCTCTTAATTCAAATAGCCTTTGTGTACCTACCACGAACTGACTGCAATATTAGAAGAAACTGTGTGGGCCCTTCGACGAATCTTTCTATTAGCTTAGTACTAGATTGCGGGCTTATTACTGAGAGAACAAAAGTTTAGTTCCCGGCACTTGAATATGCATCTGTAGCCTGAAATTTTATTACAACTGATTCGGCTAAATTACAAAGTATCCAAAGAAAATTCATATGCTTATGTTTATACAGATTTCTACCCAGTGACTTTCCATTCATTCATT
Source organism: Periplaneta americana (assembly GCA_025594305.2). Lineage (NCBI taxonomy): Eukaryota > Metazoa > Arthropoda > Insecta > Blattodea > Blattidae > Periplaneta > Periplaneta americana. The sequence goes on along the minus strand of JAJSOF020000019.1, from coordinate 139,792,348 downwards.
CATTCATATTATTCCATAGATCTTACATGAGCAATGAAGCTTTAAGATGTGGAACATGTCAACATTTTACAATATTACAATTACAGTTTTTACAAATTTTTATAGTTTTACAATTTAGTAATTTTCTACAATTTTTACAATTTTGTACAATTTTTTTACATTTTGGCGAGATGTAGTGAGATGAGATGAGGTCCGAGGATTCGCCAAAATATTACCCGGCATTTGCCTTTTCGGTGGGGGAAACCTCGGAAAAATCCAACCAGGTAATCAAATCAAAGGGGTTGATGCCAAGGACTCGCCATAGACCATCCGGCTTCAGTCCCACGGCTGGGGAAAACCTCCGAAGAAACCAAAGAGGGATCCAACCCAAGCCCGAACGCAGCTCCGGATCAGCAGCCCAGCGAGTCTGCCGACTGAGCTACATCGATGGCTCTACTAAAAGTATACAATACATAGCCAATCAGATTATTAAATTTACAAACGCAAACGATCATTCATTAGTTGAGCTATATTATAATACAAAACAATTTAATTAAATTTAAGGCATAAACAATTCAACCAGTTGTGGCATACGGAAATTGATAATACATATCATGCAAACTACTTCAAATTACAAACACAAACAATTTATCAGTAGAGCTATATAGATTACTATTCAATTTAAAGCATATACAATTCATCGGCCAAAACTATACAAATATATACAATACAAAGTAGCATACTTTCATTAAGCTATACAAATTTGTGCAATTAATATCAAGTAGATTAATTCAATTTATAATCATAAACAATTCATCAGTTGAGCTATACATATTACCATTCAATTTACAGTAGGTCTATATACAATTCATCAGTAGAGCTACACAGACTAGTAATCATTTTAAGAACATATACAATTCATCAGCCAAACTATACAAACATATACAATCAAATTAGTTCAATTTACAAACTTATTTTCGTTAAGCTATACAATTCATATGAAGTAGATTAATTCAATTTATAAGCTTAAACAATTCATCAGTTGACCTATACAGTATACTATTCCGAGTAAAACTATAAAAAAAGCTGAGATTTCTTTGATTGGCCAAGCATTCCAGATGTCATGAATTCGATTATCTATTATTCAAAGTTCTTAAAGATGATATAGCCTATGATTCTTTCAAAAACGATCTTAGCTTTCGTGTTCCTATGAAAGGTGTGAGAGCTCACGATTCGTGTTGGAGTTTAAGATTCAACAGAAAACGAAAATAAGTACGAAAACAGTTAAACAATAAAAATATCAGATTAAGACATGTAAATAAATAAATTCTGATTTAAATGTAGAATATTTAATAATGCCGCAAAAATACAAAGACAGAAAAAGAGCTTATCGTTAGGAGACAGCAGATAAATATAGAGTTGGAAAATGTAATTGTAGGTGCAGTGTAATTATCTAAGTTGTGTCATGTAATTAATTAAGTTGATATGTAGTTAATTAAGGTGATATGTAATTAATTAAGTTGATATGTAGTTAATTAAGGTGATATGTAATTAATTAAGTTTATATGTAGTTAATTAAGATAATATGTAATTTAGTTAATATGTAAATAAATTAAGGTGATATGTAATTAATTAAGACGATATGTAATTTAGTTGATATGTAAATACATTAAGGTGACATGTAATTAATTAAGTTGATATGTAATTAATTAAGATGATATGTAATTTAATTGATATGTAAATAAATTAAGGTTATATGTAATTAATTAAGTTGATATGTAATTAAGATATGTAATTTAATTGATATGTAAATAAATTAAGGTTATATGTAATTAATTAAGATAATATGTAAATAAATTAAGGTTATATGTAATTAATTAAGATGATATGTAATTAAGTTGATTTCTAATTAATTAAGGTGATATGTAATTACTTAAATTGGTAGTATTTGAGTGAAATAGAAGTAACTTATAAGTTAGGTTTACTTTTGTTTATTGTAGGCGATATTATATAATAGTTTTTATTTATAGTCCTAGGTTTATTGCATCTATTTATTTATAGTTAGAAATAAATTTAGGTTTATTTCATTTTATTTTATTTTTTAATTTTTTTTATTGTTGTAATTATTCAATTGTAATGGTATTATTGTATATTATATATCACTGCCACCGGGTGTATACCCAATTGTAGTGTTAATACATACATACATACATGAGAAATATGATAAATAGCAGGGGAAATTGAGAAGCTAATGAAGGCAGGAAAAGAAGAAATAAAAATAACATAAGATTAAGACGAAGAGCAGGAGATAAGAAGAAGAAGAAGAAGAAGAAGAAGAAGAAGAAGAAGAAAGAGAAATAGGAAGAAATAGCGGAATGCTAGCAGTTGAGAAGTCAGAATTGTCCCATCACAAATTCCACCCACTCTCATTTTTCAGGATTCGAACACGGATCTCTAGCGTAGAAAGCCAACGTCCTAGCTGTTCGGATAACGGGACGACGGATTAACCTGCAAGACATAAAACGGACTATATACGCTGCTACACCTTTACGAGAGCTGAAGAACAAAGTGGAGTCCATTTCGAAGGCAGACAACCCGGAACACACTATCCTTGAGCAAAAGAGATGTATTAATTATTCGGATAGCTACGCATTCTAGCACCATGACTTCATTAAAGAGCCATAAACATTTGCTTCGCTCCGCATCGCTGGATCCAGAATAAAAGTTCACTCCAGTATATCAAGCTGTGAATTCGCTAAAATAACAGTGCATGTCATTGGACGTCTAAATATAGAACACACTCATTTAAAGGAATGTTGTAATTTACCGTGGGAGCAGAGTTCATCCAGGATTCCTATTTCACTTCATTGTTGCGCTATAAAAGAGGAACAATGGCCGTTCCGTTAGCGTTACGTCAGTGTACGAAGATGTTCTGGAGGGGCGTGTCACTAAATCGACCAGCCCTAGTCATCATATGGAGCACGTCGCAGTCCGCGTGATGAGTTCTCACGAACGCCTGCAGTAGCGAGAACATGGCAGATTTTTCTTGCAAGTGACGAAGCATGTCTCGATAAAGAGGCAGTTTCAATTTAAATGCCAGGACGTCCCGGCCTGACGTCATGCAACACAGCTGGAGAGCCAGAATGTCTAGGAATATGTCTCTCTTTCAACACGGAACAAATGCACTCACTCGCTTTTTATCGCGCACTTAGTAGCAAATGAGGCGGGGAAACGAATAAACATGCTAACAAGCCACAATCGAACCAACGACGTCTTGATTACGTCGATCGTTGAATAAGTACCGGTAGTTAGAAATGCTCTGTTGTTTTAAACCTGTTCAGTATTTAAGATAAAATACTTGAATCAGTTTTATAACACCAAGTTTGCAACAGTGACTTCAATGCGTGTGAAGACTATTAACAGTTTTGTTTCATATGAGAGAATATCATCGAAATGATAGCCGTCCAAATCTTGGATTTAAAATATCAGCAACCTAATCAATCAAATGAACAAAGAAAATGTAAATTAATGCTAAAAAAAATACACAATGGAATTTTAAAAAAGAATATTCTGCGACAAGATGTGGTAGCTATCAAAACGATAAAATATTATTGAAAATAAATAATATAAATTTTATTTTATAAAGATGAATAGAGATGGTGATTGATGATGTTCAATGAAGATTTTAAAATGATTGATGCAATTGTCTGAAGAGTCTTTTCAGGAACCTTTAATTTTCTGAGGATCTCCAATGTAAATTTGGGAATTGTTCCTCGCGCACCAAACATAAGTCCAATGACATTCCAATCTTGAATATTATATTTATGACTGAGATCATCACAGCATGGAAGGTAAATAGCGCGTTTCTCTTCATGTACCTGCTTTGGTTGATCTTCATTAATTTCGAACCTTACAGCGGGGTCAAGAATGAGACCAGTTTTTTTTTTATCTCGGTGAATTATTATGATGTCAGCACGCCGTGTAGATCCTTCCATTGAACTTCCTCACATACTTCGTATTCACCATGTTCCCTTAATCTGTTAGCAATTATTGAGCGGACTGTGTTACGTCTGTCAATTCGCAGTAATTCGCCCTGAGGGTAACGTTTCATGCTCATTGCATACTTCTTTTTCATTACATTTACTGAATGATACTACGGAAATAATAGCATTAGCAATACAACTGGTAAACCATTCTCTACTTATATCTAAATTAGATTTTTTTTTATTTTAGCAGGTTATTTTACGATGCTTTAACAACATCTTAGGTTATTTAGCGTCTGAATGAAAGTGATAATGCCGGTGAAATGAGTCCGGGGTCCAACACTGAAAGTTACCCAGTATTTGCTCATATTGGGTTGAGGGAAAACCCCGGAAAAAACCTCAACCAGGTAACTTGCCCCGACCGAGAATCGAACCCGGGCCACCTGGTTTCGCTAACCGTTACTCTACAGGTGTGGACTCTAAATTAGACTGTATGGGAATTAGAAAGATTTACTTGGGTGCAAACTACTATATTTTAAACATGTAAAAGTCATTCCCAATTTTAATAATTACAATAATTAACTTGCTGAACTTAACACTAATCTTATCAAAGGAAAGCAATTTCATCTCGCTAAATACCATAATGTTATCACACATTTTAACTTTGCGAAATAATTCAGTAGCTAATATAATCATATTTATCTCTCTTTATATTTCATAATACTGAGGAAATAAAACGTTAGGGCGTTAGTTTTGCGTCATGGTAGTCACATGACCAGAGTCCTGCGACTTCTGGATGTCCAAGACAGACCCGGCCAAACATACAGTCTTTGGAGACAGACAACTGTAACACTGTTCAAATATAATTTCATATGCAGTAAACGATTTTCTTGATTATAATACAATTTTAGTAAATCCGTATATAGACATATGAGGTTTGAACACAAGATCAACGCCTTCTCTTGAACATTTTCCTTCGTCAAACACTGAGGGGTCATAGGGACATAGTGAAGACCTCGTTCTTACAACTTTATACCAAATACAGTACGTCTCACGTTGTAACTCACAAGATGAACAATTTACCATTTTGAACCTTCATGCATAACTGAGAGCCTTTTAACATATGACGTCTTTTAAAATACGTGTGACATGACCCCATTACTACACACCTTGTAGCAGGCATGTTAAAAATATACACCAAACTGAGACAAATCTACGTGGAACTCTAAATACATGAAGTAAGTAACAACTTCTGTCAGACATAAATCGTTAGAAGAAAAAGACTTAACGTGTTTTTTTCCCACAACTCTTCCTTCAGTTCAAAATTTTAAGAACTAAAATGCTTACAGAATTAGTCAAATTAAGGAATGAAACTTTTCTTTCATCCTGTTGGGGATTTCTGTGCTTGACCTCCTGACCCTCTGGCTTGCGCTGTCGGGTACATCTCGCGAACGTCTTACCATATTTGAGGCAACAAAGTGGTTAGCATGTGGACGAGCTGGGTCGCGTTTTCAAATAGCTGTTGACAGTAAATACCAAACATGCTCTCAGAAGAAACGACTTGCGTCATAGCAGATTTATGTCTTGATTTCCGTATACCAGTCAAAACTCTATATGGTAATCCTCGATGATGAACTGGGGATCAACTTTACAACAATTTTACTTGGCTCCAAGTTGTGGACGTTGAGTCGTAAAAAATTGCGTCTAAGGTAATGATACATGAATGGACGCAATTGGCTTTACCGTGTATCATATGTTTCTTTCTGTTGCTAGGTAATGCAGTTATAAAACTAACTTTAATGTTTCACGAGAAACAAAATAGAGCTACACTTCCTGGTTCCCTCTCAGTCTAATTCATGATCTGGTATATTAACCCACATTGTCTACATGTTGTCAGATTGAAATGAATACAATACAACTATTGTAATGTGTTTCAATGTCTGTGTTTCTTCTGCATTCCACTTTTGCGATGTTTCGTGATTTTAATCTTGGTTTAAGCACCAGATAGATAAAAAAAAAACAAAATATGCGTTTATATGCGATAAAAGATGAAATGTGCATTAAACCTTCAAATATGCATATATACAGGGTGATTCACGAGGAAAGGTAAAAAATTTAAGATACGATATCTTAGGCCATTTTGAGTGAAAAATGTTCATATGAACATAGGTCCGTTTTCGAACGATGGCGGAGCTAGATGCATTTTTTTGATAAAAGGCCTCGCCCCAATAAGCGTATTCTGAATCTCACCGGACGGGTGGACAACAATGAGGTCACGCTGCGGCGAAATAGGAACAAAACTCCTGGAAGGATCGATGGCTGTCATGGCGACTGTATAAGTTGTTTGTGCTACGCTAGCAAAAATTTGCGAAATTTCCGTACTGCCATCTCGTTCAAAGAAAAGAGATCATAATAATACATTATGCAACAAGCCTATAATGAAGGTAATTAAGAAGTGAGTATGGATATTTATGAAACGAGCGCAAGCGAGTTTCATAATTTTCATACGAGCTTCTTAATTACCATTACAGGCGAGTTTCATACGACTTTTTATGCTCGACCATATTTCTAACTTGATATTCTTAATTTTTTAGCAATGTCCCTTATGTTGTGAGATGTGCGCAGACGCGAAAGTATTGGATTTTTTCCGAGGAACAGATGTCCACATTGACCTTGCTAGGCCATAAGAAACTACAGAGATAACATTGAAATTAAATTAGACATTGAAAAACGAGATGACAAATTGAATTTATTTGAATATTATTTACAATTAACGCTAATTATTATAGTAACAGAACATAACCTTCTGCGAAAGTACTGGATTTCCAGCCCCCGTGAATTTTCGCTAATTCTCTTTCGATTGCATATCCGAGAATAATCGATACTTGCGGTTTTATAACGGTAGAAAGCTGACCTGTCATTGGCTGAACAGTTGTAACCTGAGTCGTCATTGGCTGAAAGACCTGACCTCTAATGAGTAGGTGTACTTTAATGACATGCATTAAAGGACTGCTACCAGGTGTATAATTAGTACATTTCGGCATGGTCGAGCATAAACAATTTATTTCTTGAACCAGTATTAATAACTGGTCCGTTGACATGTTCGCTCATAAGCCATTAACATATTGTTTTTACGTTGTGCTCATTACAAACAATACAGCAGAACACACCGCCATGACACAACAGTGCACGATATCATTCGTCTGCTAATTCCCGCCCTATACAAGAACCAATCAGATTCACTGATGGCGGCTGATGGAGACTGCCACCACCTCTGCAAGCTGATGGCACCGGTGCGACACCGGTGGAGCATCAGTGACTCCATCGGTGAAATTCGGAACACCGTGATGCCATCGGATTTCTCAGCGCTGAGATTCGGAATACGCTTAATGTGAATCAGACGTTACCATACGCTGCTGATGTGAGACAAGGTCACCGATCTCAATGAATGACGTAAGATTAGAATCTGCATTGTGAGCGATGTAGATAAGAGAAGAGAAACAAACAGGGTGGTGGGCATTACAAATGTCACAACAAATACGCTATCACTTATCGGTTCACAGCAGTTCAGTCAGCTACCTACAGTACAGTAGTTATACAGGTACAGTTATCGGAAGTGTTAAGTTGTGTTTTTCAAGATGCCTTATAAATTTTCCACTGCAGAATACGCCGATATTTTGTATGTTTATGGTTTTTATGATAGAAGTTCCTTGCGTGCCGTCACTGAATATGAACGACGCTTTCCGAACAGAAGGGCACCATATCGAAGAGTATTTACTGTCTATGGGGTTGGGTGAAAGACTTGGTATAGCAAAGGAACGGGGAAACGAGAAAAGCGCTAATCGACCATATTTTGGATGCGGCATAAAGACAGCCACGCGCAACTCTCCCGAGCCACCAGCGCGATTCACACCCGAGCGCAACAGTGCATTGAAGCAGAAAGAGGTACCTTTGAAAATGTGCGAAAACATCCACCTCGACTTCTAGAATATTAAGTATGTATGCATACGTGAATATAAACTTTAAATTTGTCCGTTATCTGTCTCTAAATGCGAGTTAATACAATGGAATCTCAGAAGTTTTTGTGAAATCTCCGTAACCGTTCGAAAACGGACCTACATTCATATGAACTTTTTCACTCAGAATGACTTCAGAATTCACATCCTAAATTTTTTACCTTTCCTCGTGAATCACCCTGTATATTTGCACTATAAAATCTTGAGCTTTGTTTAAAAATAACTTGAAATGCATTTATGCAATGATAGTACATAATTTGCAACAAGGAATAAAATATGCAAATATTCTAAAATTGGCCCCTTAGTTATGACTCTCACCAAGGTGCAAGGTGTGAACTGTGGCTTGTCTTCATTAAAGACAAACGGCAAGATTCCTGAAGTACAAATAGAGCCGTATTTCAAAGTTATGACTGCGTCTTACTCGCTATGATCTTGTTGGTTAAATTCCCTTGATGTATTTAGCCGTGTACAAATATTCGACAGGATGTTGTAGAAAAAGTTGCACACCAACAGAAAGGGATCTGGATGAATGTGATCACGTGCAAGTTATGTGATTCACTTCTACTTATTTCCAGACACATCAGTATGCTTTAGTTCTGTACCAATTGTACAAGACTTCACTCTGACTTCCGACAGGTGTAAAGTGCACTTTGCCGAAATACAAGTGTTTTTATTGCCCACGAAACGAGATGTGTGTTGCTAGGTCGTATAGACGTCCAGGTTTATATATGCGGGTGCCGGTGTTTCTCTGTCTGAAGGATCGCAGCTCGAAGCTTGATCTTAATTATAAATCCAGCACCTGCCTCCATGTCTGTAAGAACCGTCATCACTTTCTTTAAACAATTCACGTCTTCTTGCAAAACTATTCGTAGAGACAGTGCCACATTATGTAATATCGTACGACGTACGCAATGAATTCCCTCTAAACAATGTAGATCACAGGAAAAATACCGTATGTTCTCCAAATTTCATATAATCAGTTACTTTTTGAATTTGAAATATACAGACACACAAAAACACACCCCCAACGAAATTCTCAACACACAACTCAACTTCAAAACACACACACGCTTTGACTCTACACTAGACCACAGGAACACGCCCACACAGGAAACAACAAGTGGCGCCAAGACCAACAACGACCAGTTCTGAAAATGATCCATAAATAGGTCGATACATGTAAACGAGGTACGTTGAAATTTAACACAGGTAAGTCTTACCATGCATACTCCGAAGTGATACAGTGTTAAAAGTTGTGTAATCACGATATATATTTTGAATTTAATTATAAAACTTTAAAATCTCGACGATTAATAAATAGTCAAATTTTACTCTATAAGACTGTTAACGGTATATTGAATAACTGTGATTTTCTTAAATTCCTTCAGTTCAATGTAAAAAAAAAAAAAAGAATTACGTCACAGGCAACCTTTTGTTATTCCCATTTCTAGAATTGTTTTCTTCAAGAACTCTCCATTGTTTGTTATGTGTAATACTTACAACTCTCTGTCTTTAAACTGTGATTCTCAATTAGATTTCAGTTTAACAGTTGAAACATTTCATACAATATTATAAAAAGAATTGCATTTCCTTAGATATTTAAATTATGAAGAAGTATATTATGTTTTTACTCTAGTTTTTTAATAATTTTGCATCATTATATTGACATTTGGCACTATATTAACTGCAATATTATATTCTAGCATCTATTACCGTTATGTATTTTCTTTCTTTCGTTTGTGTTTTGATTTTTTTCTCTTATTATGTATTTTGTGTACGTATCTGTGCAAGCCACCTGTAATTGGAAGCCTGCTTCTGTTGGTGGTGGATTTAAATAAATAAATAAATAAATATACCGCGTATTTCCTTTTTCCAAAATATTCAAGTAAAAATAAAGGCGTGGCTTATTCCAAATGAAGTTGGGAACATTGCCCGATTATCCTCCTGTGCAACTCAAAAGGTGGTAGTACATGCCATTACCTTCCAGCACAGGTATTTCAATTATTGTTAACATTGTTAAATGGCGTTTGGATTAGCAGTACATGTTTCAAAATCAAGTTCAAGTGTGATAAGTGTAAAGTTTGTGCGCCTTTTATTTTCAATTATAAAAATGAGTAATAAATACCAATAAAGGTTGGCTTAAAATGGATAAGAAAAGAAATTTACATTCACTTCGAAGGAATAGTAGAGTTCAAGATTTCGAAGAGGAAAAGAAGTGAATGTAAATTTATTTTCTTATCTGCTTTAAGCCAACCTTTAATGGTATAATCTGAACACATGCTCTCGCCATGAAACAATACCATCCCATCGCACCTCCTCATACTCATCCTCTTTCACAATAGCCCTGACAAGACTCTGGAATTCGCTACCTGCTAGCATCAGGGACTGTCGAAATAAAACTGAATTCAAACGCAAACTTACTAGGCACTTGGTCAGTAATTGATTTCTTGTAAATAGTTTCCTTAATCTATCATAAAATATTTCAATATCCGGTAATTTCATCACTATACAATTTTTTATTCTAGGTTTAATTTGTAATTCAGTAAATATAAAATATTCTTTGTTTTTTATGATAAATTATCTAGCTTTCATTAGTCAGGTAATCTTTTAGTACTTTGATTTTTTATTTTGATTGTAATTGTAAATTTAATACTAATTGTAATTTTATTCTTCATATTATAGTTGGAATCTCCTGGTAGAGGGGCAGAGAAGGCCTGACGGCCTTATCTCTACCAGGTTAAATAAATAAATACTGATACTAAAGGTATGAGATTTCGATTATTTACTAGCAGCAAAAATCTTAAAATTACCTACCTGAATTTGTGTTCCATTGTTTCTAATATGTAGTAAATACATTTGTTGAAAGTTTTAATTTTTTGTCCCATTTCAAAAGTTGGATGCGCGGTTTATTCGAGGGCGCGAGATATTCGAGAAAATACGGTAGTAGGCATAATACTATAAAATACAGTTTTTCAAACTAATAGTTTTAAATAACTGAAATAAACCAATGCCATTTAAGAAGGAAACATCACCGCTGTGAAGTAACGGTTTTCATGCCTGATCATGAAACGAGTGGGCCCGGGTTCAAATCCTTGTTGGGACAAGTTACCTGGGTGTTGAAGCTTTCCCGGGGTTTTCTGTCAACCCATTAAGAGCATATGCTGGGTTAACTTTCGGCGCTGGATTCTGGACACATTTCGCTGGCATTATCACCTTCATCTCGTTCAGACATTAGATGACCACAGCAGTTGATAAAACGTCTCGATTAGTAGATGTCAGACATCTTTGAACGCCAGTGGATCGTATCGCAGAAATAGAAAATTCAGACTTTCTGAGCTAGATAGAGTTTCCATCATTAGGAACAGGGTTCTATCTGTTGGGTTCGTTCTTGGACAGGAAAGTAGCATTGAGGATCAGTTAATACATCTGCCGTGGCGGGAGCAGCTATCACCGGTTCTTCTCTGAAATCGCCTGGGCCAAACCCGCATGAATCATGCGAAGATGAGAGGAAAAGAAAACTTATTTATTTGTCCATGTAGCTACATGTGTGATGTTGGAGCATGAGGGTACAGGTGAAGTGAAGCAGGCAGATGCACATGTGCTGCATTCTTACGACGACAGATTCTAATTATGCGGACCACTGACGTGTAAGAGTAGCGGAGGTGCATTTACAGCCCACATAACGCTTGATGGAAGACTTCACCTTGCTCTAATTTCTCATCAAAGAATACAGATAACCCTATTTTGAAATAATTTGTATCGCGGTACTGTTTGACGCACCTAATTGGATTGCTGCCCATGTTTCCATAGCAACCAAGTATTTATTTACGCTACCAACTTATGCACCAATCCTATATTTCCTAACAAAAAAGATCAGAATTGAAAAAAAATATATATATTTTTTTATAATTAAACCTGTGAAAAAAATGATCGCTTACTATATGTATTAAATGATCAATAATTGCTCTATGATGTGTTAAAATGTGATTTCATAACCTTTAGTAGTAGATAGGGACCGATGGCGGACTTACATGAGGACGGCAATGAATCTCCGGGTTCCTTAAAAGCCATTTATAAATAAGAAAGTAATCTTTAGTAATATATTAAAACTATTAACGTACTCTAATTTACAAGCGCTCCAAGCAGTCCTTAGAGAAGTCAAGTTTCTCTATGTGATTAATATAATGTAAGTAGTTCTAATTTCAAAAGTCGCTTATCACTTAAAATTATCATTATGTGGACAGATTGTGAAGTAGATATTTCAGGAAGTCCAGGAGGCCTTTGGGATTTAGAGCTTTTTTGGTATTATTTGTTTAATCATTTATTTGTTTACTTCATTTGCCTAGTCAATATATATCTATCTAATATATCTAACTTACGTACCTGTCCAATCAATCAAATTTTTCAATCTAACTAATCTTTATATCTAATCTATCTATCAAGTCTATCTAATCTGTCTGACGTCTATTCCATCCATCTACCTATGTATCTGTTTACTTCTTTATTATTTACTTATTCGTTCATTTATTAATTCATTAATTTATTCATATATTCATTATTCATTCATTTATTCATCCATTTATTATTTATTTATTTAGTCTTTCATTCATTATTTGTTCATTTATTTATTTATTTATTCATTTATTATAGACATATTCATTCATTTATTATTTATTTATTCATTCATTCATTCATTTTTTCATGAATTTATTATTTATTTATTTATTTATTCATTAATTTATTACTTATTCATTCATTTATTATCCACTTATTCATTTATTTACTCATTTTTTCATTCACTTATTACTAATTTATTTATTTACTTGTTCTTCTATTTATTTATTATTTACTCATTCATTTATTATTTTATTATTTATTTATTTATTCATTCATTTACTATTTATTTATTAATTTATTATTTATTTATATATTATCTTATTCATTTATTGTTATTTACTTATTTATTATTTATTTATTTATCCAAGAATTCATTTATTATTTACTTATCCATTTATTTATTTATTTATTTATTTATTCATTCATTATTATTATTATTTATTTACTCATTCATTTATTGTATAATTATTTATTTATTTATTCATTCATTTACTATTCATTTACTTATCTTTCTTCATTCATTACTAATTTATTTATTTATTTAATTATTTATTTATTTATTCATTTACTATTTATTTATTTATTCATTCAGGCATTCATTTATTATTTACTTATTCATTATTATTTATTTACTCATTCATTTATATATATATATATATTTATTATTATTCATTTATTATTTATTTATCCAGGCATTCATTTATTATTTACTTATTCATTATTATTATTTATTTACTCATTCATTTATTATATATATTAATTTTTTATTTATTCATCCATTTACTTATTAATCCATTCATTATTAATTAATTTATTATATATTTATTATTTATTCATTAATTCATTTACTTATCCATTTATTTATTTAGTCAGTTATTCATTTATTATTTATTTATTTATTCATTCATTTACTTATTTATTGTTTATTTATTTGTTTATTATTAACTTATTTCATCATTAATTTATTATTTATTTATTCATTCATTCATTTACTTATTTGTTTATTTATTCGTTTATTATTAACTTAATTACTCATTCATTTATCATTTATTTATTCATTCATTTATTGACATATTTATTTATTTCACAATAACTCGACGGAATAAGACGGTGATAAATAATATTTTCTTCGAGGAATCTGAAAAAAATCAATTAAACCTTCACAATACAAAATTAAATCTAACACGAAAACTTCAATTTTATCATCACCGACCACACATTTGTACAGATTCAGAAAGCAACATACTTTATTTTGAATGTTATGAAGACTCTCTTCTTGATACAATTCAATAGGCCTAATATCTTTTTTCTTTCTCATAATTAGACATTCCCTGCAGAGTGTTTACACCGATATTAATGAGTTTATAATTAATAACTTAATTAGCTCTGCTGTTCCTCGGTGTTGACGAGCCCTTTTGTACTTCCCTCAGTCACGGCTCGCCTCCCCCCTCCCGCGCCAGTTAACGATCCTGCACGGCAATTAAAGGATTGCATGAGCAAATACGAGGCAGGCCATCAAGCTGGCTAATAAACCCTCCCTGCTTTTCCTCAAAAACGAGCTAAAAGTTACAATAAAAATTACTACAGCTAAAGTTTATCCCCATCTTTATATTTATGGTTAAAATAAAACAATTGACTGCGCTCTATGGGGCTCTGCACAAAGAGAACCACCCAAAGTATTGTTTACCTTGCCTGTCGGAGGTTCAATTTTATTGTAATTTGAGAATGATTACGTTAAGATGTGATTATCCCGTGATCTAATACATTGATGCCGATACTGCGCGGGACGCCCTGTTATTACGGCTAATCAATACGCCCACCTCCCTTCATACAATAGAATTTTAACACCTACTCCAGAAACTCTGGGCTATGTCTTTCATGAGGCATTCGCAACAACCTCTTCATTCTTTCGAAACTTGCCTCCAATTCTCGTTATTTGATTAAGTCATATTTTCCATTTTTACTGGATAAATAGCTCATCTAGGAAGCGAGTTAACAACAACATAGAGATATATTTAATATGATACAGACATGTTCATAAAATGTAAGTCTAAAATCCAATAATCGTTTTCGCGTTAAAATACGCTCCTCAGAAATAGGCTAATAAAAGTTGGTTAAATTAAATTTTTTCAAACTCGAAACAATTCTGAAATAGTTAAGAGATTTTTAATAGTACATTATGCAACGAGCCTATAATGGTAGTAATTAAGAAGCGAGTATGTTTGTTTATGAAACGAGCGCAAGCGAGTTTCATGATTTTCATACGAGCGTCTTAATTACCATTATAGGCAAGTTTCATACCACTTTTTATGCGCGACCATATTTCTAACTTGAAATTATTCATAAGTATTCATGTTATGGTTATCTAAGTGAGGAGCGGAACTGACCTTCTAAATTGTGAGATATGCGCAGACGCGAAAGTATTGATTTTTTTCCGAGGAACGAATGTCATTGACTTTGATATAATCTAGAGAATAACATGAACATTAATCTTGATATAACCTGGAAATTGATTTAGACATTGAAAAACGAGATGAGAAATTGAATTTATTTGAATATTATTTACAATTAACGCTAATTATTATAGTAACAGAACATAACCTTCTGCGACAGTATTGGATTTCCAGCCTCCGTGACTTTTCGCTAATTGTCTTTCGATTGCATATCCGAGAATAATCGATACTTGCAGTTTTATAATGGTACAATGGTGATTTCTCATTGGCTGAACAACTGAATTATAATGAATAGGTGTACTTTAATGAGGTCCATTAAAGGGCTACTACCAGGTTATAATTACTACATTTCGGCATGGTCGAGCATAAAAGAATTTAAAATATTATTACACAATGATTTATAGAACTAGTGCCTAAAGACAACTTTTATATCACGAATGGTTATTTTATAGGCGAGAGCCGAAGTCTTGTGCCGTAAGAACCGTGAGTTATGTAAAGTATCTTTAGCCTTCAGTTGTATACATGATTTTTACAATACCTTCATAAAAGTCTAAGTATATTAAAAGTAATAATTACAATATAGAACTAGCAGCTGTTTTGTTTCTATATCTACGGATCGTCAAATGTTTTGTGTTGTGTTTCTAAGAAAACAAAATATAAACAACGGAAACATTTTAATTAAATCCAGATTGTTCTTGTAAATAAAGTATGAGTGAATACATTGAAATTAATGATCCTGAAGAAATACTTCAAAAAATAAAATTCTTTACAATAGAAGCGGTAAGGAAATGTTACTTTTTAAGCTTTCACACATTAAAAACGTTTCCAAGTCCATCTGATATCGAAATCACAGATCTACACCAACTGTTTTTAGCATGGCCTCCTTGTATAAAGATATAAATCATTGAAACAAAGAAACATCAAATTAAATCACTTATTTATCGATTAATACGTCACTGTTAGTGTTGAAATTGCCTGCATAAAGAAACAACATCCCGACTAGCTTGGTGGTTCCTTTAAGGATTATCTCAAAGAATCTATAAGCACAAAGTGATAGATAATCACTTGAAATGGAAAACACACATAGAAAATATTACTCCTAAATTGAGCTCTGCCTGTTATGCATTAAGATCTTCATCCTTTACTGGCAGTATGTACCTCAACATAGCGTACTTAGACACTTTCATTCTATGATGAAATAGGGATTAAAATTCTGGGGCACCTAGTCTGAAGCTAAACATATTTTTCGTGATAATTATTATGGTTCTTTTTTATTTGTTGTGATTATATTAACTATTATGCTTTATTATACCTACAAAAGAGAGTTTTATGGATAATGACAGGTGTACATAAAAGGACAACTTATAATATTATTTTTTATCAAAATTTTGAAATACTGATCTTATCTTGTAGGTACATTTTCCCTAACGCTATTTTATATTTAAATCCAAGATACATTTAGTACCAATCAAAATATTCATAAGTGCACTACAAGACATAAATCAGATCTTCATCTACCCTCTGCTAGTCTCAGTTGTTATAAAAAAAGTAGTTCACTATTCATGTTTGCGGTCTTCAATGAATTGCCGCTGGCCTTCTATGCCCAAGGTTGCGGGTTCGATCCCGGGCCAGGTCGATGGCATTTAAGTGTGCTTAAATGTGACAGGCTCATGTCAGTAGATTTACTGGCATGTAAAAGAACTCCTGCGGGACAAAAATTCCGGCACATCCGGCGACGCTGATATAACCTCTGCAGTTGCGAGCGTCGTTAAATAAAACATAACATCAATGAATTGCCTAATATTCTTAAAGCTTTGAAAGGCCGAGAGAAAAAAGTTCAGAACAGAATTAACCAAATGTCTACATACTAATACCTTCTACTCAACTGATGAATTGTTTATGGTTGTAAATTTAATTTATTTCCTATGCTTTGCATGTTTTTTAATAAATTTTGACGTGTTCCACATCTCAAAACCAGAACGCCGTTGTAAGATCTACGGAATACAATGTATACAATACAAGTATGTTTAGCACTAATAATGTGATGGATCTGAGACGATTCTAAACGGCGTCGGGATTGTATCCGGCGTGGCTTAGTGGATAAAGCATCAGTACGTAGAGCTGAAAACCCGGGTTCAAATCCCGGCGCCGGAGAGAATTTTTCTCCGTTCCATCTCTCTTTCATCATGTGATGACGCAGAATATCTGCATGGAAATATCATATGTACTTCGGTACATCGAAATATATATGATATGCGTAATAAATCACTTTGTGATTTAAGACGGCGCCCATACCGTCGGATCCCGGCCAATCAGTCACTCATCTGAGTGCACCTCAACACATGTATGGACTTCGGTCCTGTGTTCATAGACATCTATGACGTAGTGCAGAGGGCGGCCACTAGAGGGAACCCAAGAGATGGAGCTTAATCTGAGACGATTCTAAACGGCGTCGGGATTGTATCCGGCGTGGATAAGTGGATAAAGCATCAGCACGTAGAGCTGAAAACCCGGGTTCAAATCCCGGCGCCGGAGAGAATTTTTCTCCGTTCCATCTCTCTTTCATCATTTCATTATTTCACTATGTTTATTTTTTTATGAGGTAAATTTTTATGTAACTACCTCTTTTGATCTCATTATGTAGTGTCAGTATGTGATTACTTAATTCCGATCCAGTTGTACGTTGGCCTGATGGCCTTAACTACACCAGAATAAATGGATGGATGGATGGATGGATGGATAGACAGACAGACAGACAGACAGACAGGCAGGCAGGCAGGCAGGCAGGCAGGCAGGCAGGCAGACAGGCAGGCAGGCAGGCAGGCAGGCAGGCAGGCAGGCAGGCAGGCAGGCAGGCAGGCAGGCAGGCAGGCAGACAGACAGACAGACAGACAGACAGACAGACAGACAGACAGACAGACAGATAGATAGATAGATAGATAGATAGATAGATAGATAGATAGATAGATAGATAGATAGATAGATAGATAGATAGATAGGTGAGTGAGTGAGTGAATGAATGAATGAATGAATGAATGAATGAATGAATGAATGAATGAATGAATGAATATGTTCAACTATGTAAGCAAGTTTTAAGAGAAGGCCTTACGGCCTTAACTCTGCCAGGTTAAATAAAGCCATTATTATTATTATTATTATTATTATTATTATTATTATTATTATTAATTATTATTATTATTATTATTATTATTATTTCTCAAATGCTACTAAAATATTAGTAAATCGACTCTTAATTAAAAATGAAAATTAAATCTTGCACGATGCAGTGTTAATAACTCACTATCCAGTTCTGTTCTCATGCCACCGTTGAGATGTGTCAGCCCGCCACTTGAAACGTAATCAGACCGAGCAGTACGTAGCTCGACTCCGGAAGAAATACGGTAAACCTAAAATAGGCGATAATAATGCTATTAAGTCGATTGAAAGTTCTGGGAAAGCAGTCCAATGTCTTGCGAACTATTAGTCCGCAAAGTACTCTGCTATCAAGGCCGGGATGTGGTTTCGTTTTCTAATATTAGATGGAGGTCACGTGGATTGAACCACTTCAAGATTCAGCTCATGAACAGTACTGCTGCACAAACATGATATTACCATTTCAGACTTATTCTATGATTGGCAGTTATGAAACACCTTCTTCCCTTTGTCTTCAGCTCAAGCAGTATTATCGATAGTTATGACTTGAACTATCGAAACTATCGATAGTCAAACTGTTTCCAATACTATCGATAGTTCTGGCGAATATCGATAGTATCGAAAAATGTGGAGATCAGTCATTACAAGGTTTTCAAACTGAAGCTGGGTAACACGATTCTTTTTCAGCGACTCAATCAGACATTACGAATCGTTTGTAACGATTCATTCACGGTTTGTTCATAACTCATCCCAGTCTATGACTCCAAATATTCTTCTGAATCGTAAACGAACGACTCATACGATTCTTCACTTTGCAATCATGAGTAAAATAAAATCGTTCTACATATCTCTCGTAGACGACAGAGTTGGCCCGGCAAGGATACAGTCTCTTTGCAATGAGAGTTGAGACATTGGATTGTCTCTTTCTCAATGGCTAGAATCAGTTTTTATGACATCCATTAATTTGCAGAATTATGGAGGATAGTTTTCCTCAATTGTAGCTATATGATTATGTCTCGTGACGAGAATATTGTACGAAATGGAAATATAAAAATTGGAAATTTATCCTTTGAATAGGTGGAAAAATTCAAATTCCTGGGAGCAACAGTAACAAATATAAATGATACTCGGGAAGAAAATGCCTGTTATTATTCGGTTGAGAAGCTTTTGTCATCCAGTTTGCTGTCAAAAAATCTGAAAGTTAGAATTTACAAAACAGTTATATTACTGGCTGTTCTTTATGGTAGTGAAACTTGGACTCTCACGTTGAGAGAGGAACATAGGTTAAGGGTGTTTGAGAATAAGGTGCTTAGGAAAATATTTGGGGCTCAGAGGGATGAAGTTACAGGAGAATGGAGAAAGTTACACAACACAGAACTGCACGCATTTTATTCTTCACCTGACATAATTAGGAACATTAAATCCAGACATTTGAGATGGGCAGGGCATGTAGCACGTCTGGGCGAATCCAGAAATGCATATAGAGTGCTAGTTGGGAGGCCGGAGGGAAAAAGACCTTTGGGGAGGCCGAGACGTAGGTGGGAGGATAATATTAAAATGGATTTAAGGGAGGTGGGATATGATGATAGAGACTGGATTGGTCTTGCTCAGGATAGGGACCAATGGCGGGCTTATGTGAGGGTGGCAATGAACCTCCGGGTTCCTTAAAAGCCAGTAAGTAAGTAAGTTTTCCTCAATTATAATTTATAAACTCAACCTTAGTATCAAATACAATTTTTACATTAAATCCCTATTTAACTACTACGCAAATTTCAATGGGATTATCGATAGTAGAAACAACAGTCGATAGTACTATCGATACTATCGTTAGTGACTATCGCCCACCTCTAATTCCCAGGCAATGTCTCCGTGTATTTCGCCCCATACCATTTTGTCTTTTTACGTATTTTGTCCACTTTTTTCTTATTCATAGAATTTTCACTCAGCCTTCTTTCGTCCGCCATAATTTTCTATTCATATAAATCAAGTCCATATTATATAATCACCCAGCTTTGTTCTTCCTCCATTTTCAAGGCGTTCATTTGCCTAATTATATTGATCATTGATTTAATTCACAATGTGCTCAGTCAATTTAAGAGAGCAGTGTATTATGATAATAAATTATTGAAAGGATTTTATTTTATCCTTCAAATATGCAGAAATTTCATCCGAACAAATGAAACTTTTCGTTCTGCGAGAGAATTTCACAAAGTTTCATTTGTTTGGATCAAACTTCTTCATATTTGAAGGACAAAACTAAAACTCTGTCAATAATTTATTATCATAATACTGTTCTCTTAAATTAACTGAGCATATTGAGAATTAAATCAATGGCTTTCCCAAAACACGCTATGAAATGTATCATATAAAACAATTTTTATCTCAAAAAGAAAGCAAAAAACAGAAAAATTGTATTAAACATATGTTTGAAATACCTCAAAGAATAACGCCCTGAAATTAATGACATTACTTACAGTTCACCTTATACAGGGTGTTTCCGAGGTGGTGTTACAAACTTTCAGGGATGATGGCGAAGGACACATATATCAATTTGAAATAAGGAACCTTGGTCCGGAAATGACCGAGTCGAAAGTTGCAAGCAAAAATAGTTGTGTGGAAATGAAATAATTTTATTCCTCTGTACACCTTATTTATGTGTATTTATCTGTACATCTTACACATACTGTATTCATCTGACGTTGTTTACGTTGTCTACTTACAGTATTCCATTCAGTGCGCTGTCTGAGGGATGGGGACAGGAAACTACACTAAAGCAATGCAGATAGCGTAATGTGTAACGGACATGGTCGGTCCTGATATGCACGTCTGTAGACAGCAGTGTATGTGTACAAGTTGCAGTGTCCAGTCGATCAGTCCTAGTGAAATGAAGGAGTACACGAGAGCGGAATAAGCAGACCTGATTTTCGAATACGGATGAGCCAATGGGAACAGTAGACAAGCTCACAGATTGTATCGGGGCAAGTACCCACGTAGGAGACATCCGTCCCATACCATATTTCCACGACTGTTCCAAAAGTTAAGGGAAGGAGGGCACGTGGTTCCAAATTACAATTTAATTTCCACACAAATATTTTTGCTGTAACTTTCGACTCACAAGGAGAGGACACGCTCTGTATATCACAGAATTAAATAAGATTTTGTGACATGAAAGTTTAAGACGTACTGTTTAAAGTCATACCTGGTATGGGTGGCCAATGACCCCTCGTTTTGAAAATATTGGCTATTGTTTGTGACATACTTCCGTTAGGTGTCTAATAGGAAAACATTAGACTGTGTAACGGTGTAGCTCATATGGTTGGATGCTGAGTTGTTATCCAGGCAACTTGAGTTCGATTCCTAATGCCTTCTCATTTTTTAAAGCTTGACATTATTATTATTATTATTATTATTATTATTATTATTATTATTATTAATTTTTTAATTTTTTATTCACTTTCAGTTGTCAGCTCCTATATTCAAAGCCATGTTAAATATGCGTGGTATGCATCAAAATTAATAAACGAACGAGAAGTGTTTGTGAATGTGAAGAATGTCTGTTTCGCAGCAGAAGTGCGGAAAAATGTGTGTGACTGTGGACAACCTTCTTTCATTTGCTGTGCATGGTGCAGGACATATGTATGTTTTGTGTGTTTTTTATGACATTTATCATAATGAATCGGGACACAATGAAGTGGAATACCTGCTACAGAAACATAACAGACACCAGTGACACATCTTACCCGCCTACGTGAGCAATACTTCATTGTTTATCCTTTACAATACAATGTTAGCTAATTATAATTTGTTTAAAACATGATGAAGCGTTCAATACGTTGAGAAATATGATATACGTAAATTGATTATTGTGATCACAATATTAATCATTATTAAAAGAAAAAAAAAGTAGGAACAGTTAAGATTCGAACTCAGGTTGTCTGGATAACAACTCAGCATCCAACCATATGGGCTACGCTGTTACACAGTCTAATGTTCCCTATTAGGCACCTAACGGAAGTATGTCACAAACAATAGCCAATATTTTCAAAACGAGGGGTCATTGGCCACCCATACCAGGTATGACTTTAAACAGTACGTCTTATACTTTCATGTCACAAAATCTTATTCCATTCGGTGATATACAGAGCGTGTCCTCTCCTTGTCAGTCATTTCCGGACCATGGTTCCTTATCTCAAATTGATACAGGTGCCCTTTGCCATCATCCCTGAAAGTTTGTAGCACCACTTCGGAAACACCCTGTATATCAATGTTTTATTCCCTGTTTTCTTCGCATAGAACACACGTTTATCTAATTTGTGATTGTAGTCGGATTGTCTCATAGAGTATTGACAAGTTAGTGCTGCTTTATTATTATTATTATTATTATTATTGTTGTTATTATTATTATTATTATTATTATTGGCCACCCATACCAGGTATGATTTTAAACAGCACGTCTTGTACTTTCATCTCACACAATCTTATTCCATTCGGTGATATACAGAGCGTGTCCTCTCCTTGTCAGTCATTTCCGGACCATGGTTCCTTATCTCAAATTGATACAGGTGCCCTTCGCCATCATCCCTGAAAGTTTGTAGCACCACTTCGGAAACACTCTGTATATCAATGTTTTATTCTCTGTTTTCTTCGCATGCCAATAGTACACAGGCTTATCTAATTTGTGATTGTAGTCGGATTGTATACGCATCTGTCTCATACACTATTGACAAGTTAGTGCTGCTTGTGTGTGCGAGGTATTGCCAGATCTACTAAAAGCGATAGTCCCTACGAATGGAACTGCGTGGAGAGTGTCAGCCACTCTTCACTGGACTTGGGTAACGGTCTGGATCAATTTAATTTATTGCCTTATTACCATGTTAATATTTTATAAGTTCCTCTAAACATGGCAACCGGACGCAGATCTCAAATTAACATAACTTCGCAATGTACAAGGGGCACGCCCCCGTTTGATCCTTGACGCCAGGTGCACTGTTGCTGACAACGATTTAATGACTGCCCGACACATTTATTACGAACTGGGAGATGGGACTCCCTCCACTACATCAATAGGTCCCCTTCAATTGCAACTATATATCACGTGGCAGGCTTATCTTGCCCGCAGACTTACGACTTCAGGTTTTCTTGGATTACAAGATAAAGTTAGAAATTACTTTTGTTCGCCCACATGCGTTACGGATGTCAGAGAAGATAAACGAACGACAGATCCAGTAAATCACACTTCAATTTGTTTCTTGCGCCTTATCTCTCTGGTGCTTAAGAGGGAAGTAGGGTATGCAAATTCTGCTTTGAATACTGTGATCATTATTATTTAATTGCTGTTAATGGATCTGCAGTTGCTATGGCAATAACTTAGCTGTAATCTATATAAATATAATTTGAACTGGTAATGGAAATTACGGGAAAACGGCTGAACTGATTTTAATAAATGACCCCTCATTTTGAAGCTTGGAACCCAAAGTTTTTCATAAAAATAGTAATTTTTAGTGAAATGTCAATTTTCCTACATTATTTTCCTATTTTCCAAAATCCATTTGTCGTCAGTTTTGAGAAATAGGTAATAGCCCTTTCAGAATAAAGCAAAACAAAACAAAAACACACTACAATAAACAATATCACACGAAGGCTATGACCTGCAGGATTGCTGACATATTTAGAGTTCAGATGGCTGACATAATGCCAATATGTTGATCTTCATTTGTGTAACTTTTTCTGAACGTTTCTGTAATATTAGTTATTAAAAACTTCAAGACTTACTAAAAAGAAGATTCTCTGGTGTGTAATTTTCTGAGTACAGCTGTCTGTGTATTGGATATTAAAAACTACAAAACTTATTAATGTTTGATGACATTAACATTAAAAATGAAATATTATTAGGCCTATAGTGAATGCCATGATGTATTTGTCACCAATTATACAGATTAATGCTTTATTGATGATATGAAAGTGAAACCTTTTGGGGTTATATAAGTAGGCGTAGAGAATATCTGAAGTTAGATCTTCATTTCTATAATATTTACTGAGTGACGGCTATATAGTAGTCTATACAAAACTTACTTAAGATAACAATATTGTTATTAAAGTGAAATATTTTTATAGTTATTAGTCAAGTGGTATGGGTCTTTTCCATATATTTAATGGCGGTGTGGTATAGATATTTAAAGTTGAAAGTTAGAATTTATAAAACAGTTATGCTACCGGTTGTTCTTTATGGTTGTGAAACTTGGATTTTCACTTTGAGAGAGGAACAGAGATTAAGGTTGTTCGAAAATAAGATGCTTAGGAAAATATTTGGAGCTAAGAGGGATGAAGTCATAGGGTACTGGAGAAAGTTACACAACGCAGAACTATACGCATTGTATTCTTCACCTAACACAATTAGGAACATTATATCCAGACATTTGAGATGGGCAGATCATGTAGCACGTATGGGTTAATCTAGAAATGGTATAGAGTGTTAATTGGAAGACCTGAAGGGAAAAGACCTTGAGGGAGGCAGACGTAGATGGGAGGATAATATTAAAATCGATTTGAGAAGGGTGGGATATGATGATAGACACTGGATTAATCTTGCTTAGGATAGGGACTTCCAAACTTGTCTGGTATTCTTCATTGGAAATAAATTTGAAACATTTTAATTTGAATTGTAATGAACTTAGTTTGTAGCATTTGCTGCACAAGCCACTAGTTATCTTATATTTCATTCAGCACTTCTTAACATTCATAACTAACAAAGAAACTGGTGTTCTTGTTTCAGACGTCTTTCTTCACAGATAAAATGGTGCACTGCAGTTTTTTGTTTTTGTTTGGTCACAACTCATACAGAATCCATGTTGAATCTTTCGTACACTACTTTTAACACTTGGATATGAATATTTGATTAAATGGCGATCTTACTCGTGTTAATTATGTAAGCATGTGCTTCTTACAGCTGTTTCGGTGCTATTTGACACCATCCTCAGAGCCTTCTGTGTCACGGCGTCATCTCAACTTCGCTGCCTGTTGTGTGGGTGCGTTCGTGTGATGAAGAGTTGAGTCAAATAGTGTATGTGTTCTGAAATTGATCTGTGTGTTGAGTATCTGATTATGGTGTGTTTTTCTCCAAATATAAAAATTGGAGATTTATCCTTCGAAGAGGTGGAAAAATTCAAATATCTTGGAGCAACAGTAACAAATATAAATGACACTCGGGAGGAAATTAAACGCAGAATAAATATGGGAAATGAGTGTTATTATTCGGTTGAGAAGCTCTTATCATCCAGTCTGCTGCCCAAAAATCTGAAAGTTAGAATTTATAAAACAGTTATATTACCGGTTCTTCTGTATGGTTGTGAAACTTGGACTCTCACTCTGAGAGAGGAACATAGGTTCAGGGTGTTTGAGAATAAGGTGCTTAGGAAAATATTCGGGGCTAAGCGGGATGAAGTTACAGGAGAATGGAGAAAGTTACACAACAGAGAACTGCACGCATTTTATTCTTCACCTGACATAATTAGGAACATTAAATCCAGACGTTTGAGATGGGCAGGGCATGTAGCACGTATGGGCGAATCCAGAAATGCATATAGAGTGTTAGTTGGGAGGTCGGAGGGAAAAAGACCTTTAGGGAGGCCGAGACATAGATGGAAAGATAATATTAAAATGGATTTGAGGGAGGTGGGATATGATGATAGAGAATGGATTAATCATGCTTAGGGTAGGGACCAATGGCGGGCTTATGTGAGGGCGGCAATGAACCTCCGGGTCACTTAGTCCATGAGGATTTACTTGTCTAGTCCCTTTTAGAAAGAGAGAGAATGCTCACCATCTCTCTCTACCCCAATTTATGATGGTCGACACTCCTTCAAACGACCACGAGTTACCAGTGGCGGCATTCTCTTCCTCTTCAAATTCTGACTCCACTCCGCCAGAAAGTTCGTCTGTGTCCGTGTCGTCCAAATTGATTACGAAAGAATAATAAATTTCCATCTACAAGTCCATCCTTCGCCCAATAAAATTTTTCAACTTTTTCTATGCGTTCACAGGCCTTCCTCCAATTTTCTTTCATCACTTTTGCAAGTGTGTTCATTTTTAACCTGTTAGACACGTTTTTTAAGAGTTGTGTTCGGGCGTTTCTTTCCTGGAGTTCGCAGCACACTTCCACTTCCGCTTCCGCTTTCTAGCGCTTCCCTTTTTTTTTTTTTTTTTTTTTTAACATCACGAGATGACATATCTGTCGCTGCAATAGTTCTTTCGATAAAACTCGGCACAGATATTGTTTGTTTTCCGCATTTCAGTGCCAAATAATCTCCAGTAAAGAATTTATGTGCATTAATAACCATGTTCATATCGTCCGACTTCAAGGCTTTCCCGCGTTTTCCCATATTGCCTACCATTATTATTAAATACAAGAGCAAAACACTCATTACAATATTTAAGGTAAGAGTGAAACCATGTATCTCCGAAAACATTTTAATTTGTGAATTATATTATATTAAATTGGTACAACAAGATACAAACTGTAGGGCACACCTGTGGAGTAACGGTCAGCGCGTCTGGCCGCGAAACCAGGTGGCCCGGGTTCGAATCCCGGTTTGGGCAAGTTACCTGGTTGAGGTTTTTTCGAGGTTTTCCCAATACGAGCAAATGCTGGGTAACTTTCGGTGGTGGACCCCGGACTCATTTCATCGGCATTATCACTTTCATTTCATTCAGACGCTAAATAACCTGAGATGTTGATACAGCGTCGTAAAATAACCTAATAAAAAAAAAGATACAAACTCACTTCACTATTCACAAAATACTACTAACTAATGAACTCGAACAACCCCGAGACGCCACTGAGAGATCCACTAATTGGGTTTGCAAAAGTGTGAAGGGAGAAGGGAGGAGAAAGGGCATTCCAAGAATTGTACAAAAGGAAACCTCTTGCCCGTCACATCTGGTGGCAGTCGGTAGACAAGGACCTCAGACAAGGTCAGTAGAAATCACGCCAACTTAATCCTCATGCACTTTAGTTAGTTATGTGTAGGACTTCCATGTCTGTATTTATGTTAGGCCTATTGTATGTGTGGTTGGCATTAGTTATGTGTTCGGCATATGTAGATGTATTGTGTCCTCTGGTATATATAAAAATAAGTACGCTAAATGCTATCGTCCATTTTGTACGAAATAATGTTATTTTAATGTAAACATATTAGAAAATTTTAAGTTTTATAAAAGTGCTCATACCTTTGACTGACCTTTCACACAATTAGTATTATACTAAATTAAGACACTATTCTTCTCGTCTCCAGAGGTAGAGTCAAACTTGGTCGAAGCAATACAATGTTCACTGACTCCTGAACCAGAGGAGAAGGCCGACCTTGCCAGTTAACAGAAGGAATGGATCAAATGATTCCAAGCTATAACGAGATGTTTGTTTCGGGAAGTTTCGCTGTAGGGCACGCAGATAGTTGCGGAGGTCTTGTCTGAGGATGGCCCTGGATGGCAATTGCATCCTTCGGTCTCCAGGCAACAGAATCAAGATGCCGTTTGAGTATAAGCTGCCCAATACTGCCTAATCTCAAACAATAGAAATGTGTCTCTACAGAAAACGGTCCACTCTCTTAAAATTCCGATGCAACATGGTCAAACAAATGTTTTGCTAGATTCGCTCGAAGTGTCTATTCATCAACAGTAATCTCACTAGAGGTTTTGATTTATCTAGAGAAAATCAAAACTCTAGTGGGATTTAATTGACTAATACACGATTAGAAGAAAGTATATAAAGATTAGAAGTAATGAAGTACTCTAATACAATAAAATATTAATTGACTTACAGAAATACAACTGTCTTCAAATGTATTATTACACCATCTCAACATTACGCTAGATGGCAGTAGTGTTTTATGATTGTGTTTTCTTGTTATCAGTTGTGCCAACTATGGAATCTTCATTGAACTCTGTGGACGGTTACTAGTTAAGAAGGCTTTGTTGATTCAGTTTCATTTTTATTAAAACATTTGCATTCCACTTCAATCATCCGGATCCCAGTAATCAACGTCACTTGACAGATGATTTTCAATAAATCTTAGTATTAAACAATCTCTGATACGTGACTATCCATAATATCATATAGCAGAAGTTATAACATAACCTAAATAATATAAACAAGTGTTAGAAAAGTTTTAATTAGGGATGGTGAAATAAACAAGAAACGTTTTAATTAACGATGATGAAATAAAAAATAAACATGTATAATTTTAAAAGAAACAACTATTGAAAGTACAATTTTCATATTTGAATGTTTTAGTGGTTGGTGGTTGAGTTGATGTTATATTGGACGTGTGCGTAAAAGAAGTGAACTAGTTGATGTACATGGTGTATCCCTCAACTTATTCAGGATTTCCGAATGGTGCTCTTCATATATGACCAGTGATCTTTATTAATTCTTGTTCTTGAATGCCAATGCGTGTCATATTTGAAACTGCTGTGCATCGACTGGAGTGGTTTGTAATTTTGTCTTTTGACGTCCAGACCAATGCAGTTTGAAATGTTGGCAAACAAAGAAACAAATGCTAGGGTAGTGATAAAAGAACAAATGCTAGGGAAGCGATAAAATTAAACAAATGTTAGGAAGCGATAAAATTGTGCGAGAAGCAGCCATGATTGGTTGAAAGACGTCGTTTTTTACCTTTTTATTGGTCAAAAGTAGTGTGACGTAGTAAAAGTGTAATAGTCTCTTTAATATTGCAGAACTTACCATTAGAAATCAAACGAGTGGCCACACAGGTCTGTCGCTTTTATCGATTACAACATATCAATGTGAGAGTCCGCGCGGCACTGATAATTTTATGCGCATATTCGGCGCACTCGTCCGTAGAAAGGGGAAGTGGCGTCTTTGCGCATGCTCAAAAGAGTTACATTGGTTCATTGTCTATTAGCAACCTTAGCATTCAGCTGTGACTCATAATGTTATTATAGGAAACATTTCAATTTCTGGTCATTTTTTGTTTCTCCACGGATCCCGGAAGGGATGTCCATACTCGGTGCGGAAAAATACGTAATTATTCTACATCAAAATTTGTCTGTTTAACTGAGAACGATGAATTATTTTAATTTCTACGCAGCCGCCATTTTCAGTTGACTATCCATGCGGGAAAAAAATGACGGTCGCAAAGCATGTTTCATAGTACCGTAAAGGATTTGCAGTTTGAAGTGCTGGCAAACAAAGTAACAAATGCTAGGGACGCGATAAAAATAAACAAGTGTTAGGAATAGGAAATGTAAAAAATTATATATTACAGTTATATGAACACTAATAAATATAATACAATTATTAAAAATTAATTTACTTTTACTAATTTTTTAATAATTATATTTATTAGTGTTCATATAATAGTAATATATAATTTTTTACGTTTCCTCTCAAATCTATGAACACTGTACAGTTGGCCCAAACATGTGTGGTTTATCTTTGAATATGAAAAAAATGCCTTTTACTAATTTTTTAATACTTACTTACAAATGGCTTTTAAGGAACTCGGAGGTTCATTGCCGCCCTCACAAAAGCCCGCCATCGGTCCCTATCCTGAGCAAGATTAATCAATTCTCTATCATCATATCCCACCTCCCTCAAATCCATTTATATATTATCTTCCCATCTACGTCTCGGCCTCCCCAAAGGTCTTTTTCCTCCGGTCTCCCAACTAACACTCTATATGCATTTCTGGATTCGCCCATACGTCCTACATGCCCTGCCCATCTCAAACTCTGGATTTAATGTTCCTAATTATCAGGGAACGGATTTATATGGACTAAAAATATATGAAATATGTAAATATATATGTAGTTATTTTTACCAAAATATGGAATTAAATATGGATTTTTATCAAAATATGGAATTAAATATGGACTTAAAATTATAAAAAAATGACTATGTACGTTAAATATTGGTACATTTTAATCAAACTAAACAAAAATATAATGGACGTACCTTATCTTCCAATGTAGTTTCAACAAAACACAATTTTTATTGTCTGTTACCATAACAATAGGTTACAAACATTTCTTTCAAGTGCTGAAAAGTGAATCTTCTTCTATTGTCTCTGAGGATAGATTTATACTGACTAAAAGAGCGTTCGACGTCACAAGAAGTAACTGGTACATAATTCAATTTCACAATGTCTGCTGGGGATAAGTCCAAGTTAATCTTCACTGTTGATTCACCACTCATCACAGCAACAACCTTTTGTAGTTCTTCATATCCAGGGTTTTTTGAAAGTACAGTGTCCACCTTAGCTCTTACTGCATCTGCAACTTTACCTCTACCACGATTCAGTTGTTCCACAGTACTATTTATAATTTCAAAACTTTCAGATAGTGAAAGGTGCCTATTTTGGAGACTTTTGAGCGTTTTTATGATGCATGAAAATGTATGCTGAATGTGAGCTAAGTCATTCTTCACACTTATGTCATAGGTAACTGTTTTCGCAGTATCAATTGAGACTGCATCTTCAGAGTCCAATGCAAGGAGAACATTGTTAATAGAGTCTATATGTTCGGCATAATATTCAACTGCTTCTAGCCATGTACCCCATCTAGTTAAAATTGGCTTTGGTGGCAATGGAATTTCAGGGTACATTTCTTTCAACACGTTAACTCTACTGGGAGCTTTGAGAAATACTTTTTCACTGATGAAATCAACAAATCTACTTTAGGGAAATTGTCTCTGACCACTTCTGCCACACGATGAAATGCATGCGCCACACAAGTAAAATGAGTCAATTTAGGATATACAACAGATAATGCTTGTCCAGCTTTGACCATATAAGGGCAGCATCGCTAATAAAGAATAACACATTATCGTACATAATACCCTTTGGCCACAGGATACCCATAGCTTCGTTGAACAGTTTAACTATAGTTTTGTTATTGCACTTTTCTAGAACATCACAATGTAAAAGAATTCGTTCAGAATATTGTTCACTTAACAAACCGATAACTACATTACCAACAAGTCTACCTTCTTTGTCGGGAGTCTCATCAATGGAAACCCAAATTGAACTATCTTTAATTTCATCTCTTATCTTCTGTATTGTCTCATCGTAGATGGATGGAGCATACGTCTTCCTAAGTGTTGACTCATCCGGGATTGTATGTTGAGTATATTTTTCAAGGAATTCCCTGAAGACCTTATTCTTTAGTTTGTAGAGAGGAATATCAGCAGAGATGAGAGAACGGCACAGGTCGATGTTAAACTCAGATCTTACATTCGATGTTGTTGGTTGTGTTAAAAACAATTGTCTCTGCTTGGAATTTAGTTGTTTGTTGGCCTGATGTTTACTAGTTGTAATGTGTTGTTGCACCAGGAACTTTTGTGTAGATGATACTGCACACTGACACAAATTACAAAATAATATTTTATTGTCAGTTGATAAACCATCTTCTTTAAATTCTGAAATGTAACTTGTTAGTTTTGATTTTAAATTGACTGAATGACGTACTTTTGGCATATTTACCGTCTTTATAGTATGATTTACAAAACTGAACCTATGTGCACTCTGACTGGCATTTAACTGTTGAGCTGCACAACTGAAGTCTGTTAAAAATTTTAAATTAAATTAATACAGTTTTGTAACTTACTTTCCCATTGTTGATAGGACTGCTAATTTTCAAATAACTCTGATGTTAAAGGGATTACTGAACATGTGTTTAAATCTCTATTGTTGAAATGTATTTTTAAAAGTTAATGGAATTTTGTTTTGTTTTATTGTTAAACCTAATATAATATGGACTGTTTTATATGAAATATGGAAAATATATGGAAATTAACGAAAATATGTACTAAACTCTAAAATATGGAAAAATATGGAAAATAAAAGTAGGATTTTTCAACCATACACATTGTGAAACATAAAGATAATGCAAAATATAAATTATATTAGCTTTATAAGTAAATATGTATTTACATATAAATCCTTTCCTGCTAATTATGTTAGGTGAAGAATACAATGTGTGCAGTTCTGCGTTGTGTAACTTTCTCCATTCTTCTGTAACTTCATCCCTCTTAGCCCCAAATATTTTCCTAAGCACCTTATTCTCAAACACCCTTAACCTATGTTCCTCTCTCAAAGTGAGAGTCCAAGTTTCACAACCATAAAGAACAATCGGTAATATAACTGTTTTATAAATTCTAACTTTCAGATTTTTTGACAGCAGACTGGATGATAAAAGCTTCTCAACCGAATAATAACAGGCATTTCTACTAATTTTTTAATAATTACATTATATTTATTAGTGTTCATATAACTGTAATACATAATTTTTTACGTTTCCTATCAAATCTATGAACGCTGTACAATTGGCCCAAACATGTGTGGTTTATCTTTGAATATGAAGTGTTAGGAAGTGATAAAAATAAACAAATGCTAAGGAAGTGATAAAATTGTAGCGATAAACAGCCACAATTGGTTGAAAGACGTCCTTTCATACCATTTTATTGGTCAAAAGTAGTATGACGTAGTAAAAGTGTAATAGGCAATGAAAAATCCCAGGCTTGACCGGGACTCGAACCCGGTCCGGGTGCCTGCGTGACAGGCTGAAGGTGTGACCACTCCGGCAAGTCTGTGGATGGACAGTTACCTCGCGATGGTCTGCCGTCCGTCGTAAAGTAAATGTGATTAGGCAGATGCGGACCATAACCTGGGCGGGCCGGACGAGGAGGGGCGGGCAGACTGCGAGCCCGCGGGGCGGATGAGATTCCGATCCCATCTGCAAGCTACTGGCATTGTCAAAAACATGGGGCGAAGTTACGTTCTGAACCCTGCCTCGCTCAATGTCCCACGAGCTGATAGTATCACTGCCTTCAATACCAAATCAAGAGTTTTCGTGTCACATTAGGTGGTATACTGATTACCGTTACCATCTGGGGAAAAATAGCTGTTTTTTTAGTTGGTTATTTAACGACACTGCATCAAGTACAAGGATAACTGTAGTAACTTTCGAGGAATTTCACTTTTATTGACGTCGTACAAACTTTTGTCCGATATTCTTTTGAGAAGATTAACTCCGTACATATGTAGATGAAATTATTGGGGATCATCAGTGCGGTTTTAGACGTAATAGATCGACTATTGATCAGACTTTTTGTATTCGACAGATAATGGAGAAAAAATGGGAGTATAAGGGTACAGTGCATCAGTTATTCATGGATTTCAAAAAGGCACATGACTCGGTTAAGAGAGAAGTTTTATATGATATTCTTATTGAATTTGGTATTCCCAAGAAACTAGTTCGATTAATTAAAATGTGTCTCACTGAAACGTACAGCAGAGTCCGTATAGACCAGTTTCTTTTGGATTCTTTTCCAATTCACTGCGGGCTAAAGCAGGGAGATGCACTATCACCTTTACTTTGTAACTTCGCTCTAGAAAATGCCATTAGGAAAGTCCAGGATAACAGAGAGGATCTTACGGGTTACATAAGATTCTTGTCTATGCGGATGACGTGATTATGCTAGGAGAAAATTCACAAACGATTAGGGAAAACACGGGAATTTTACTTGAAGCAAGTAAACAGATATGTTTGAAAGTAAATACCGAAAAGACAAAGTATATGATTACGACTCGTGACCAGAATATTGTACGAAATGGAAATATAAAAATTGTGAATTTATCCTTTGAAGAGGTGAAAAAATTCAAATATCTTAGAGCAACAGTAACAAATATAAATGATACTCGGGAGGAAATTAAACGCAGAACAAATATGTCTGTTATTATTCAGTTAAGAAGTTTTTGTCATCCATTCTGCTGTCAAAAAATTTTAAAGTTAGAATTTATAAAACAGTTATATTACCGGTTGTTCTGTATGGTTGTGAAATTTGGACTCTCACTTTGACAGTTTAAGGGGGTTTGAGAATAAGGTTCTTAGGAAAATATTTGGGGCTAAGAGGGATGAAGTTACAGGAAAATGGAGAAAGTTACACAACGCAGAACTGCACGCATTGTATTCTTCACCTGACATAATTAGGAACATTAAATCCAGACGTTTGAGATGGGCAGGGCATGTAGCACGTATGGGCGAATCCAAACATACGTATAGAGTAATAGTTGAGAGGCCGGAGGGAAAAAGACCTTTGGGGAGGCAGAGACGTAGATGGGAGGATAATATTAAAATGGATTTGAGGGAGGTGGGATATGATGATAGAGACTGGATTAATCTTGCACAGGATAGGGACCAATGGCGGAATTATGTGAGGGCGGCAATGAACGTGCGGGTTTCTTAAAAGCCAGTAAGTAAGTAAGTAAGTATGATTCTTTAGCGTTAATGGAATTGCTGATGGCGAGGTGGGGCCGAGGATTCACCGAGTGGATCTCGTGTCATATATTTATGTAAAAGAATCCTACCCTTGAAAGGGGGCTCTAGTTGGAATATTCTGTACACTTTTTGCCAAAATCGAAATTCATAGGTGGCGCAATAGGCACACAGGAATGTCCAAAGTTCACACACAGTTGTGTCACACTGCACGTCTAATACACGCACCTAACATTCTACAATTGTAGAATTCATTACAAGAATTTATATTCCCTCCTAACCATCAACTGGTCGATGACTTTGAAATCTATGCTACCCACCAGCATAGCTCAGTCGGTAGAGGCGCTTGCCTACTGATCCGGAGCTGCGATCGCTCATGGGTTCGATTTCTTGTTGAGCTGATTACCTCTTTGGATTTTTCCGGAAGTTTTTCCCAACCGTAATGCGAATGTTAGGTAATCTATGGCGAATCTTCGGCCTCATCTCACCAAATACGACCTCGCTATCATCAATTCTATCAACGCTAAATAACCAAGTAGTTGATATAGCGTCATTAAATAACCAACTGAGAAAAAATCTATGGGATACAATAAAGGAAATGAAAAGAAAACAGACCAATTCCAATTAACAGTTCAAGGAATCGAATACATTAAATGTAAGCTTTAATAGCATTGAAGAGGAGTTCCATCTTACCATAGCAAAAGGTGGAAAACAAAGCAACGGCGGTTTTTAAGGTTGATAATGATATTTAATGAAAACATACTTCTTAAAACGAGTATTAATTTGAAAAGTTTTCTCTACCTCCCTCTTTTGCATGCCCCTATTCCTTTTTCCTAACTTCTAAGTCAATGTTTTTTTTTAATTTGTTATTTTACTACGCTTTGTCAACTGCTGTGGTTATCTAGCGCCTGAATGAGATGTAGATGATAATGCCAGCGAAATGAGTCCAGGGTCCAGGACTGAAAGTTACCTAGAATTTCCTCTTAAGGGTTGAGGAAAAAACCTCAAATAGATAACTTGTCCCAACCAGGATTTGAACCCGGGCCCGTTGGTTTCACAATCAAGCATCCTAACCGTTACTCCATAGCTGTGAAGTAAAGACTGGTTCACAATAAACCGGGAACGGAAACGGCAACGAGAACGGGAACTGAAATATTGTTAAAATAAATGTATTTAAATGTGAGCATTCACAATTAACTATTGGAAATGCTCACATTTATATACATTTATTTTAACATTATTTCCGTTCTCGTTCTCGTTGTCGTTTCCGTTCCCGGTTTATTGTGAACCAGCCGTAAGTCATTGCCATAAACTTTATTACCTCAATGTTTAAATTAGATAAGAGGCACGTAAATAGGTTAAGTGTAATATATTTATAGAAAAACAAACGCTATGGTAATGAACGAAAAGGTCATACAAATAAAGGCTGGTTCATAATAAACCGGAAACGAGAATCGGAACGAAAACGAAAACGGTAAAATTGTTAAAATGTGTACATTTAAATGTGAGCATTCACAATTAACGAAAAGCTTGCCGGAGCCCGGGATCGGGAACGGAGAGTTGGCCAAGTTTCAACTTTGGCGTTCACGTTTCCGATCACAGCCCACTAGATTCATTCTATTGCCATCTAAAAGCTATTTTGTCGTCGTTTTTTGTTGGGTTATTTTACGATGCTGTATCAACATATAGGTTATTTAGCGTCTGAATGATATGAAGGTGATAATGCCGGTGAAATGAGTCCGGGGTCCAGCACCGAGAGTTACCCAGCATTTGCTCGTATTGGGTTGAGGGAAAACCCCGGAAAAACCTCAACCAGGTAACTTTCCCCGACCGGGATTCGAACCCTAGCCACCTGGTTTCGCGGTCAGACGCGCTGACCGTTACTCCACAGGTGTGGACTTCTGTTGTCGTATATTTTGTAGCAAGAAGACCGTGACATAACCTATGCATTATTTTGTTCTGTGCTGTGCATCATGGAGCAAGTTTTATTTGATAAGATTCTAATATTGAATGCAGAGGAAAATCATCATGTTTACGATAAGAGGCGCGCCTCGTATAAAGATGAGAAAATGAAGGAGAATACGTGGCTTTGAATAGTTGCATCTTTGAACACCGATCGGAAGCGAATCATATTTTATTACTGTATTGGTTATATTACACACTACATATTCATGCTTCAATTCAATAACTACTGTTGTGTTCATTTTTGTTCTATTACAAATGTTTCTTCTCTAATTATTTTACGTTATGATAGACTTAAAAATAGGTTGTGATAATAAAGATGCATGGGCATATTTATAGTACCGTACCTAATGACCTAATGAAATGTTTCAGTTGAAATTTCGAAGTTAGTTAACCTGTGTTTATGTTGGCTGCCTTGTACTCATGAGAGAACGCCATTGGTCAATTATACACAAATAACATCAGAATGCGTAATATCGATTTTACATATCGTTATTGACATACATATCGATATGCATAGTCGTCTCGGTTTATTGTGAATCAAAAATTGTCATTCAATGTAGTTCTGTTTATAAGTATGCATAAGGGTGTAATTATTTGTCTTATTTGAACTGTTGTATCAGTGAAGCGAGGTGAGTCAGTGAAGTTATGGTTTTACAGTGCAGTGAATAGTTCCGATCAGTGATAATTTATAGCGTCAATGAAATGTGTTCTATAGTGTCAGTGAAATGTTTTACAGAGTGTCAGTGAAATGTGTGCTAAAGTGTCAGTGAAATGCGTCATAGTGCCACTACAGGGAATGAGATGAGAGTAAAGTGAAAGACTATTGAAACTTATGTAGGACCTATACATAATTATGTAGGTTGTATTGAAAAAATTATGTATTTTATTTTATGTTTTATTATTATTGTGTTAAATTGTATTGTGTATTCTTATTGTATTGTGTGTAAAATTCTATATGTGTTGTAAAATTGTATTGTGTATTGTAAATTTTATTGTGTATTGGTTATAATTTTATTGTGTATTGTTAATATTGTATATACCACTGCCACCGGGTGCTTGCCCACTTGCAGTGTAAATAAATACATACATACATACATTCATACATACATACATACATACATACATATTCACGTCCTCTGCTTCTCGTTTTCATTCTGGTTCCCGTTCCCGGTTTATTGTGAACCAGCCTTAAGTCACTTCTATTGCTCCGACTGATATACTATAATACAGTAATTGGACCGGACGTCATAATAAATAAAATAGAAAACTATTACGATATCTCTTAAACAACAAAGCGAACATCGTTGTAAGATTTGAAGTTTATTTTCGCCCGCAGGTGAATTCCTTTCCTGTTGTTTCATCCTTCAGTTACGTTTAATAGATATTACGTTATCCACTGACGTTATGTTAGTAACGGAGAAAACGCGAGAGGAATTTGGCCTCAAGTCAATGATTTCGATTACATGCCCGGAGGGTTGAAATCACGAAACACTCTAGTCGGTGATTAACCCAGCAATAGCTGCTCCATTAGTTCAAATTCAAGTAAATTATGAAAATTTTTTGTGGAAATTTTTCTTCTAACTTGCTAACAAATGAAGTCATATCAGGAACATAACTCACCAGCAGGAAACCTCAATTACATATTGAAAATCCACAACTCTTTCAGAATCCACACAAATAAAGACTTGTACTTACTTACTTACTGGCTTTTAAGGAACTGGCATAGGTTATGTAACGGTCTTCTTGCTACAAAATATACGACGATAAAAGTCCACACCTGTGGAGTAACGGTCAGCGCGTCTGGCTGCGAAACCAGGTGACCAGAGTTCGAATCCCGGTCGGACCAAGTTACCTGGTTGAGGTTTTTTCCGGGGTTTTCCCTCAACCCAATACGAGCAAATGCTGGGTAACTTTCGGTGCTGGACCCTGGACTCATTTCACCGGCATTATCGCCTTCATATCATTCAGACGCTAAATAACCTAGATGTTGATACAGCATCGTAAAATAACCCAATTAAAAA
Organism: Periplaneta americana; assembly: GCA_025594305.2. NCBI lineage: Eukaryota > Metazoa > Arthropoda > Insecta > Blattodea > Blattidae > Periplaneta > Periplaneta americana. The sequence goes on along the minus strand of JAJSOF020000019.1, from coordinate 139,753,871 downwards.
ACGACGACAAAATAGCTTTTAGATGGCAATAGAATGAATCTAGTGGGCTGTGATCGGAAACGTGAACGCCAAAGTTGAAACTTGGCCAACTCTCCGTTCCCGATCCCGGGCTCCGGCAAGCTTTTCGTTAATTGTGAATGCTCACATTTAAATGTACACATTTTAACAATTTTACCGTTTTCGTTTTCGTTCCGATTCTCGTTTCCGGTTTATTGTGAACCAGCCTTTACTTGTATGACCTTTTCGTTCATTACCATAGCGTTTGTTTTTTCTGTAAATATATTACACTTATGATATTTACGTTCCTCTTATCTAATTTAATTGCCGCCCTCACATAAGCCCGCCAATGGTCCCTATCCTGAGCAAGATTAATCCAGTCTCTACCATCATATCCCACCTCTCTCAAATCCATTTTAATATTATCTTCCCACCTACGTCTCGACCTCCCCAAAGGTCTTTTTCCCTCCGGCCTCCCAACTAATACTCTATATGCATTTCTGGATTCGCCCATACGTGCTACATGCCCTGCCCATCTCAAACGTCTGGATTTTATGTTCCTAATTATGTCAGGTGAAGAATACAATGCGTGCAGCTCTGCGTTGTGTAACTTTCTCCATTCTCCTGTAACTTCATCCCTCTTAGCCCCAAATATTTTCCTAAGAACCTTATTCTCAAACACCCTTAATCTCTGTTCCTCTTTCAAAGTGAGAGTCCAAGTTAATAAATGTTATGTTTTATTTAACGACGCTCGCAACTGCAGAGGTTATATCAGCGTCGCCGGATGTGCCGGAATTTTGTCCCGCAGGAGTTCTTTTACATGCCAGTAAATCTACTGACATGAGCCTGTCGCGTTAAAGCACACTTAAATGCCATCGACCTGGCCCGGGATCGAACCCGCAACCTTGGGCATAGAAAGCCAGCGCTATACCAACTCGCCAACCAGGTCGACTCCAAGTTAATAAAGACTTGTAGCCAGACAAATAACATTTATTTAATAATGGAATAAAAATAGTGATTTAATTCTCTCATCATGTTGCTTCTCACTCAGGAAAAGTAAACTAGTTCATAAATAATTAATTTCAACGAGTAACACCTAGATTCACAGTGATGCGAGATGTTTGGCTGTCATAAACATAGAAACATCAAACTTTCCGTTCCTACCTAATATCGGTTCCATAATCCATTCATCGATAGTTTTCTGTCCAAGGGCAGATCCTTCACTGCAAACCCAGCACTTTTCAATCATTCCTCTTTCCCTCTTTCCTCTTAGTCCCCGCACATGATCCTTATATCTTAGTGTCGTCTATCGTCATTTATTTATTTTTCTTTACTTGTTTATGTATTCGTTTATTTACAAATTATATATTTTCATTTCTTTATTTTTTTTTCTTGTTTATATATATTTATTATCTTATTTATATATTTTTTCATTTATGTATTTATCATTTTTACTTGTTTATGAATTTCTTTATTTACTTATTTATATATTTTTCATTCATTTATTTATTTTTCTTTACTTGTTTATATATATTTATTACCTTATTTATATATTTTTTCATTGATTTATTTATCATTTTTTACTTGTTTATGAATTTCTTTATTTACTTATGTATATATTTTTTCATTCATTTATTTATTTTTCTTTACTTGTTTATATATATTTATTACCTTATTTATATATTTTCTCATTTATTTATTTATCATTTTTACTTTTTTATGAATTTCTTTATTTACTTATTTATACATTTTTTCAGTTATTTGCTTGATTTCCTTTAATTGTTTGTGTACTTATTTATTTACTCGTTTATATATTTTTTCATTTATTCAGTCATTTTTCTTTATTTGTTTATTTACCGTACTTATTTATATATTTTTTCATTTATTTATTTGTTTTTCTTTACTTGTGTATGTATTTATTTACATATTTATATATTTTATTCATTTATTCATCCTTACTTGGTTATGTATTTATTTATTTACTTATATATTTTTCATTTATTTATTCAAGTGTTAGTGGTAAGCACTGCAAGTTTCTTTCCTTTTTTTAAGATTATAGGCTACTTCAGTCAAATTTTGGCTAATAATGCTTAATATGTAGATTTTTTATATTTTTACCACATAAAAAATAAACAATTTTCACTTTTCAGCATATAAAAATCCGGTCCCTATTTATGATAATGATAAAATAAAAACACGACACAGTGGAGAGAAATCTAAAGAACTGAAGTCGAATTGAAACTCCAATATCATTTTACAAAGCAATGCATGTAACAGTTGGATTACGTTCAAATTAGAATAATTGTACGTTTTGAGTTAGAGATAAGAGTAGATTCAGAATTTACCTATATTTAATAAAAGGTATACCACACTATAATATGAATTATTTGCAACAACATTATTATGGGCAGGGCATGCAGCACGTATCGTGAATCCAGAAATACGTACAGTTGGAAGACCTGAGGGAAGAAGACCTTTTGGAAGGCTGAGACGTAGATAGGAGGATAATATTAAAAAGGATGTGAAGGAGGTGGTATACGATTGTAGGAACTGGATTAATCTTGCTGAGGACAGGGACCGAGAGCGGGCTTATGCGAGGTCGGCAATGAACCTCCGAGTTCCGTAAAAGTCATTTATAAGTAAGTATTATAAATAAGAAGAATAAATAAAAGTACACATTAAAGAGATGCACACTAAAGAGGTGAACCATAATATAATCTCCATACATCACTAACCACAAACTAGCAATGAAAAATCGATGAATACTGCATTACTAGCCATTAAAACAGTTGAAAGTGCCAGAAGCAGATGAGCGTGTCGACAAGGGATTTAGTAAACATTTTTCTCTCCAAGACTACTACAGAACCCATGCACATCTTGCCTGCTGTAGATTTGAATGTAACATAAATCATGTGAATATTTTTCTTAAAACTGATCGTAAATCTGCGAATGGTAGTTTCATCGCTCCACTTAACCACGCTCTATTCAGAGGGAAGACTCGTAAACGAAATGAGGTGAGGTAGTAAATGGCCGCACTCAATTTCACAAAGTAATATAAACGTGAACAAACAATTTCACGTGAAGTCGCTTCCTTCCACAAACCAGGGCACCAATTAAACCAACAATAATCTTGTACATCACTATTTTATGACGTTATATCAACCACAAGGTTATTTAGCATCGTTGTAATTTGTCATAGTGACAAGACATATGAGCCAGGGGATTCGCTATGTGTTTACCTGACTTTCGCCTTACAAAGTAAGATCAAGACCTATAACCTACCAATTAAATCTATTCCTTAACACACAAATATGGTACGGTGTTAAAAATACTGAAAGAAAGACAAGCTATATATATATATAAATCTGAAAACTATTTTCGTTGAAAAATCAATATTGATACTTATGGATAGCAATCTAAATTGGAACACTCAAGTAACACACATTTGCAAAAATATTTTCTCAACTTCATTTCTTGTTTCATATGAAAGAATTTCTACCACTTAGTCTAAAAAGAATCTTATTCAGACGCTTGTAATGCCCCATTTTGATTATTGCGATTCCTTACTAACTAATGTAAGTTCACTCTTAGCTGAGAGACTACAACGTGTTCATAATGTGTGCATAGGATTCATCTGCAATACTCGTAAATTTGACCATATAACATCTTCCTCCAGTTACTTTCATGGGTGCGTCTGAAGGAAAAAAGAACAATACATTCACTGTCTCTTCTATTTAGAATCATGCATACTTCTACTCCGAATTATCTGTTATCGCGCTTTCAATTTCTTACAACTCTTCGAAACCGATATCAAGCACTTCTTTCTATCCCTCATCATAGAACGTCTTTATACTCATCTTCCTATACTGTAGAAATACCTCGCCTCTGAAATTCGTTACCTAATGACGTCAGGGAATGCCGGGCTTTATCACAATTCAAAATTAAATTGGAAAATTTTGTCTTACTTAATGTTTTTAGGTATTGCTAGAAGTATTGATTTGTGTTTTTTTCTTTTTCTTTTTTAATCTAGATTAAAATTGCACGTTTCATGTTTATGTTAGTTAATTAGTTAGGATACAATTAATTATGATGCTTAATCACTCATTTAAAGTTTGTGTGACTGCAACCTGTGTATATTTTTGTGTGGCTTTACTTTGTTTATAGTGTTTTTCTCTCTCTCTTTATTTCTTGTGTAGCTTTACTTTGTATACAGACGTGGACAAATTATTAGCAAAATTGAAGATTTTATTATATATTTTTACAAAATATGATTCTTCAATTTAGACTACAGTTGACATTTTTGTGTATTTCCAAATAATTAGCCAAATTCAAGATTTGTATTGTATATTTTTCAAAATTTAACTCTTCAATTTGGACTACATTTGATATTTTTGCATATTTACAAATTATTAGCAAAACTGAAGGTTTTTATTATATATTTTTACAAAATTCGATTCTTCAATTTGGACTACAGTTGACATTTTCGATATTTCCAAATTATTAGCAAAACTGAAGATTTTTGTTTTATTTTTTAGAAAATTTGGCTCTTCAATGCAGTTGACATTTTTGCTAATTTATAAATTATTAGCTAAATTGAAGATTTTTATTATATATTTTTACAAAACTTGACTCTTCAATTTTAACTACAGTTGACATTTTTACATATTTCTGTCTACTGTAATAATGGAAATATGCAAAATTGTCAACTGTAGTTTAAATTGAAACGCCAAATTTTGTAAACAGAATTATCATAAAAATCGTCAATTTTGTTAATAATTTGTCCACGTCTGTATAGTGTATTTTTCTGTTTATTTCTATTATTGTATTTGTATTCCTGGTGTTGTGGAAGAGAAGGCCTGATGGCCTTAACTACACCAGAATAAATAAATAAATACTAAATACTAAGGCGGATGTCTGAATCACTCCGTCCAGATCACATCACTGCAACTTATATCATTCTCCATTTGCCACCCGACTGGTCACGTGCAGAAGAGGCTGGTTCAGCAACGAGTGGGGTTGCCTACCCGAAACGCGAATACACAGCAAACCTCAGTCAGTTGATGTGGATCGAAAATGAGCATAGGTGGGGGAATGTTATACATACAGTAAATTAGGACTGGTTTTTGGTTTCTATACTGTAAGATTCAGATACCGAGGCTTATTTTGAGTTTTCGTAACAAGTTGTTTTTTTACGGTGATGGGTTATTAGCCCTTCGGCCAACCCGCAAACTGGAGAAGCCCCCTCATCGGCTGTCCGCGACTGCTTATTCAATATATTTACAGATACCCTCCATATCTGGAGACCGTCTCCTAGGAAAGTCCAGGATAACAGAGTGGGTTTGGAATTGAACGGGTTACATCAGCTGCTTGTCTATGCGGATGACGTGAATATGTTAGGAGAAAATCCACAAACGATTAGGGAAAACACGGGAATTTTACTTGAAGATAGGTTTGGAACTAAATCCCGAAAAGACAAAGTATATGATTATGTCTCGTGACGACAATATTGTACGAAATGGAAATATAAACATTATAAATTTATTCTTTGAAGAGTTGGAAAAATTAAAATACCTGGGAGCAACAGTAACAAATATAAATGATACTCGGGAGGAAATTAAACGCAGAATAAATATGGGAAATGCCTGTTATTATTCGGTTGAGAAGCTTTTGTCATCTAGTCTGCTGTCAAAAAATTTGAAAGTTAGAATTTATAAAACAGTTATATTACCGGTTGTTTTGTATGGCTTTGAAACTTGGACTCTCACTTTGAGAGAGGAACAGATATTAAGGGTGTTTGAGAATAAGGTTCTTAGGAGAATATATGGGGCTAAGAGGGATGACATTACAGGAGAATGGACAAAGTTACACAACGCAGAACTACACGCATTGTATTCTTCACCTGACATAATTAGGAACATTAAATCCAGACGTTTGAGATGGGCAGGGCATGTAGCACGTATGGGCGAATCCAGATATGCATATAGAGTGTTAGTTGGGAAGCCATAGGGAAAATACCTTTGGGGAGGCCGAGACGTAGATGGGAAGATAATATTTAAAATGGATTTGAGGGAGGTGGGATATGATGATAGAGAATGGATTAATCTTGCTCTGGATAGGGACCAATGGCGGGCTTATGTGAGGGTGGCAATGAACCTCCGGGTTCCTTAAAAGCCAGTAAGTAAGTATTATTATTATTATTATTATTATTATTATTATTATTATTATTATTATTATTATTATTATTGTTGTACTTTACCTCCCGGGGTTTTATCCAGGTCTTTCTCATAGAAAGTTTGATTAATGATGGGTTAATTGCTTATGAAGGAACGAAATCTGAACAGTTTGTATAATCAAGTCCGCCAGCAGATGAGAAATATTTTATGTACCGAGGAGGTCCTCGCTGGAGGATACATTCGAGTCCAGTTCGCTGCATTGTGCAGGTCGAGTATGGAGTTCGCTGAAAATCATTTGAAGCCAATCAAGCACTCGTATATCACTTAAAAACGCTAAATCAAAGCAGATCGTCGTGACCGGTCCTTCTGATACTGCGTACAGACGCGAGAGAGAGAGAATGCTCTTTCATTATTACAAATACAAAAACATGTTCCCGATGATGTCGATTATTTTATATGGGATGGCAAAAACGAGCTCTTCAACGGTAGAATGAAGAGGAAATATTAGAAGAAGATGAAGAAAGAAGCCTAAAGGAAGATCATGATGTAGAGCGAAACACAGTAAAATGATACAGCGCGGGAGGAGTTCCACATTAAAGGGAAGCTGCGGTCACATCGCTAGCCACGGTTTGAGATTTACTACTCAGGTTCGGTTTCCGAAAGTGAACGGATCGGATGAGAAGAATTTTTTTCTCTTTCCGCTAACATTAAAATTTCATCCCGCCAACACTTTTCATTTCAGCCTATAGTTCTATTCATTTCACTTCCTTAGAAAACATAGTTAGAGGGTAAGTTGTACGAGCTTCTGTGACGTCAGATAGAATTGACCAGCCTAACTATTGTACCTTCTATCTGGGGTATGATTGTGGCTGAAAATTACATATACACGTTTTCTCACTGATTTCACTTCTATCTCTTTGAGGTTCAGAGAACGAAGATTCCACAAGAATTACCTACGTGCAGAAAAACTTAAGTCCATCATCGCCTCACAGAAAACAGTCGGAAATACTTATGATACATACATAAATAAGTGCTTATACTGCTTGTTTGAGGCTTGAAAGTAATGTAATTTTTTTCCCTAAGATAGGTTACTAGCCTTATCGTTAGGTAGGAACCAAATCTACACATCAGGAATCAAAATAACCAGTGCTCTAACATTAAATACCTTACTCTATGCCGATGATCAAGTCATAATTTCCAATTCAGAGGATAATTTACAAAGAGGATTATATACATTAAATAAAATATTAAAAGATTTTGGGATGGAAATTTCAGCACAAAAATCAAAAGTAATGGCATTTTCAGGACAAGACCCAGTCAGAAGTAAGATAATACACAATAACCAATGCCTCGAACAAGTGCAAAATTTCAATTATCTGGGTTGTGAAATATCTCATCAAGATGAAAAAGATGTGAACAAGAAAATTACCAAATTTACACAAATTCTAGGAATAATAAACAATGCATTAAAAGCTAAATTAGTACAAAATCTACAAGAATAAAAATATATAATACACTAGCATTACCCACCCTTTTATACGGAAGCGAGATTTGGTCATTAAAGAAAAAGACATGAACAGAATCAAAGCAACGGAAATGAAATTTTTGAGGAGGACAGCAGGATATACTCTTTTAGACCGAAAAAGGAATGAAGAAATTTTAGAACAATTAGAAGTAGAGTCAGTAGAAGAAAAAATCAGCAGATACAAATTCAATTGGCTAGATCATGTAAGAAGAATGGAAAATTCAAGAATCCCAAAAATTATGATGCAATATAAACCTAGAGGACATCGTCGACCAGGAAGACCTTTAAGAAGACTGCTAGATGGGGCCGAAACAGGTCTACAGAGGCCTAATTCGTGAAGGATGATAATGATGATGATGATATAAATAAGTGTTTTACCCCAGGGAAGTTCTTTCACTGCAAACACAGCATTCTCCAATCTTTCCTATTTTCTGCCTTTCTCTGACATCTTTTACTGCCCCGAACTCTTCTCCCGTTCACCATTCCTTCCAGTGCATCCTTCAGTAGGCAGTTTCTTCTCAGCCAGTGACCCAACGAATTCTTTTTCCACTTCCTGATCAGTTTCAGCATTATTCTTTCTTCACCCACTCTTTCCAACACAGCTTCATTTCTTATTCTGTCTGTCCACTTCACACGCTCCATTCTTCTTCATATCCACATTTCAAATGCTTCTATTCGCTTTTTTCTTCACTTCGTCGTAATGTCCATGTTTCTGCCCCATACAATAAACACTCCACAGAAAGTACTTCACTAGTCTCTTTTTAGTTCTTTTTCCAGAGGTCCGTAGAAGATCCTCTTTCTGTTAAAAGCTTTCTTTTGTCATTGCTATCCTCCTTTTGACGTCCTGGCAGCAGCTCATGTTACTGCTTATAGTACACCCCAAGTATTTGAAGCTGTCCACTTGCTCTATTGCCTCATTTAGTATTCGCAAGTTTACCTTCTTTAATTTTCTTGCTATGACCATGGTCTTCGTCTTGTTTGCATTTATCTTCATCCCACACTCTCAATGCTGTCATTTAGCTCCAGTAGCATATCCTTTAGTATCATCCTCTTCTGCTAACAACGTTATACCATCAGAAAATCTTATGCACTTTATTCTTCTTCCTTCTACTATAACTCCATCCATATTCTGAAAACAGTTCTCCACCAAATCCTCAAAGTAGATGTTGACTAGGATAGGTGATAAAGGGCATTCTTAACGTAATGCAATAAATGATGAAAGATTTATTTATTTATTTATTTATTTATTTATTTATTTATTTATTTATTTAACCTATATATTATATAAATAGTTGGAACTTAAAACTGAGACGATTCTTCCGACGCCGGGGTGGAATCCGGTGTGGCTTAGTGGATAAAGCGTCAGCAAGTAGAGCTGAAAACCCGGGTTCAAATCCCGGCGCCGGAGAGAATTTTTCTCCGTTCCATTACTCTTTCATCGTTTATTTAACCTGGTAGAGATAAGGCCATCAGGCCTTCTGTTCCCCTCTACCAGGGGATTACAACTACAATATTAAGAATACAATTACAATAATTATAATTACAATTAATATTAAATTTACAAATACAATAAAAATCAAAGTACTAAAAGATTAACTGATTAATAAAAGCTAGACAGTTTATTGTAAAAGTTAAAAAGAGAGAAGCATTTCTTTTATTGATTAAGTAAAAATTAGACCTACTCTACGCAGTAAGAAAATGCTTAATAAGCTTGCTTTTGAACGCTACTAAATTCCGACAGTCTCTGATGTCACTGGGTAGGGTATTCCACAAGCGCGAGAGCGAGATTGTGTATGATGATGAATACGATGATGTCTTATGTGTTGGTATGGCTAGTATGCGGCTATTTTGCGTGCGTGTGAAGAGATTATGATATGGTGACAGGTAACTGAAACGGGAGGCAAGGTAGGCAGGTGTAGAAGTGCGAAGGACTTGGAAAAGGAGAACAAGAGAATGAAAATTTCTACGTTCGTTAAACCGTAAGAGTTTGGAAGGATGGGGTAATGTGGTCAGCGCGACGGACATCGCAGACGAAGCGAACCCAAGAATTATGAACACGTAATTTTTGCGATGAGTGGAACGGAGAAAAATTCTCTCCGGCACCGGGATTTGAACCCGGATTTTCAGCTCTATGTGCTGAGAGGATTCGATCCGACATCGAGATGGGAATCCGGTGTGGCTTAGTGGATAAAGCATCAGCAAGTAGAGCTGAAAACACGGGTTCAAATCCCGGTGCCGGAGAGAATTTTTCTCCGTTACATTCATCATTCCTAACCACAGAACATCCTTTTACTCTTCATCTGTTACCGTCTCTGCAGCTCATCTCTGGAACTCTTTACCACAACATGTCAGACTGTCGGACATTGTCTAGTTTCAAAAGTAAACTAAAATTGCATTTTTTCAATTCAGATTCCTTTCAGTTATAAGTCCTTTCCTCTGCGATAGTTTTGTAAAAATATAATATAAATATCTTTTTTCTTGCTTTCTCCTTTTTGTTCTCTTGATCACCAGATGAATTTATTATCATACCCTTTTTATTGTGAATTTTATTTAATTTTCGTATTTCTTTTCTTTTTTATTATTTTATTACATTCCATTTTGTTATATTCTTCCATACTTTGTTCATATTAACTATTTGTACTAAATGAGTTGCTTTTACTATAGTCGCGACGCTGTTATTCCCGGCGTGACTCCTCCGCTTTGCTTACGTCTTAGGAAGTGAAGGCTCTATGAAGTCTAGGTAGGTAGTATCGTTCGCCATTTTTGTTCTTTCGTTGCCGAGCTACCATACGAGGAATCTATTTGCCACACCGTTAAACATTATCATGTCGTAGCTCCTATGATAATAAATCAAACGTAATGTAATTCAGCAAATAATTGAGCGGCAAATAACGTCTTCGTGTGCTTTCTGCGAACCCCAAAGAAAAGAGCAAAAATGACGGGCCTTAAGAAATGAATAACGTCTTCCTCAGCGGGTCACAAGACGCACACGTTTAAATGTGGCCGACCTGCAACGCGATTGGCTGCCGAAAATTATAGCGACTGGACTATATATTACAATGTATTTTACTTTTTTTTTATTATGGTATTATTTTCTTGTTGTTTAGTGTCGATTTATTATGCCATTATCATTATTTTTTGTAATATTTTTTTTTTAATTTTATTATGTTATTTTACGACGCTGTATCAACATCTAGTTTATTTAGCGTCTGAATTATATGAAGGTGATAATGCCGGTGAAATGAGTCCGGGGTCCAGCACCAAAAGTTACCCAGCATTTGCTCGTATTGGGTTGACGAAAAACTCCGGAAAAAACTTCAACCAGGTAACTTGCCCAGATCGGGATTCGAACCCGGGCCACCTGGTTTCTCGGCCAGACGCGCTGACCGTCCACAGGTGTGGACTTTTTGTAATAGCCTATATTAGTATTCTGTTCTTTAACTTTTTTTTTTAATTTTTCACTGATTGTGTACTTTGTGACCTGGTACAGTGTAAGAGAAGGCCCTATGTCCTTAACTCTGCCAGTATAAATAAAGAATTATTGTTATTATTATCTTTCAACAGAATATCTGCACGAAAATATCATAATATGTACTTCGGTACATCATAATAATATAAGTAATGCAACAAATGTTCAATATCGCTGCTACGGATCCCGTTTGTGTGGCACGCCGCCATGTGTATGCAGAGCTATATAAAGCCCAGATCATGTGGGATGAGTAACAGGCGGACTCTCGATAATAATTGCCTGCCCTCACGCCAGGCCTGGCGACTGATCTTCACCGCATCAGCAGGCCATCCAAGAAGATTAGGGGCTTGGCCTCACGCGGAACAAAACAACCTCAAAATATTAGGATAAAAAACACAATCGTAAGTGGAGGTGGTTTTGCAACTTTCCACCTTAACCCGCTTGTTTTTCTGAATCCCTCTTGTTAATATTGCACACGTCATTGACTGATCATAATAAATGAATGAATGAACAGTTGAATAAATGAATGAGATCTGAGTGTGCCTAGAGAAGCATTGTTCTGCATTGACTGCAGTTAGCGTTGTTCTTTCGTACTGCTCTTGGCAAACAGTCGGTTACGTCTCTGATGTCGGGGCTTTACGTAATGAAGAACAGAAAAAGTTTTTCTTGAACCTTTTCCTGCTATAGTTGTTGGTCAAATGTGAATCCTCCACTACGCCTCAGAGAATCTTTTTCAGTCCGAATACATTTCAGTCGATAGCTACTCTATCACATAGGTTAAGTGTGTTTGAGAATAAGGTGCTTTGGAAAATATTTGGGGCTAAGAGGGATGAAGTTACAGGAGAATGGAGAGAGTTACACAACACAGAACTGAACGCATTGTATTCTTCACCTGACATAATTAGGAACATTAAATCCAGACGTTTGAGATGGGCAGGGAATGTAGCACACATGGGCGAACCCAGAAATGCATATAGAGTGTTAGTTGGGAGGCCGGAGGGAAAAAGACCTTTAGGGAGGCCGAGACGTAGATGGGAGGATAATATTAAAATGGATTTGAGGGAGGTGGGATATGATGGTAGAGACTGGATTAATCTTGCTCAGGATAGGGACCAATGACGGGCTTATGTGAGGGCGGAAATGAACCTCCGGGTTCCTTAAAAGCCAGTAAGTAAGTAAGTAAGCTACTCTAACAGTAAACGTTTGGCAAGAGAACCGTCCAACGTCACGGCGCTTGAATTTAATGAAAATGCATATTTAAGCAAATTCTCGTTCGTTTACAAACGCGGTGATAGTCGTTCGTTTCGCTTTTTCCTCGTTTACGAAACATATTGATTTGAAAATCGATGCTACTTATGCCGCTCTTGCGCGCACTCGGATCCTCATAGTTCCGCCACACCGTATCACAGCTCACGCATTAATGCTTTAGTCTATTTTCTTTTTCTCTTAACTCACATTATTTTTTTTTAATTTGATTATTTTACGACGCTGTATCAACATCTAGGTTATTTAGCGTCTGAATGAAATGAAGGTGATAATGCTGGTGAAATGAGTCCGAGGTCCAGCACCGAAAGTTACGCAGCATTTGCTCATATTGGGTTGAGGGAAACCCCGGAAAAAACCTCAACCAGGTAACTTGCCCCGACCGGGATTCGAACCCGGGCCACCTGGTAACTCACATTAATAAGTACTCTTTCTTAAATAAAAATTCAATTTGAAATTAAAATATATATCAACTTGTGACTCACCATAGGCGAGAGTTGGGTACTATCGGACATCGGGTAATATCGGACAGTGAGTTTCTTTCATCTACCACACGATGATAGTACCTGATTGACATGGTTACGTTTCTGTGATGTCGTATACAGAAACGTAACTATGTCATTCAGGTACTACCATATGGTGGTAGATGAAAGAAACGCACTGTCCGATATTACCCGATGTCCGATACTACCTAACTCTCCCCTAAATATGATAGTGTGGATTCGAAATGAATTGGTCGAGACAAGAGCCATTGAACAGTAAAAACATTTTATATAGGCCGGTTTTTCATACCCTTCTGTAAGAAAAACACTGTTTCTAACATGCAATATTGTTGCAAGAACGTTATCAAACTTTCTCACATGTTTCTCCGTCACATATCCACACCTCTGCCACGGGTATATTAGCTTGTCTTTGAGGGCAGGTGAATGAAACTATTGATACACAACAGAATGGAATGTCATTATGAAGCCCTATCGTGCAACGTGTCTGGAATGTTTTCACAGATAATTTTATGTCTGAAATACTCTTCTATACTCCATGCATTTGCGTTATTCCAATGCCTTGAAATGTAATGTTAGACCTATATGATAAATTTTTATTCATATTACTATAGTTGCTGTATTTTAGACAACCAAAGATTGATTAAACGTTTCTTCAATAAATTCATATTTATTTATATTTATTTTATTGCTAGTAAGTTTGAAATGAATGCAAATTAATAAACACAATGAAAGGTAAACTAGCCCACTCCTGAATGACAGACAAAAATAAAATTAAAATTGAGAGTGAATACAGATTAAAAAGTGTTTAATATGTTTAAACCCAAACTATAAATCCAATACAATTTTTCTAATTTTTTTATTAATTTGGAGAGGATTCGTGATTAAAATAGTATTAGAATAAAATTTGTTTAATAATCTGGGACCTTGACTCATGCTATGATAAAAAAGCTGCATTGGTTTTACATTTTGGTTCAGATAAACGCAGAAATTTCGTATTTTTAGTTCTATATTTATGTATATACTTTTCAAAGTTATTACGATTTCTCTGAAAATATTTTAATAGAATACAATAATAAATTTGTTTAATATTGAAAACTTTGAAATGTTTAAACAACAATTCAGTTGGGAAATCTTTCTGCTTTTTTTTTAAATACATTTTAATACTTTTTTCTGTAGTAAAATTAACGGATAATGGTTGGATTTATAAGTTCCACCCCAACCTATAATACCATACATAAATATAGATTGAAATAATGCTAAATAAATTAATGTATGTATCATTTAAATAATTATGAAGTACTTAACTATCAGTTAGATTTCTAAGTCACCTTCAGCACTATTCAGAATATAGAATGCTTATGTTTTGCTTAGCCTAAACCTCATTTGCAAATCTTTTTTCAATATTGTATTAAAATAGCCTAATCTTCTCTTTCGGAAATTATCGTCGCTCGTCTTGGTCAGAAATCATCATTTTCAAATATCATGTCCATAATTATTATTAGCCGACACCTGTGGAGTAACGGTTAGCGCGTCTAGCCGCGAAACCAGGTGGCCCGGGTTCGATTCCCGGTCGGGGCAAGTTACCTGGTTGAGGTTTTTTCCGGGGTTTTCCTCAACCCAATATGAGCAAATGCTGGGTAACTTTCGGTGTTGGACCCCGGATTCATTTCACCGGCATTATCACCTTCATCTCATTCAGACGCTAAATAACCTAATATGCTGATAAAGCGTCGTAAAATAGCCTAATAAAATAAAATAAAAAATAATTATTATCCTCACCATGATGAAAATTATTGTCGTTAATGCAGGATTAATTATTTAAATGACCAAATATTGATCAGTTAACTTAAATGTAGTTTAATGAGAGCGTAAAGCCTAATTTGTGTTGATGAAATGCATTCTTGCTTTAAGTATGAATTAAAAAGCCTTTAAGTGACATTTAAAGTTAAATAAGCTTGGTGAAATCGGCGCTTAGACACAAAGACGAAGAGAGCCATCTCTGCTCTGGAAAAAAAGAAACAAATTGCACTCTTTTGAAGCACAAATTTCCAGCGCAGATTTTTTTTTTCAGAAGAAATCAGTGTTGCATTTAGTTCAAAGTGAAGTACTTCCAACTTATTAGAATTTTGCGTAGTCATAAATCAGGCGGTGTATCTGTTTTAAATTCATTGTAAACGCCGCAAATCCTGGCGGTTAATTGAAACTGTTTGAAGTAGATTAGAACGGTTTTATTGCTACAAAAATAAATGTAGGTTTTGTGCTAAATGAACAGAAGTCCATAAACATCTCAAGACGATTCCACCAATCCCAATTAAGTATTTCCGTCATGCGTGGGGCTTAATGATACCTGTTTTCTGTTCCCAAGAGTTAACATGCGGACGACGCAGCCAGACAGACAGTCTGTATTTGGAAGTCTCCTCCCATCCATCCCCCAAACTGGTAGTCGAAATTATTCTGTCCCTTGTACGACAGGGTAACTTACTTTTAATTCAGAGGAGGAGAGCGATGAAGGTACAACTTGTCTCCCGGATCTGGGAAGATTCATTGCTGGCACACTGAGCGCAGCCTCGCAGTTTGATGGACTCGTGAGTTGTTCAACATCCGAGGACTAATGGCGTGCCAGGCACAAGATCGCAGCTTCATTACGAATCGCTTTCTTTCGAAAGAAACCAGCTGATTGATTGACTCGGTATTTTTAATTACTCCAGTGTTTCGTGTAATGTTTCCCTCTGTATTCAGCTTGTAGAGGAGTTAGATTCAATTACATATATCCATTGTCTAAGCCTCTAAGTTGGTTGCATTCCTTGAAAAGGAAAACTTATTTAAAATGCGTGGTTATGTTAATAGAATCAGATGGACTGTTCTGTAACACGACAGGTTGTTAATGAATTCCTTTAATGCACAAAGAAATTGAGAGTGGGTACCGTAATGAGCATCGCTAGGGGTTTGATCGGTAAGAAATTGTGAAAAGTATGGCAGTACTGACCTGTTAAGCACAGAGAGGTAACTGAAAATTTTATTAAAAAATGAGATAATGACATACAGCGATTCTGTGACGTATTTTGCACCTAATATTATTGAATCGAGGCGCAAATTCATTAAAAATGATGTACAGCTAGAGATATGTACTTCATGCTCACGAAGTGTTAAAAACTTAATTAAAATTAATCCTGCATTAACGACAATAATTTTCATCATGACGAGGACAATGATGGACTTGATATTTGAAAATGAAGATTTCTGACCAAGACGAGCGAAGATGATTTCCGAAAGAGAAGATTATTTAATACAGAAGTGGAAAAAGATTTGCAATGAGGTTTAGGCTAAGCAAAACATAAGCATTTCATATTCTGAATAGTACTGAAGCTGATTTAGAAATCTGACTGATTGTTAAGTACTTCATAATTATTTAATTGATACATTTTGTATTGCAGAAACGTTTAATCAATCTTCGGTTGTCTAATATACGGCAACTGCAGTAGTACAGGGACATCATTTTATTTTACTAACATTTTTAATATTAACCTGTCTATACCTTTAGAGAACCAGAAACACAGTTTGCTATCCCCTTCCACGACTGTAGTTCGATGATACTGGCGTAAAACACAAACAAATCACTCTACTAGGTATAGGAAGGAAGAAAAGTAGTTCATCCATTTACGTAAACTAGGAAATATCGCGATTTTGAGTTTGATAATTTTCATTAGGTTTTTCTTTAATCAAAGTACAGTACTGTATTAAGAATAAGTATTTTTACTCACGAAGTCAGTTATCCATGCGAACGTATTCATTATGCAGTGTATATTATACTGTCTACAGCACTTTAGCGTACAATATAGAGAAAGAAGTTAAATTGAAAAATAATCATAATATGAATATTTAAACACAATTTTGAAAATGGTGGCCGTTCATTTCGATACAGGCTTCAGTTATTTTGTGCATATTATCGCACTATAGACTATTGCATCTAATTCCAATTGCCAGTTTCGTCCTTCGTACTAGTAACTCATGTTGAAATAATTCTGTACCTACTCTACGTACTGTGAATTCAATCTTCACTTCTGCCCGACCCGAAAATATAAAATTACTCAGACATGCTATCTACTGTCCGTCCAAGTGGTTATGCCACAGGATTGTAGAAAGGGAGGAAATCACGTGACAGTTAATTACTTTACGAGGCCCTTTTATTTAAGTTAAATTAAACAGCTGTATAATATTACGTAAACGTCCAATTCCTAAGAGAAATTAATGTTTTCAGAAAAGAGCTAAGACAGCCCAGCTTTTACAGAGCGGCGAGCAGAAGCAGGTGGGGGAAATCGGGATGCGACGTAGGCAAACGGACAGTACCTGTGCGAAAATATGACTCAGTATTGAAAGCCCTTTCGTCACTGGAAAACGCGAACATATTTCTGGAACGTACTATACTCAGTAACTCAGTACTGCTTACTATCTGCGGTCTTGGTTCTGTGTGGAGTTGGAACTTCCTTAGTAGAAGGGGTGGGAGTGAAGTACATTCAAAAACTCAGGTACAATAAAAATTGAAGTAAAAATAAAATGATGTCCCTGTACATTTATTGAAGAAACGATTAATCAATCTTCGGTAGTCTAAAATACGGCAACTACAGTAATATGAATAACATATTTATCATAGGCGTAATATTAAGGCCCATTCACAATGAAAATTAAACATAACCGTAACATAAACACAGAAGTTTGTGCCCAGGCTACCAAATGGGATCATTCACAATGATTCACATAAGCAATGACATAAACATTACCGTAAGACGTTAACATGAAAGTTTGCAAACTCCAAACTTTCATGCTTATGCTTACGTGATTTGCAAACAGAACACAATCGTGGAGCGCTGAAGTATACGACAGAATATGAGGAAATGGCGTCGTTGTTATGTTTCCATGGTTACCAAGTATGTTTGCTGTTATGTTTATGTTCCCATCGTGAATGATGGCATGACTTCTTGATTTTACTGTAACGTTAAGTTAACGCCTACGTTATGTTTAAATTTTAATGAGCCTTTACATTTGAAGGCATTGGAATAGCTCATTTTGCATGTTTCTTGATATCTCCTTGCATCTGTTTTCGTATCATCTCATTTTGTTTTTAAGACATTGAGTTGAGGTTTTTTTTTCATTGAATTATATTTCCACTCAATTCCAACATTTATTCCTTTCTTCTAAATTTGCCCATCCGTCTTTTTGTTTTCGATGATTTTAATATATTTTGAGGTTATCTCTGTTTATGACTACTTGAAGCAAGTAAAGAGGTAGGGTTGGAAGTAAATCCCGAAAAGACTAAGTATATGACTATGTCTCGTGATCAGAATATTGTACGAAATGTAACTATAAAAGTTGGAGATTTATCCTTCGAAAAGCTGGAAAAATTCAAATATCTTGGAGCAACAGTAACAAATATAAATGACACTCGGGAGGAAATTAAATGCAGAATAAATATGGGAAATGCCTGTTATTATTCGGTTGAGAAGCTTTTATCATCTAGTCTGCTGTCAAAAAATCTGAAAGTTAGAATTTATAAAACAGTTATATTACCGGTTGTTCTGTATGGCTGTGAAACTTGGACTATCACTTTGAGAGAGGAACAGAGATTGAGGGTTTTTGAGAATAAGGTTCTTAGGAAAATATTTGGGGCTAAGAGGGATGAAGTTACAGGAGAATGGAGAAAGTTACACAACACAGAGCTGCACGCATTGTATCATTCACCTGACATAATTAGGAACATTAAATCTAGACGTTTGAGATGTTCAGGGCATGTAGCACGTATGGGCGAATCCAGAAATGCATATAGAGTGTTAGTTGGGAGGCCAGAGGGGAAAAGACCTTTGGGGAGGCCGAGACGTAGATGGGAAGATAATATTAAAATGTATTTGAGGGAGGTGGGATATGATGGTAGAGACTGGATTCATCTTGCTCAGGATAGGGACGAATGGCGGGCTTATGTGAGGGCGGCAATGAACCTCCGGGTTCCTTAAAAGCCAGTAAGTAACTAATATAGCAAATGAAGTCAGTATAAATGTCACTTCTTACATTAACAAGGCACATGGCCTTCGGAATTACTATTTTACTACAGTCCAATATATACAGTCACGAAGCTTGAGTTTATGAGGGTACTAGGAACAATAGACTGTGCAGGTACTATTTCGCATTGTCTGTAATGAGGCGATAGTAGCGTTCCTAGTGGTTAGCAACTATCTATGGATGCATATTTACTAAGTATTGAGCTTCGTGAGTGTATATACTAGACTGTGATTTTATTATGATTCCGAAAGTCGTGATGACTTAATTGGGAATGAAATTTTATTGACTTTATTTTAAATGTGTATTAGTTTGGTGAAATACAAACGAATTAAATATGATTTAACATGCGTAATTAAGTTAAATTGTAATTAGTTAATTGTGGATTAGTAAGATGTTGGTGAAATCGACCCTTAGACATGCATTTGTGTGCATTTCTCCTTGTCGTGCTTCAACTGAAATTGCTTTATACTAATCTTCATTACAAACTAGCTAAATAAGTGGAATTTACACACGCAATTTTATACGCAACCGCCGCACGATCAGTAAATTATGTCTGTTCGCATCAGTAGCATCATTAGCTTCTCACGTGTCGGACACAGCTCGTCTGTTAACATGGTACTCTGCTTTCCTATTACCAAGCAGTCCACAATGGGCAACATGCAAGGATTTCATTTTCCGTAGAAAGTGGGTTCTTTTACTGGAAGTATGACAGCATTTCCGAGTATTATTATTGTTGTTATTATTATTATTATTATTATTATTATTATTATTATTATTATTATTATTATTATTTTTATCCTTCGAAGAGGTGGAAAAATTCAAATATCTTGGAGCAACAGTAACAAATATAAATGACACTCGGGAGGAAATTAAACCCAGAATAAATATGGGAAACGCGTGTTATTATTCGGTTGAGAAGCTCTTATCATCCAGTCTGCTGCCCAAAAATCTGAAAGTTAGAATTTATAAAACAGTTATATTACCGGTTGTTCTGTATGGCTTTGAAACTTGGACTCTCACTTTGAGAGAGGAACAGATATTAAGGGTGTTTGAGAATAAGGTTCTTAGGAAAATATATGGGGCTAAGAGGGATGACGTTACAGGAGAATGGACAAAGTTACACAACGCAGAACTACACGCATTGTATTCTTCACCTGACATAATTAGGAACATTAAATCCAGACGTTTGAGATGGGCAGGGCATGTAGCACGTATGGGCGAATCCAGATATACATATAGAGTGTTAGTTGGGAAGCCATAGGAAAAGACCTTTGGGGAGGCCGAGACGTAGATGGGAAGATAATATTAAAATGGATTTGAGGGAGGTGGGATATGATGATAGAGACTGGATTAATCTTGCTCAGGATAGGGACCGATGGCGGGCTTATGTGAGGGCGGCAATGAACCTTAAAGCCAGTAAGTAAGTAAGAATTTTCTTAAATTTTTATGTAGTTCTATTATCATTGTCCTCTGTTACCTGAATGACAGAATGGTCACACAGATTCCTTACCGAATACCATCGAAAAGACGTACATGAAGAAGATAAATGAAAATGCAGCTGAAGATTAAGAACAATAGAATAAAGATATTCCTCAAATATTTTTGCCAATCTACAAGTTCTCTTCTCTGTCATCCAAAACTTCAGATGACAATGAAATAGTCACACAGATTCCTTGATAAATACCATCTAAAAGACGCGCAATAAGAAGATGAATGAGAATGGAGGTGAATATTAAAAACAAAAGACACGAGGACTGTTCTTAAATATTTTTGAAGATCTACTAGTACTCTTCTCTCTAGTTTGCATGACATGGAATTGTCATACAAATTCATTCCTTTATTACTACCAGTAGTAACAAGCGCAGCTACCCACAATGCATCATGTTATCTAACTACTGTCTTAGGGTGGCAGTTAAACATACAGCACAAGTTCAAAGAGGGCAAGCTGACAAAGGGTGAACTAACAGCACGTTGCAGGCGAAATCCCCTCTGAGATCAGTCATGCCGGATCGTGAGGAGGCCTTAGCTCAAAGTGCAGAGCTGGCGAAACCTGAATCTCTTCCCTTAAAAGGCCAAACTACCAGCGAATATTATCCACATTGTTGCTGTTGAAAAATACAATCTGATTTCTGGGTATGTGCCCGGAAGGCAGGACGTATTACAGATTCATTGTGAAACCAGATGCATGATTTGTGCAGCTGGAACAATATCGAGCGCGCCATCATTTTGTATATCATTTGGACAAAGATGTTTTATATCGCGTAACCGACGGGCGTGGCTAGTCCGTGAAGTGGAAGGATAGAGCGGGCGAAAGTGACTGACAGTAAAAACAGCCCATCTCACGATCCACACGTTAATAATTCAGAATATAATATATAGGCTACAGTACGGCCGAATTACTAAATGAAGTAGAAATACTAAGGGCCGATTTCACCAAACATTTAATAAAAAAAGGGTTTGACATAAATTATCTTTCTATCAACGAAAATAAAACCATAATTATTCCATTCTCATTATCTGAAAAATGTAACAAACCTCCTACATCTATATTAAGTATTAAATTACGAAACGCTAGACACCACCAAGTACGATCAATTATAGCCACTGCCCTTAAACATGCCGATTACAACACCTTTGAAGAAGTACATGGTCTCTCCGCCACTGGCAGTACATAGATATAATAGCTTTCAAGGAATCTACAAGATCTGGATTCATAATTGATCCCACTGTGCGTTTCGAAACGGATGAGGAACGGCCAGCAGAAGTGGATAAGGAAAAAGAATATCTACAATCCTACCATTCCCTATTACCTCAAAAATACCAGCTAAAAGAGCTTGAAGTAATCGGACTTCTGGTTGGAGCAAGAGGTACCGCTACTCTCTTCATGAAAGATGTGTTTAAGAGGCTTGGAATACCTACATCTATTATTCCGATTGTAACCTTAGCTGCATTGAATGGATCAATTGCTTTCCTGAAGCATCACCTATATTCGAAATGAAACCAAGTTCAGTAGCATTCTTTACTTTTTTGTAACACTCACCTCTAATCTCAAAAAATTATTTGCAGCTATGTACTTGTAGGAATTTCATTGTTAAAACAAAATTAATGGTTCAGTGTGCTTAAGAACTCTTTGTCCCTTGTGGCAGCGCACGAATGGTGAGAAGATTTATAAAATTTTATGTCCGATTAGTAAGGAGTTCTCTGAAGTTAAGTATTTAGGCATAATTTTCGATAATCACTTAAAATGGAACCAACACATTAATTACCTTTGTAATAAATTACGTAAAATAGTATATTATTTTGTTTTATTGAGGAATTATTTGTCAATAAGTTTATTACGCACAATATATTTAACTTTATTGCAATCAGTAATTATGTATGGAATTATAGGATGGGGTAGCTCATTTAAATCCAATTTTAATCCACTGTATTTATTACAGAAGAAAGTAATTAAAATATGTCTTCATAAACCTATTGATTTTCCATCTCAAAAATTGCTTTTAGACTTTAATGTACTTAACATAAGACAAATTTATTATATTGTATTAATGAAATTCATACATAAAAATCTAAATAATTTTTTATTTTATTCTCATAGTTATGAAACAAAAGATATGAATTCTTTAAAATTGTTCGAACCAAAATGCAACACTGTTACAGTATTTAATCATAGTAGTAATTTAGGCCCAAGAATATATAACAAATTTATGTTTAAATATCCTAATCTTGTCAATTCTAATAGTTCTAGTATTAAATTTAAAACGTTATGTATGGATTTTATAAAAATTGAAAAATTGTAAATTTAAATTTATATACTATAATTGCACAGTAGACATAAGACAAATTGTATTGTATACTTATTAATTTTAATTCAGGAATCCGCCCCTGAGCACGAGTTCTACTCTTTCAGGGGCGAGCTAAAGTTTTTCTGTATATATTATATTTTGTGTTACAATTATTAGCAAAATAATAAATATATGTATTTAACTTTGTCACTTAAAATCTTTTTAATTGACACTTAAAAGACAATGCATTTCACTGACACAAATTGGAATTTAATCTCTCATTAAACTACATTTAAGTTAATTGGTCAATATTAGGTCATTTAAATAATTAGTCCTGCATATCGACTATAATTTTCATCATTGAGTGCACAATGATGGACTTAATATTTGAAGATTTGACGGGCGAGGATAATTTCCGAAAGAGAAGATTATTTTCATACAAAATCGAAAAAGATTTCCAAATACAGTTTAGGCTAAGCAAAACATAGCCTAAGCATTGTATATTTTGAGTAGTACTGAATGTGATTTAGAATTTCCAAATCGCAGTTAAGTACTTCATATTTTATGTAAATGATACATTCATTAAAGAAACGTTTAATCGATCTTCGGTTGCCTAAAATACGGCAACTACAGTAATATGAATAACAAATTTGTCATGTAAGTTTAACATTACATTTGAAGGCATTGGAATAGAGCAAATCCATGAAGTACTTCCTTGCATCTACTTTCATATTATCCCGTTTTGTTTTCAATATTGCTGAAGACATTGGAATGAGGTTCTTTGCATTGAAATCTATTTATATTTATTTTTAATCTTTCTTCTTTTCTTCTAACTTCTGCCCATCATTATTTTCTGTTTTCAATGATTTTAATATATTTTGAGGTTACCTCTATTTATGGCGTCATTTTATTGTTGTAATATAACAAATGAACTCACTATAAAGGTCACTGGTTACATTAACAAGACACATGGCCTTCGAAATTACTATTTTACTATGATTCTGAAGGCCGTGATAACTTAATTTGGAATTAAATTAATTGAGACGGTTAGGAGCAAGTTTATCCTAGTCTCCTCATATGATCCATATATCTTAATGTCGTCTATCATCTGATATCTTCTCCTGCCTCGAACTCTTCTCCCGTTCACCATTCCTTTCCATGCATCCTTCAGTAGACAGTTTCTTCTCAGCCAGTGACCCAGCCAATTCCTTTTCCTCTTTCTGATCAGTTTCAGCATCATTCTTTCTTCACCCACTCTTTCCAACACAAAATCATACCTTATTCTGACTGTCCACTTCACACGCTCCATTTTTCTCCATATCCATGTTTCTGTCCTCATACAATGCCACACTCCACACAAAGCACTTGACTAGTCTCTTCCTTGGTTCTTTTTCCAGAGGTCCGCAGAAGATGTTCCTTTTTCTAAAAAGCTTCCTTTGCCATTGCTATCCTCCTTTTGACTTCCTGGCAGCAGCTCATGTTACTGCTTATAGTAGGTACACCCCAAGTATTTGAAGCTGTCCACTTGCTCTACTGCAGGGATGTGGAAACGCCTGTATTACTGCTCATACTACAAGCAATACAAATCCAACAAGGTTTGCTTTTCAGCAAGATAAAGTACAATTTGTTTAAATTTTTTGACGTGTTCATTATTGTTTTATGTATATAAATATCTACACCACACCGCCATTAAGTATATGAAAAAGACCCAACCCCACTTGATTAATAACTATAAAAATATTTCATTATTAATAACAATATTATTATCTTACGTAAGTTTTGTAGTTTTATACTACATAGCCGCCATTCCGTAAATTATAGAAATGAATATGTAATTTCATATACTCTTTACATCTACTTATATAACCCCAAAATTTTCACTTTCATATATCATTAATTTAGCATTAATATGTATAATTAATGAAAAAGTCACATCATGGCATTAATTATAACAATATTTAATTTCTAACGGTAATAAGGTCATCAAACCATCTCAAGTTTTGTAGATTTTAATATCTAATACACAGCTGTACTCTGAAAATTATACACCGCAGAATCAGACCTGTAAATTATTTTTAGTAAGCCTTGAAGTTTTTAATAACCAATTGAATTTGAGCTGTAAATATGTCCGCAATCCTGCGGTCATGGCCTTCGTGTAATAGCCTATTGTTTATTGTAGGCTAGTGTGTGTTTTATTTTATTCTGAAATGATGCAATTAGTTCTCAAAACTGACGAAAGATGGATTTTGGAAAATATGAAAATTATGTAGGAAAACTAACGCTTCACTGAAAGTTACTATTTTTCTGAAAAACTTCGGGTTCTAAGCTTCAAAATGAGGGGTCATTTATTAAAATCCGTTCAACCGTTTTCCAGTAATTTCCATTACCAGTTCAAATTATATACATAGAAAGATTATTTGTAAGGTTGTAATCATGTACAGCTGGAATTGCTGATTGGGGCGTTGGCCTCCATAGTTCGCGCATAGGAAAGGTTCTGTACTGAACGCTCCCTATCGAACAGAACATAAATAAGGATAATAAAAATTATGGAATTATTCGTAATATATCTATACATTGTGAAACGAATTATGTATCTTAAACGACTGTGCCAGATGTGCCCAGTACTATGATAGTGAGTTCGACATCACCAGTAATATTAGCGAATAGATATTAGACGGCAATTTCTACACATTTAAGATTTCAACAGTATTTTCATAAACTCCCAACATCACATCCTTAGTGAATGTCATGCTCTTCTTCCAGATAGGCCTATTGTCTTATACATCTGAAATTCTGTCTTTCTTTGTTCATCTTCTAATCCCTTATTCATCTGTCGTAAAAAATCTTGGTTTCTTTTTCGATAATAATCTAAATTTGAATTTTCAACAGTAATCTCACTAGACGTTTTGATTTATCTAGAGAAAATCAAAACTCGATTGGGATTTAATTGACTATTACACGATTAGAAGAAAGTATACAAAGATTAGAAGTAACGAAGTACTCCAATACAATAACATATTAATTGACTTACAAAAATACAACTGTCTTCAAATGTATTGCTGTACCATCTCAAAATTACAAATATTACGCTAGATGCATGCTAGATGGCAGTAGTGTCTTTATACAGACACTGTAATGATTACTATTCAATAAATCTTAATATTAAACAATCTCTGATACGTGACTATCCATAATATCATATAGCAGAAGTTCTTTTCATCCTCTCAGAGCAGAAGCTATAACATAACCTAACTAATATACACAAGTGTTAGAAAAGTTTTAATTAACGACGATGACATAAAATATAAACAAGAATAATTTTAAAAGGAATAATTATTGAATGTACAATTTTCAAATTTGAATGTGGTTGGTGGTTCAATTGATGTTATATTGGACGTGTGCATAATAGAAGTGGAACTCGTTGATTTAGGCCTACATGGTGTATTCCTGAACTTATTCAGGATTTCCGAATGATGCTCTTCATTTATTTGTAAATCGGATTTCAGAAGATGCATAGGTATGATCAGTGATTTTTATTAATTCTTGTTCTTGAATGCCAATGCGAGTCATATTTGAAACTGCTGTGCATGGACTGGAGTTGTTTGTAATTTTATATATGTTTTTGACGTCCAGACCAGCGCAGTTTCAAATGTTGGCAAACAAAGAAACAAATGCTAGGGACGCGATAAAATTAAACAAATGCTAGGGACGCGATAAAATTAAGCAAATGCTAGGGACGCGATAAAATTGTGCGATAAGCAGCCATGATTGGTTGAAATACGTCCTTTCGTACCGTTTTATTGGTCAAAAGTAGTATGACGTAGTAAGAGTGTAATAGTCAAGTTAAAGAAACGATAAAAAATCTGTTCCTCCATTCAATGTTTGAGTCGCTTGAGAAACTTCTTGCCCCAGCAACTAAAACTTACCCTAGTACAAACCCTAGTAACGCCGCACTTCGATTATTGTGACGTTTTGTTAAGTGACCTAAGTTCTGAACTGTCAGTCAAGTTACAGCGAGTTCAGAATATGTGCGTCAGATACGTGTGCAACATCCGACGATATGATCACATATCACCGTCCTTCACAAGTCTTTCGTGGCTCCGACTTGAAGAACGCAGAACTTTACACTCTTTGTCTTTACTCTTTCGAATTCTGGACACTTCAACACCAAATTACCTTTCGTCTCGTTTCTCTTATCTAAACTCTAACCACGACGTAAATACCAGATCACTTATCTGTAGCACGCTAAGTATACCCCTTCAAAGGACATCTCGTTATTCATCATCTTTTACAGTATCCACCTCGCGTCATTGGAATTCCCTGTCACAAAGTATTAGGGGCTGCAAGACAATAAACACTTTTAAAAACAGCTTAAAAGATAACCTTATTAGCATTTCACTCCAATCATACTGACTTAAACTATCACTGACTACATTGTTACTCCTTCCTTTAGACATACATCCTGATAGTGCTGTATTTTCAAAATTGTCTCATAATCTCTTCCTATTATCTAACATTATTTGAAATATATTAACATTCTATGTATTTTAGCTTAATTCTGCTACACAGTTTGTATTTCAGTGTTTAATTAATAGTTCATAGTATTTTGTTGTTTAATTCGTAAATAACTCTTGTATACATGTAACTCTTATCTAAATCAAATTGTTGAATTTTTTTGCCGGTTGGGTGGAAGAGAAGACCTTACAGCCTTAACTCTGCCAGCTAAAACAAATCATTATTATTATTATTATTATTATTATTATTATTATTATTATTATTATTATTATTACTTACTTACTGGCTTTTAAGGAACCCGGAGGTTCATTGCCGCCCTCACATAAGCCCGCCATTGGTCCCTATCCTCAGCAAGATTAATCCAGTCTCTATCATCATATCCCACCTCCCTCAAATCTATTTTAATATTATATTCCCATCTACGTCTCGGCCTCCCCAAAGGTCTTTTTCCCTCCGACCTCCCAACTAACATTCTATATGCATTTCTGGATTCGCGCATACGTGCTACATGCCCTGCCCATCTCAAACGTCTGGATTTTATGTTCCTAATTATGTCAGGTGAAGTATACAATGCGTGCAGCTCTGCGTTGTGTAACTTTCTCCATTCTCCTGTAACTTCATCCCTCTTAGCCCCAAATATTTTCCGAAGAATCTTATTCTCAAAAACCCTCAATCTCTGGTCCTCTCTCAAAGTAAGAGTCCAAGTTTCACAACCATACAGAACAACAGGTAATGTTATTATTATTATTATTATTATTATTATTATTATTATTATTATTATTACTCCATTTCAGCCGTATCAATCTTGTCTCCACTTCTAACTATTATGATTGTTCTAAGATGGAACAGTTTCCAGCTAGTCATGGATTCATTCCATGTTTTCCGTCCTTCTTCGTGCTTGACTGGTCAGCCAAACTCTTTCCTGGATATTATCAATATGATTTATACAAATTTGTTTTATCAATTCATTTTAAATGCTTTCTCTAAGAACTGTCGATTCAAGCCTTCGTGTGGGCCTCCAGCGGTGAATGGCTGCAAATTTGTGTAGATTAGCTATCAGTTTTGTAATATACTTTGCTTACTGCAAGATTTAATCACAAATGATTTTTGCAATTGAGTAGACGTCATAGAACACAATCTTGATCTCCCTGATTGACTTACATCTTGTTTACTTAAATGCAGATTATTCTAAAGGCAATAACACAGCTAACACATGAAAAAATGGTACTCATTTCATGTTAGTATGTCCCTTAGGCCAAGGCATTGCAATTGAGTAGACGTCATAGAACACAATCTTGATCTCCCTGATTGACTTACATCTTGTTTACTTAAATGCAGATTATTCTAAAGGCAATAACACAGCTAACACATGAAAAAATGGTACTCATTTCATGTTAGTATGTTCCTTAGGCCAAGGCATTCTAAGTCAACAACGTCGAATGACCTTAAAACAATACCCATGTTTAACGGAGACTAAGAGGAAGGCAGAAACTAGGAAAGATTGGAGAATGCTGGGTTTGCAGTGAAAGACCTGCCCATGGGCAGAACACTTATGTATGAATGCGAGTGTTAAGTGCTTTTATGCTCGACCATGCCGAAATGTAGTAATTATACACCTGGTAGCAGTCCTTTGATGCATGTCATTAAAGTACACCTACTCATTAAAGTTCAGGTTTTCTATTATTCTCGGATATGCAATCGAAAGACAACGAGGGAAACGTCACGGAGGCTGGAAATCCAATACTGTCGCAGAAGGTTATGTTCTGTTACTATAATAATTAGCGTTAATTGTAAATAATATTCAAATAAATTCAATTTCTCGTCTCGTTTTTCAATTCTAAATCAATTTCCAGGTTATATCAAAATAAGTTCATGTTATTCTCTAGATTATATCAAGGTCAATGACATTATTGTTCCTCGGAAAAAATCAATACTTTCGGGTCTGCGCACATCTCACAAATTACGAGCTATGCACAAGGTCACTTCCGCTCTTCAGTCAGATACAAATAAAATTAATACTTCTGAATAATTTCAAGTTAGAAATATGGTCGAGCATAAAAAGTCGTAAGAAACTTGCCTATAATGGTAATTAAGTCGCTCGTATGAAAATTATGAAACTCGCTTGCGCTCGTTTCACAAACAAACGTACTCGCGTCTTAATTACTATCATTATAGGCTCGTTGCATAATGTACTATTATCTGTTACCTGGTTTAAATTGTTAGAAATGTACAGCATTGGTATAGAGGATTCCACGTTAAAAAAAAAACATTGAGTATATAGGGCTATTCCATCAAATGACCAGTTACCATAGAAACGCCTACCCATCATATAGCTTGTACAATGTACTAGGCAAGGCCCACGAAACCAATGCCTTTTTCTTAACGTGGAATGCCCTATAGTGGAATAGATGTTCCTCCAAATAATTTTCTTAATTACAATGAAGAGTTTTGCTATCACTGATATAACAGTTAATGCGATACAATTAACTGAGTTAAAGAATATGAAGATACTGTTTATGAAATTTCGTGACACAACAGAATGCCAGAATGGATTGAACTTCTGTAGAAACACAACATTCTATGCATGGACTTGTAGGCTTGAATACTCCCAAAATCACTACAATTTTTCTCTTTTGTATGTCGAATATAGCCTAGACGTTCTATGTTAAAATGAATAAACCAATAAGAAAGAAGGTAATGTATTATCTCGATAGCTAAGAAGTGATATCTTGTATCTACAAAAATGGTCGTTTAGTTAACTACATTATTATTATTATTATTACTATTATT